>JAVYIG010000075.1:600000-1020095 GCA_035222895.1 Strongylocentrotus droebachiensis
GGGTACGGTGCGCGCATGTGTTTGTGTTAATTGCGCTCATTGGCAAAGCGCGCTTAATTACGCCTGTTTTAGTGCGCTTTTGGATAATCTTCAGTGAAAGTGCGTTGCCCTGTGTAGATAGTACCCCTATCTTCAGTGAAAGTGCGTTGCACTGTGTAGATAGTAGTAATATCTACACAGTGTAATGAACTTTTTGCTTCTCCCATCCATAATGGGCGAACTATCTTTCATCACGTGATTTACTTTTGACCAATCGTAGAGCAAGATTCTTAGTATGTGGAATATAAATATATATAATCAACTTTTTCTTACACATGTGCTGGTTTGCCATCATTTTCTACTTATTTTCAAACCCAGAACATTGACATTACGAATCCATTATGATCAAAATATTATACAATTCATTGGCAATGTAATGCAGATACATCCTCAATATTTTTTTTGTGGAACGGTGTCAATTCCTTTTTTTTTCTTACTTTTTTCATGTATATTGCATTTTCATTTCATTGCAGTCAGCAATACTTTTTATAACAATTCAAATGATTATTTGACTCAATATTTCCTCTTTCTGCTCTGCGTGAGTTCAAATCTTACAAACATTACATACCTGTAGTGGCTGGTACATTTCCCAATACTCTTTGTCCCGCTCCATCAGTTGATTCCACGCGGAAGTTATAAGTAGTTCCAGGAGCAAGACCTGTAATGGTTGTTGTGGGATCGGTAGAGGGATTTCCTGATTGTTCTACTCCATCCGGCCCAGTGTAGAATACCCGGTAGAAAAAACTTCCAGGAATTGGCGTCCATGATAATGTTGCCGATGTTTCTGATACACTATCAACATTGATTTGTGTCTGTAGATCTGAGGCAGAAATTATTCCATAGATGAAAATTGATAGGGAAAAGCTACTTTCAATAACAAGAAAACTCAGTTTTAGTATCAAGGAGGGTGGCAAAGAAGCATCATTAATATTTCGTAAAATTAATTATATGATTTAGTTGCACACAGTGTACCTGGCAATTCCATGAATATGCAAACCTTTAGGTTAAATATTCATAATTGATTGAATGCAACATGTATGGTCTCATTTGACAACTGAAACATTGCAGTTTATGAAACTGAACATTTTTTTTTTTTTAATGCGTTTTTGTGTGGTGACGAGCTATCAAAGTTGCCAAAGCTCTTTCAAAAAAGCTAAGTTTTAATTGAAATTTTTGCCAAAGGAAAATATTTAGTTAAAATAACTCAGTTTATCTTGGACCCCTGGTCAGTTCTGGTAAACCTAAGTTCATGAGTTTATATTTCTCCATATATGTTTTAATGTATACTAACTTTATTGTGTATTCAGAACTGAACCAGTTCTGTTTAAATTGAGTTTATAATTCTCCATGCGTGTTTAAAGAAGAACTAACACCAAATGATAAGTGTAGGTATCTTGAAAAAAGAGATTAATCATGTCTTTTGATGTACAATAAATCTTATCAACGTGTACAAGATATTTGAGATGAAGCTTTCTAGTCATGATGTAATGCCTTTTTGCATGACATGGGCGCAGCCATTTTCTTGAAAATGTGACATACCAGACATTGTTGTACATCTATCATGCACCAAGCTTTAATTGGAAATACTTTTTAATCCAATAACAAAAACCTCTACTTTCCAATGAGGGAAAATCATAGCTGGGAACTTAAAAAATACATTTGGTGATAGATATATTATAGGGTAACAAATGTAACTTATTTATTTAAAAAAACTAAAATATAGCGGTTGAAAATCTATTTCATTTATGCAAAACATTTACCCCAGAAAAACACCAACTTATTTATGCAATTTGCGTTCTGGCAATTGGGGTACAAGGGATAATAGCAGGTGAATAAAATGCTTCAACACCACAAACACCTGGGAGGACGCATCCATAAATTTGGATACATTTAGTTCATAAACGACTCCGTATAGTACGCTATGCTATCAAGAAAATGGCGATGCTTATGTCTTGCTGAGAAACTGTACTTTATTATTGCTTTATGCCTTTCACATACACTTTGGTGGGGAATCTTGAAGATTGATGGGCAAGAATGCAATCAATTTGTCAGAACAACTAAAGTTATTTTGGGGGGTTAGTTGTCCTTTAAATGTATACCTATTTTATTATGTATGCAGAACTGAAAGATAAAATTAAAATGAAATTAAAATTGAATTAAATATTGTTGTAGTTGTCATTAAGCCTAGGTCACATTTGCTCTACGGCTAGGATACAGCGGCCGTACGCCCCCAAAATCGAGAGATACTTGCGGTAACCTGCCAATGTCACAAATGAGGTATCAAAATATGCTCATATGACCGTAGTTAAATGCCTAAAACCCCAGAGCTTACGGGGGCTCCGCCCCCGGACCCTGCTAAGGGCGCTAAGGCGGTCCCCTGGATGCTCATCTGACCGTAATTCAATACCTAAAACCCCTGACCTTCCTGGGGCTCTGCCCCCTGGACCCCACCAAGGGCCCCGAGCGGCCCCATAGGTGCTCATCTGACCGTACATGAATATTAAAACCTCTAAGCCTCCGGGAGCTCTGCCCCCTGGACTACATCAATGGCCTTAAAGAGGGCCCCTAGATGCTCATCTAACCGTAATTAAATCCCTGGACTCTCTGCCAATTATTGACCTGCCAGTGTCACAAATAAGGTATCTAAATATCTTTCTCTAATAAATTAAGTGTCAAAGCTTCCGCGCTTCGCGCTGGAGGGGGAAAATGAAAAATAACTTAGTTCCTGGCCCCGGGTTTATAGGGTTACATTTGTAGACATTTGGACATTGGCATTTTTTATATTTGTCGGTAATTGGTGGTTCGTTTTGTCGGTAATCGGTAGCCTCTACACCCCCCCCCCCCCCCCTCCGCACTGAAAAAGATCTACTGACGCCCCTGATATCGACACAGTTTATACACTCGAGATATTTTTGCAAGTACTACTGGTGAAGTACCGAACCACCGTCTTTGAGCATTGTGCGTCATCAAAGATCAAAGCATAATTTATACAACGTCTCACGACGTGACAGATCACTTTTCTCTAACTTCTAACCAATCAGAAGGCCTTTTTTTCAGGTAGGGCCAGTGGACATTAATGCGCCAAATGTGGTTCTCGAATTGCAAAAGATCCCTACTCTTGGAAGGGGTAGGAGAAAGCAATTTACGTCATATTACTCAAGGAAGTGCCTGAAAATGTGTCTAATTTGGTTCTAAAATTGCAAATGCTTCTTACTCGGAACCCCCTCCCAGATCCACCCCCTGTTTGGTCACTCCGCTCCCTCGCCGTTAAAGCCTCGTTCTGTTGCTTCATCGTTTTACATATATTTCACCCCATGCCACTGATGCCCATACCCCTTGAGCTTCGCGGCTCCGCCCCTTGACCGCCGCCGGGACTTTGCCCCTAGACCCCACTTTGAGAAACGTTCAGCGGGCCTGCATGTTAGAGTGGGGGTGATTCAGATTTTTTTTGTCAGCCCCCCCCCCCCCCCAAAAAAAAAAAAAAAAAACGTTTTTGCTCATTACGCCACTGGTGTACATTAAAGATTTTTCACACACAAAATGTTTCATATCATTTTCCTGAAACGTTGTCATGCTTTCTTCCCAGATTATTGCGAAATCCCCCCCCCCCACCCCCCTCACCGTTAAGTAGAAAGAAAAACTCATGAAAATCATTATTTTGTAAGGTTTCTGTATTTTAGCATTAGATCATATGAAGTTCATTGGAGAAAAGGTGAATAGTTGATACAGTTGTATCCTGAATATAAAGATAAGTAATTGTATTATTTCTGACCAATCTTTACATCATCGAAAATGCTGTCCCATGATTATCTTTGCACCTACCAAGTAGCTCACAATCAGATCCAAGACAGTATGGCAAGGCCAAGTGTCCAGAGGCTACGCAGGTTCATAAACTAAGCAAGATGCAAATACACTTTCAAATAGAAACTTAAAACCCAACTGAATCCATATTGAATCCATAATGTATGTTTTGAGCATCTAAATTTCATTCCTTTCATGATATCTTAATCCCTGTTCCTTATTTGATCGTTATGATTTGTATGTTTCTTTTCTGTTGTAATAGCACTCTGATCAGTTTGTCAGTAATAGCGCTATGTGGTGCAATGCGTACAACGAACCAAACTTCTGAGGAGACTAAAGCAACATGAATATGACTGAGGCTAGCCCCAAAATTTAAGAAATTTTGTCTTTTCATGTTATCATTAGTTTTGCATAGAGGTGGACATCACTCTAGTCAGCCACCAAAGCAAGATTTGCATTCACTTATTTCATGTGACTTTGACTATGGGCCCTTCCATTTCGTCGAACAAAATTTGTTCAGGAATTTGTATATGACATGAACTTTCATCTTCATTATCGTTTAAAAGCGTCCGTTTTTCCCGCACTGCGGGGTAGGACGTTTATCTTCAAGTTCAAGTTGATTTGTCTTTCAGAAATCACATGTAACAAAATATGATAGAGTATAATCATAACAGTACAAAAGTATCGTTTATACACTGTATTCCATTGGACATACTGTATAATAATTGATGGAGCCTAAAGCTGGCCATTCTTTGGCAGGTTACTGATTTAATCATACAGGAGGGTCTAGGCGTGTAGAGGTGCCGTTGTCGAGTGGTAACGTCGCCGGACTCTCGATCACAAGGTCCGCGGTTCCAGTCCCGCCACGGCACTAATGTCCTTTGGCAAGCATTGATCTACATTTGCCACACTCAACCCAGGTAATGTAAATGGTAACCTGGCAGGAATTAATTCTTTGAAATGCTAGAGCGCCGTAATGGCAGCACGGCTAAAGCCGGGGTAATAATCTCTAAGTTTGGAAGCGCTTAGTGATTGTGATATAAAGCGCTGTATAAAAGATGAGTATTATTATTATTATTATTAGGCACCCTCCCACAGGCGCGGATCCAGGATTTCTTAGGGCGAAATATCGCTCAGTGGGGGGGGGGGGGGGGGGGGGGGGTAAGCGGACTTTTTTTTTTTTTGAGTCCAAAAAAAAATCGCAACGACTCAGCCAGCTGAAAAGTCGCTCAGTGGGGGGGGGGGGGGGGGGGGGGAGGGGGGGTAGTGAGCACATTTTTTTTTTTTGGTCCTCGAAAATTTTAAAATTTGCACCCCCCCCCCCCCCCTTGAGCGCCAGGGGGGGGGGGGGGCCCAACCCCCAAAAAAGGTAAAAATCGCGTGATTTTACATGATTTTTTTCTCAAGGGGGGGGGGGGGCCCGGGCCCCCCGGGCCCCCCCCCCTGGATCCGCCACTGCCCTCCCACTGAGCTCAGGGGGGAAGCCAGTTCATTCGCCGGCTACCCGAACATGAAATGGCACTACAGGATCACACGCTTACCTGTAGCAACAATACAGTTGGCAAGAAAACCACAAATTTTTGATAAAATAGGGTTTATGACATTTGTCGATCGCAAGTTATGCTGAATTAGAGGACTTTTAGCCTTATAGCTTAAAATCCCCCATCATATAGTTATTGGAAGACTGGAAAAGTCCTTATAAAACATACTATACTTACTTGTTTCGCAATTTAGTCCAGAGAAGCCTGTAGCACAGCCGCAAATGTACACATTCGGAAAATCAAGGCACTGTCCCCCATTCTGACATGGAATACTTGCACATTCGTCAGTGTCTGGTTAAACATTCAAGGAGATATATAAGAAAAAACAGCTTGAATAAAAAATAAAAAAATTCGTTAATAGGAATGAAAATGCAACAACCTTTTGCATTAAAGGCATCGTTTAACAATGTTAAATTTGAGATGCATGGCCCTACGTGTTATTAGTGTCTGTGATATGGTGTAATATTGAAGCCCTAAAAAAAATTGCGATTAAAAATGATAATGAAGTTGCTCAAAAAAGTAAAAATCTTTGAGTGACCGGTTTTACCATACTCATTTTTCCCAGTAGACTGTAGTGTTAGAAAACCGTTAGGAAAATAAAAAATGAAATTTAGATTTCCAATCATAAATAGCTTGATAATCAGACAGGCAATCGGCTTGTAAAAGTCATGTAATCTGAGGCAATGTCACCGAGTCAGTTTAAGTGACAGGTCTTAATTGACATTCAATATCAGACGTTCCAGAAGTTGTTATTATTAAGAGGTCACTTTGCAGATACTATACATGTATGCACATGGGCAGATGAAGTTAATTTGCACAAAACTGTAAAACCCATCGAGACGAATCCTCGATACGTGTTCATGACAGTAACAAAATCATCCTTGGTTCATGCACCGACACTTCATTCTATGAAACACAAGCTGAAGTATTTTATATCAAGTGGGCGAACAATAAATGTTGTTGAAGCAGTTTCGTCTCTTTGCTAGTGATTATTGTAAAATGTACAGAGTGGGGCTCCTCCATGTTTAAAAGATATGTGGATATTTGGTGGTCATGAGTACAAGTGCTATCTTCGAACTGGTCTATTCTGTCACAAGCATCATGAAGTAAACCGTTATACTCAAAGGAGTGAGGGCAACTTTGCAAGGCGGGCTGACTTCTCTTGCCAGAATATCAGCTCTCCAGTCTTGTAAATATGTCAGGCGGGCAAAGCGAGACAGGACAAGTTTTGGACATTCATAGAATTTATATAAATGAGGCATCACGTATCGTAAATATTTTGACTATTTATATCAAAATATATGACCAGAAAAATTCAGAATTTCCTGACTGTTGTATTTCACCGAGGCCAGTGCCCGAGGTTGTTACATAATTGAAAGAGGGAAATGATTAATTTGGAGGTCAATTTATATAACTTACAACAATGTATTTATTCAAAATATTTTTTCTAGCATTAATATAGAATATAATTTTTATATCAATATCGTATTCCTTATTTGTATTCGCATTTAACAGAGTAATGTAGCCTTCCGTGTCAGATGCGATTTAAATATAGATGTACATTTAAAATACACTTAAAATTACAATAAGACCTCTTTAATGCCCAAATATTGGTGATTTCAAAATTGACTGGGGCTACAGAATCCATTATACCCCACTTCATATACTTAGGATTTTTATACAAATGAAACCGTCCATCCTTTTATCGGCTTCATTTTATTATTAGCATCATTGTGATCTTTTAGCATCTTTGTAATTCGTCATTTTCGTTACTAACAATGTAAACATTTTGACTGCTATTATGTACTTACTTTCCTTTGCAATTACATTTACTTACCTACAGCGCACGTTGGTCCCTCGAACCCAGGAAGACATTGACACTGGAATAACCCCAACATATCCATACACGTTGCACGATTTAAGCATGGATTTGATAGGCACTCATTCACATCTGTAATGAGGTTTCATGCATAATGTGAGAGATGCTGATGATGTTGGTAGTAATAATGATAATCATATTTGTAATATTAATACAATGAAATATTATGATAACTAAGTTATTAATAATACAAATAATAGTTATAATAATAAATATTCCAAAAATAATAATAATGATAATAATAATTTATAAAAACGTTTCATATTAATACTATGATGCACATCACATTTATATTGTTATTACCCTTAGTCACTGGATCTCAATAGCACACGCTTATGTTTGAACGATCATCATCCCTTAAGGAGTTCATGTGTATACGTAACAATATATATTTTTATAATTTGTTTGATTTCTGCCAAGTTCACTGTTACAACATAATCTGCACGCTAGACATGCACTATGACGCCACATCAAAGAGAATGTTGAGTTACGGGAAAGATGATAAACAAATTGTGAGCGTTCTTAATTTTTGTATTTTTGATTTGATTTGATTTTTGCATTTTTCCAAATATAATATAACTGAATAACAAAGAACATATATAGTAAGGTACAATGCAACATATACAAACAAAAATTTCCTCATGTCAATATTTTGTTTACATAATATATGTACATATAATAACGGAATTTGATATTTCCATAACATTTCCATAACATATTATCGTATTTTATTACAGTAGACAAGAGGTCCGCGGATCTTAGGCTCACCTGAGCCAATGAAAGTAAGGGCCTCGCAATAACGGACCTCGCTTCCATCCCCTTTGCACCAGGGAACATAGGATTTATTGGAATAGTAGGCAAATGTAGGGGTGCTGCTCCTAATCCCATGCAGGGGCAGGTCTGCCATCCATACAAAATGTAGGTCTTCTTTACATAAAAAAAATATTCCTAAAAATTTTAACCAGAATCGCTACTAAATTATTGGTATGAAATCATATCTACACTCCATGATCTATCAGAATATGAATCAGAAAATGAGGGTAAGAAAGTATTTTGAAGAGATATCTTTGATTCAAATGCAACAATTTGTTACCATTTTCTCAATAGTTTTCAAGATTCGTGGGTGGGAATTTTTGGTTTGCCGGTGTGTTGGCTCAGTCAGTAGAGCGTCCGCCACAGAACCGGGAGGTCGTGGGTTCGAACCCCAGCCGCGTCATACCAAAAGACGTTAAAAGACGGGAGTTGCTGCTATCGTGTAAGGGATAGAGCAACGTCGATCTGGCGCTGCTCAGTAGCTGCCGGGCTCACGATCAATTGGGCAAAAAGATTTTCCATTTTCGGTTTAACTTAATAAAATTTGGAGTAGACTTTAAAAGATTATTATTATTATTATTATTAAATTGCTAATTGGATGGTTGATATTGAAGGCTGCCCCCATGTCCTCATTTGGAGTCATATACCCCATTTAAACAACTCCTTTCCCTGCAGGTGATTCCTACAAAAATTGGTTATAATCCAGCCATGGGGTTTCAAGAAGAAGAAAATATCCAATTATTGCCACCATGGGCGTAAATCTGTAATTGATACCTATTGTTCAGGGGGGGGTGATCTATTCATTCATCCCCCCTGAACAATAGGTATTACGTAAGGATTTGTCACCCATGATTGCCACTAAGGAACTTTGGGGGCGTTGCCCTAGGCCCCTCTTGGACATCCCTAAGGATGATCCCTACCAAGTTTGGTTAAAATCTAGGCTTGCATTTTTTAGAAGAAGTCGAAAATGTGAAACAAAATTACGGACGACGGATAAAAAAAAAAGCAGTTAAAATATTTCTGCAGAACGGGAAAGGAAAGAGCACCTTACTAACTTTGATTTAATTATCAGTTTAGAAACATCTTTATGAACCTACAACTTTTACCTTTACCTTGATGCATGTATTTCATTTTATTTTGTAACCACATATATGTATTATTAATGCTTATAATGAATACTTCGAAATCAGTTCAATTTAGTACGATTTAAGTTGTTCTACTGACTTCTAATAAATCTCAAATATTTTTATGATTCATATCTCTGGCAGAATAAGAACCATACTTTCCGCTATTACAAGACTGTGCCAATAATATTACATATTACATATATTTCATTTCAATATGAAGCATTATATGCCAAATGGCCATTTAAATGTACGTCAAACGCTGGACAGACTGAGATATTTTGATGAATTCAATACTTTTCTTACCAATCTCACAGTTAGTTCCAGTGTAGGCCACTAGACAGGTACATGTGTATGAATTGGCAAGATCCACGCATGTTCCTCCATTAATACAAGGCCGGCTAATACACTCGTTCGTCGCTATTTGGAAACATAAAATGTTGCAATAAGAATTGGTCATACAATGGCATCGATTAGTCACAAGGTACATGTGAACAAGTTATATATTGCATTGCTATTTAAGAAGCACCTTTTTGTGAGAACGAAATGTTCGAAAACCGTTTAAAGTCCACCACCTTAGGTCGTACATGGCGATATGGATATTACAATTCTAGCAGGGTAATTTTGTAGTATCATCACTTTCTTATATCAACTTCAAAACTAGAGCCAAAAGGAATGTTGGTAATGAGTGATGCCAACACCAAATAAGGCGAAGGCTAAGTGGTGTGTCGCATGTGTCTCGCAATGCGGATGAGAAAGCAACATGCATATGAAGAGTTTAATTCCAAAAGGAGCTTAATCCACTTTTCTTACTTCGGAGAAAAGAGGATATTTTACATGCGTCTATGGAAAAGTGATATTAGAAGGTGCATTTGTTCATAATTGCTCCGAAAATTTAGGAAAATACTTTTGTAAAAAGACGGGTACAATGTTCTGATATCAATAACTCAGTTTTCATCAAAGTGAATTTAGCTCATTTTGGAATTAAACTCTTCATATGTAAATTATACCATGCCAGGCTTCAGCAGTTCAGGATGTGAGTTTTGGTTCGAGAAGTTTACACTTAGCAATAATGGTAATGTTGCATAGGCTTTATCCCTGGTAGATGAGAGAATAATTTTAAAGAATGCTGTTAATACTATCTCAAAACCTAACAAAATAAAGACCAGAAACAAAATTCTACATTAATTTGGATTTATAAATTTTAGTTTCATGTTTACATGTTCAGGACTCTTGAAACAAGCCCAGATCACTGATATCGACATGGTCTGTAATTCCTGGGCAAAATGATGTATCATACTGTTGTTGCTTTACTTTAGTATCTAGACTACCAAGTAACGAATATTACTTGAAATAGTCATCGGTAATTAACTTACCTGTGTCACAGTTCGGCCCGTCGAAACCAGGAGTACATTGACACACATAACTTGCAAGAGCGTCTATACAGGTACCGCCATTTTGGCATGGGACCGAGTTGCATTCATTTATATCTACATACGTTTAAGAAGGGTTAAGGAGAGTGATAAGTATAATTAAAGTGACTTGGTAACATTGTTGAAGGTTGATGGGAAAAAAATTGTATAAATGTTATTTAATATATTCCTTCTACTGTACTAACCCTCTGACATGCAAAAAAATCCTGAAACAATTCTCAAACCACGAAGATAACTATGGTTTTCTTTGAAGGAGTCGATGTATGACGCCCTCTAACAGTGATTAACAGTAAATTCTCCAAACCATTTTTGAATTTTCCCAACCATTTTTCCATGAAAACAATACATAAAACAGGCAATCTGTCAACACTTAAATGTCTGGAATGGAATGTAGAGCCATTTTATTGCTTTGTGACGATTTCCATTCACCTAAAATGTAATTAAATTGTTATAATATAGTTGGGAGAATTAAGGAATCGATCAGATCAGTTTTTCCCAATTTGTAACATGAATAATGGTCCGTTTTTACTCAAATTTTCAGATTATCTTCAATTGTACATCTAGCATTGAAGTCACTACCTTAGCACCACTATCTCTCAGCTGAACAATGTAACCAAGTCCCTTTAAGGTAAAAACACAAGTTTATTCATTATTTAAAGGGTACCAAATGACCTAAAAAAGCACAAGGCAATTTGTGTACAGCTAGAATTAACCTTTAAAACATTATCTGGAATTATATGGGTTAACATAAAGAAAGGGATAATACAAAAACTAGAACCTCACGTAATGAATCTATAAAGTCAGACTTGAGTTCCATACAGGTCTTTATTCTATGCAAACGTGTAATGGGGGCATCGCCTAGACTACTCACAAATCACTTTTGTGTTAATGCATAGTGTACTTAAACTTGCAATATATCTTTTATACAGAAGTTACATTAAGAGCTCATATGTTTGAGTATAGCGAAGCAACATGAAACCATAACAACACTGAAAAAATGTTTGTGGGTAAGTGGTACATTTGAATTAAATCACATTTTGTTATTCTATGTTTATGATTTTCTTTAATACAATTTACTAATTCATGTAGTATGTTACAAAAAAGGGAATCCATACATGAATAGACCAGTTTATCATCGTCCATAACGACATGAAAATAAGCTTTTCCCTTCTTTAATTTGTTCTCTTCTCAGTTTTGGCAAAGTGAAGGTTTCTTCCAATTTTAAGCTTATATGACACATAATGGCAAAAAATCTCTTTCTTCAGGTTTACAAAATATAAGAAAATCCTTCAAGCACATACATTTTGTATCAAAATCACATAACTCGATGGTAAAACTCACTTGATTATTAAGCATTACAATAGTTAGAGTAGCATTAGTAATTATGACGTTTGGATACGCTCATATTTGAAAAGAATTTGAAAAAAGAGATCTGAATGACATTTTATGACTTTGATATTCTCAACTCTTGTTACCGATAGCTGTAGTGTTTGGGTTAATTCTGCTGTGTATATGTTTATCCCATAAAATATTTGAGAACTATACTGACGAAATAAGACATGTAATGCTTACTAGTTTCACAGTTTTGTCCAGTAAAGCCTTGATCGCAAACACAGGTGTAGGTTGCCGATCCTACAGTAGGAACACACCCTCCGTTCACACACGGATCTGGATCACATTCATCGATGTCTATAAAAATATGACATCAAGTATATGTTATTTAAATGAGTACACATACATCTATAACGTTGACATTCTGTTTTATCATGGAGTATACGATTCCATATTCAACACCATTATTGTAATTAACGTTTTAGAATATATTGATAGCAGAAACATAACCTAGTCTGCAGAGAGGAGAAGCCTAAATTCCATGTTTGGAGCATTCAATTTTATTCATTCCTTTTCGGTATGTATATGAATCAGGAAGAGAGACAATATATATTGTGTTACGGCTGTAAGTACAAATCTCACCGGATAGGGAACTAAGTACAGCATGTGCATCAGCATCTACAAATAATATTTTCAAGCTCTTATCTATTGAAATTGTACATATACATATATACGTTTCTAAAGATATTATATTAAATTGTCATTTTTTTAAAAGACACATGTCGGTGATATAGTTTATAGTTTCAGTTATATTTTTCCGTATATAGTTCCATTCATTCATGATTAACCGTACGATCATAATAAACTGAAAAAATCATGGTATTACCTATTTCACAATTTGTACCCGAAAAACCGGTCCGGCATACACAAAAGACCTCGTTGACCAAATCTATACAGGTGCCACCGTTTAGACAGGGGTTGGTAGGCAAGCAGTCATTGATATCTGTAAAATGATATTGATGTAATGTACTTCTTACAAAAATACACGATTTGATCATCCGCTAATTTGTTTTGGTATCTTTAAAGAATCCATTATATAACTGTATTCCTGAAATGTTAATAAATTGATTTGGCATTGTTAAACTTGACAATGCACAATTGTTATTCTGTTGTAAATCTTGTTTAACTTACCTGAAAGGTTCAACGTAAATTGAGTACAATGGATCGTATGCATAACAAGTAGGAATTTTTGCACAAGGACAAGCAATTGCTTGCTGTCCGCAAACTGCTTTCGGATCAGGCATTTGCTTTAAAATGCTTGCAAAAAACGAACCTTTTACTTGTTCTCATAAGCATTTGCTTACGTTTTTTTCAAGATTCGTCAAACAAGATTGAGCTCTTGCTCAATTTGGACGTTCGCCTTTAAGCATCATATCCATCAGATTTTTGCTAGGTAGTCCTAGTCCTACCTAACAACATGGAATGTATGTAATTCGCATTCTGGCTATTGATACAAGTATCTGCAATAGGTGTATAAAATAATTTGTTAACGAGGCACCAAAGATTTGTGCATTAAATATGAGTAAATTATGAAAATAACCAATTGAAGCAAGCAAAAACTTTGAGCACAAGTATAATATTAATAATAATAATAAATACTTATAAAGCGCACTTATCTGATAACTTAAATACAAAACAAAATACACAAATTTCTTTCCTGAATTTTAACAACATAATATCATTAGTAACTCTTAGTAAATAAAACCGTTTTAACATGTTTCTGAAAGGTTTCTAGGCATTGAATGTTTCGAATGGCACTTCGCAGCTTGTTCCAGAGGACTGGTGCATTATGCACAAATGCACGATCCCCATAATGGGTGGTTCGGGTTCTGAGGACTTCTAGGATTATTGTAGAGACAGAAGAACGGAGTGAGTAATGGGATTGCTTTATGGTGAGGAGATCTTGTAGGTACTCAGGTGCAGTATTGTGGAGTGCCTTAGAGACAAGCACTAGGATTTTGTATTCAATCCGTTTTTGATACATATTTAGGCGATGCCTTGAGTTTGATCTTTTGCTTGCAAGTAATTTTTTGGCTTAAATTCCATAGTATATACATTTGAATGAAATGCTATTCATAAAGAACTAGTTAAGGATAGTTGAAGATTTCCAAATTGAATTACTCAGACTGTTTCTTTTTTAACAGTTTAACAGTTTAAAATACTGAGTTTATTAAACTCACTGGGTTTATTTTAAAAACACTGCAAACTCCTTTCTCTCAAATTATTTTAAACATAGTTTAACATTTACTGAATACTTACATGAATATTATATTCCTCCCCGCTAATTTTAACATTATATTGTTTAATTTGTGTGTTCATTATAACTTTATGTTTTTGATTATGTTGATACAGGGCCCCTTGGTCGAGCAGTTTTTATAACTGAAAGGGCTACCCTGTCAAAATAAAAATTAAAAAAATATATATATATATAATGATTTCCAAACAGATGACAAATAAATACAATACATTTTCATTTTCCTGACGAATATGTTAACTACATACAATGATATGGCCGCATGTATTCAGAGATAGGTAAACTAAGAAATTACAAGTGTAAGCTGGACAGAGTGCTACAAAATCATCAAAATGTTCATGGTTTCAGAAATAAGGTGGTGCCAACCTATTTAAAGTCTTCGGTTTGTATGTTATTATTACAGTTTAACCCGACCCTGGGTTAAGCAGGGACGTGATAGAGAAGGGCTTGAATCAAGCCGTTCTCCTTTGACCCCATGCTCCAAGCCGCCGGAAAGTTATGCGCTAATCTGCAGCTGTTGACCAGGTGGTGAGATAAAAGAGCGCATGAAATTTTAGGATTTAGAATTCCTACATCAGAAAATGGTATCACAGCAACTGTTCGCTGTCCCTTCCAATGATTTATCATCCATTGTTGAATGTGTAAAGAGTAGAACAAGCGAACACAAAGTTGTGTAATTTCATTCTTTTTTAAACTTGAAAAATACAAAAAACACGCGAAAACACGCATTAGCAAACTTAATGTTATTGAAGATTGTAAATCATGGATCAAATAACGGGACATTAAAGCATGCACAAATTAGCGCATCATCCTAAAATATTGAGTTTTTGACAGGATGTAATTTTTCTTTTACCAACTCTGGCACACAATTTAAAGGCAGGACGGAGTTCTAAATTTGAAAATTTGTTTGATGCACTATTCCCAATAAAATTCCCATATAAAGTTTTTAATTTACACTGTAATTTTGCCGGTAATTTAATATTTTGTAATAAATGTAAAACTGGTGCCTGGCTTCCGAAATTCCCCGCAGTGGAAGCGCGGTTCGGAGCATGGAACTTCAAAGCCAAGTGGAATGTTACACATCCCATTGTCACGCTTTAGAACTCAAGAATGCGTTTGAATAAATTACAAGAGTTTCGCCTTCTGTTCTTTCACCTCCCTGGGTTAAGTAAGCCCCTAACCCCTATTAAATATAGGAAAAATGTAAGACCCCAGACTAATCATGTTAGACACGATTTCAAATAACGCCCAGTACCAGGTTTCAATTTTAGTGCAACATAGACCAATTGGGTTGATCGTTACCTATTGGTTACTGCATTCTTCCATGTCCATAGGCTTTAATAAGGGAGCAACCCGTTTCCAGTAGGAAATGGGTTAATATATTGAAATGAAACTTACTTGTTTCACACAAAATACCGATAAAACCTGGCAGGCAGGAGCATGAGGACGTTGTAATTTCATCCACACATGTTGCACCATTCAGACAAGGATTGGTAGCACATGGATTAAGTCCTAGGAAGATTATTACAAAAAAACATATTGAGGGAGAATCTGCATTTGCAAAATATCAACTTTAAGGGAAAATGGAATTTAAACAATGTTGTCTTAGATGACGTAGAAGCCGTGTTTACTCAAGATTGTTCTGATTCATTAGTTCCTTGGTAACGGCATTGCTAATTATTCACCGATTCACGTCATTCAGATTGAACGCTTATCTTAATTTAACAGATCCATAGCTTGAAATGATTATTTATTCGTTTTCTAGCTTGTACGATAGACAACTTTCTTCTACAGAAGCCAAATACTGCATCTTGATGTTAACACGAAGAGCTTCAAACGATAAATGTTCACTGGATTAACTTTTCTTCATATTTCCGATTCGTTATCGGGTTTAGTATCATGTAAGATTCCTACTCACTTCACGTCTATTATACGTTTCGTATTTGCAAAAAACAATTCTCCATCCGGTAATACAAAAACATCACTTTTACATACTTGTCTCACAGCGCAGTCCAGTTATCCCAGCAAGGCACCGACATACATATCCGTTTTGAATTTCGATGCAAGTTCCTCCATTTTGGCATGGTTCACTGGCACATTCATCTATACAGTTACCACTCTCCACCAAAGTCTCAATGAGTATATAATATGCTTGAGCACTAGTTAATTTGGCAGCTCGACTATGGTACAAATACAGGATTATACTTTGAAATTTGATTAATGAGCCTCAAGGTTTTCAGTATTACTTCACCAGACATGACTCTTCTCTTGCTGATAATCACCCATGCTTTTCACATGTTACTTCAGATATAAAGTGTACACTGTCATCATGTTGCTCCCCTGAGAGGTTTGGAATTACTTAACCCATTGAAAAAAGTTTTATCTCTGTTCAGTCAGGATTCATTCCACACGGGTGTATAGTAAAGAAAAGATTGATTATAATTACCTGTGGCTGTTTCACAGTTAGTACCGCTGAAACCGTTGATGCATTCACATCTATGTCTACCTCCTGATTCACCAAAGCACTGGCCATCGTTCTGACAAGGTCCAGTAGCACATTCATTATCAGCTGCTCAAAGGATAAAACATTGAGGTATTTATTGAAACGCTCATCGGTTTGGATGACGACTGTAGAGATGTTGTGTTCTAGTGGACAGATTATCGGCACTCTGGATCACATGGTTCTCGGTTCCGGTGCATTATACTTTGTCATGTCTTTAATCTACATTTTCCACTCTTCACACAGTGCAGTAACTTGGCACCGGTATCAAAGATATTCTTTGAATGCTTTCAGTGCTTAAGGGCAGCTGGGCTATTACATGTCAATCCAGGGTATGAATAGTACAATGTACGCACCTTTAGCAATGTTAATTTGGTTAGATTTCTTATCAATATATAGATCATAATATTATGAGGAGGATGATGTTAGATTAAGATGAGTATTATTATCATTATCAATGTTTAATCATCTTTAACAAATATTGATAATTAACTGGAAACACTGCATCGCCTATAGGATTTAACAGTGATATTCTGTTCTTGGTGTATGAAAACACATCTGACAATACAATACAGTGTGTCTATGTGCTTCAAAAGTGATACGGGAGGTAAACGTACAAATGGGAATGACAAGACTCACCTCGATTTATTACCAAATTAGAATTGCGTTCTTGAAGAAGCTCTGCGAAATCACTGAAGTTTTCTACTGAATCCCGGTAAGACGCCAGTCCTAAGACGTAGGGAATGAGAGGATTGAGTCCTGAGACGGCATAACTGGTCTGACCAAGGGGAAGTACAGCCTGTGTAAACGTAATAATATTACATTAATGCGGGTTACTCTTGCTCTAGTCCATATGTTAAGAATAGTAATGCATTTATATAGCGCATTTGTTCTAGAATTTCAGCTGATATTCACAATAGTATAGTTGTGACTTAAATTAACTACTGATATAGACAGACTTATTTTTCGGCTTTGATTTGTTAAAAGTGAAAATTTGATGCAATATTCAGATTCAGAGTAATAATATGCCATAAATTCCCCCACAAACGGAACGTTTTCTCCAGACGAGTCATCAGACCGATGCGCGATTCTGACATAAGATCCTTCGGCCGGTGGATATCTGTTCAAACTTGGCCTGAAGTTCAAGATGCTGTGACAACATCAGACAAATGTGAGGCATTTTACACATCCTTCCAATCAGCCATTGACACACATTTTCCAACAAAGGAAGTGAAAATCCATCAGAAGGATAAGCCATGGGTTACACCATCTATTAAGGCTTCAATTAATCAGCGTCAAATCCTCTTCAACACTGGACAGAAAGGCGAATGGAGAGCCTGCTCTAATAAAATCATCCGGAGCATAGGTAAAGAGAAACGCCACTTCTACCACGATCGTGTGGCTCAGCTGAAATCGGACAATCCTACCTCGTGGCACAAGCATATTAAGCTCATGACTTCTAGATCGCAATGCTGTCCAACCATTGACGTTCCTGGTTGTGATCAGTCGGACCCATCGAAGATTGCAGATACCATCAACAAGCGATTTGTAGATGTTGCTAGCAACATCCGGCCCCTCCAACTATGCGACTTGCCATCATACCTGCCGTCTCAGAGACCCCCTACTGTGCAGCCATGGGAAGTTTATCGAGAACTCCAACGGCTAAAACCCGGAAAGTCCGCTGGTCCCGATGGAGTACCTACCAGATTGATCAGGACGTTTGCGTATGAAATAGCCTATCCACTTACCACCATCTTGAATAGCTCGTTCGCGGAAGGGGAAGTTCCCAACAGATGGAAAAAAGCTATTGTTGTGCCAATCCCGAAGGAAAAGCCTGCTAGAATCGATAAACTGAGACCGATTGCACTTACAGACCACTTTGTGAAGGTAGCAGAACTTTTCATAACAAAGTGGTTGATGTCTGATATCTCATCCAAACTAGATGCCAAACAGTTTGGAAGTAGACCAGGTAGATCAACAACTCACTGTCTTGTAGATATTGTAAATTTTCTGACGAAGCAGGCCGACAAATTAGGTACCACATCCACTCTAGTCACAACTGACTTTTCCAAGGCTTTTGATAAAGTTGATCATACAGTAGTTATCTCTAAGCTTATCCATCTTGTGTCTTGTCCCTCACTTGTACCTTGGATTTCTAACTTTCTGACTGGTCGCACCCAGTGTGTTCGCTACCAAGGTGTCATGTCTACCTGGGCTCCAGTGAACGCGGGCGTCCCACAGGGGACACGCTTAGGCCCGATCTTGTTCCTAGTTCTAATCAACGACGCATTGGCATCCTCAAAGTTGGAGCATTGGAAATACGTTGATGACATGACAATAGCGGAAGCGAGACCACGGGGTGCGGCTGCAGAAATCCACAATACCCTATCTGAACTCAACACATGGTGCAATAACAACGCCATGCAGCTTAATGCCAGTAAATGTCATGTAATGAGAGTAAACTTCGGAAAAACCCAACTCCCTCCAATTAATGTTAGTCTTGGGGACCAGACCCTTGATGAGGTGCAAACAATCAAAGCCCTGGGGGTACTACTACAAACAGATCTGAAATGGAACAGCCATGTCGATAACATGGTGCGTAACGCAAATAGGCGCATGTATATGCTAAGAACCCTGAAACCATTCCAATTACCATGGAAAGACTTACTATGTGTATACACAGGCTATGTCAGGCCCCTTGTTGAATATGCTGCTCCTGTGTGGCATCCTGGCTTAACAAACCAACAAAATGCCCAGATTGAAAGGATCCAGAAACGTGCACTCAAAATTGTACTGGGATCATTGTACGTGACCTACGAAAATGCACTACAAATGACCAATCTCCAAACACTAGACAATAGAAGGCGAGAACTTTGCAAAAGATTTGCTAAATCACTAATAAATTCACCTCAGTTCAGGGACTGGTTGCCACGCCCACGCCAGAATAGATATTCTCAATCTCTGAGGAGGGTTGCTCCTTATCCTGCAATCAGATGCAGAACTGATAGATACAAAAGAAGCCCAATTCCATTCTTGGTCGACCTATTGAATGATATGTAACTATAATCATCAGACATAGCTACACTTTTCGCTTTTCACCCCTTATTATATTTGAATTTATTCCAGTTTGTTACATGATATTAACTTTAATGAATTATATCCAGTTAATTGACAAATCATTGCTGTATCAATCGTAACTGCTAAACTTATTTTCCTCTTCCATTCTCTCCCCCGTTTCTAGCACTCTTTCTCCCCTCTCTCTCTCTCTCTGTCCGTCTCTCTCTCCCCTCTCTCTTTGTCTCTCTCCTATTCTCTCTCTTTCTTCTCTCCTTTTCATTCCCCCTTCTCTCCTATTGTATCCGTCACCCTGTATGTTTCTCTATTGTAACGATTTGGAATAGCTGGCCCCGTTCACAAACCGATCAGCACAGGATACGCTTTGAACCTATTAACATTAAAGTATATCTATTTTTTGCCTTTGTAAATCTTAACTTATTTTCTGTCAAATGTAAATTTCCAATATATCACTGTATTTTACTGAGCTTTTTAATCTGTTAAAATCACGCAATTATTCACTTTTAAAATCTATTGCAACTATTGTTACAAACAAACACGACCCGTTTAAAATCAATGAATATCGGAGTGGAAATATTATTGCATGTTCACATTTATATATAACTTTATATTTTATATTTTTACTATGAACTTGAACGAATTTTGAATTTATATCTTGTAATGTCTGATTTCACATGTATTTATTGTAATGTAATTTTTTTATCAATTTGTAAAAAGTCACACAATTCAGCCTTCGGGCTGCGAGATGATTTTCAATAAAACAAACCATTTATATAAAGGAATTTTCAAGAAAAAAAGATAAATAAAGTTTACCACCTATCACAAAAAGAAAAAAATACAGAATCAAATGAAATAGAAATGACAAGTTTGTGACCTTGTTACCTTTTGATGTATAACCGTTCAGGAATGTAACTTCCAGCTTTTCAACTATCTTGAAGGCAAACAGGTTTAAATTTATTCTTTCTCAGCTTTTAAGCAGTTCGTTATTTCCCAATTGTTTTTATCATTCAATCTCTAATTGAAACTCTACTTTGCTATTGCATCTTGAATGATCCCTTCCCATATGAAGAAATTTCGTTTTCCTAGGCATGTAATCCTATTTTTGTCTTCTCCATTTTAATACTTTCTCCTACTATACTCAAAATGCACAACATAATATTGACCAACTATATATAAAAGAATATTATAATAATATTTTGATCATGTGTTTCGTCTTTGTTTTTGGATTTTAAAAAAAAATCATTTATGTCAACATATAATATTTGAATGTATAACTATTGTAGTTCCAACCAGCTACAATGATATTTTCTTTCGGCGTGATAGAAAAAAATGAATTCTTGCAAAGTTACTTCCACATGAATGTGTAGTATATTTTTGTATTTCATTTATATACTATGAAATACGCACAGGTGTAAAACATTTTGATCTAACTTGAGGCCTAAAGTAACCATCTAATCATTGACGTCTAAACTACGAATGTCAATGCCTCTTCCATATCCAGAACTTGAGAGCGATCTTGGAACGATTTATCGTTATCGTCATTACCAATCACGTTTCAACAATCCTTAATGCTGTTTTTTTTAAGTAGATAGAAAAAAGAATTGTATAACACATTCTCCAGCGGCAGTTCCTCTGCAGTCAGTATCCTACACTAACCAAAGTCTTTGCTTAAACCCTGGACCAAACAAAAATATATATACGTATTAAGCCTAAACCTAAAGCAAACCGAACATTCGATAGACAACCAACTCTAGACTGAAATCTTATATGCACTAAAGCCTGGAGCAACTGTTACCAGGGCGCTTATGATAGATGTTCTCTTTCATCTATGTCACTGTCCTTACCTGTGTAAATGTAGTAGGATCCTGAGTTTCGGTACCATGTTCCACTATGTACCCATCTAGTCGCCCATCAGCAGGGGGATTCCATTCAAGAAAAACTGTAGCTCCATTTACCTCTGACAAGCGGCCATTTATAGGTGGATTCGGTCCTGTGGTCGCGTGGGATGATGGTATCATTATTTGAAACTACGAAGGTGGTATTAAAATGTACATGTACGTGTCCCTCCCTCGTTTCGAAGACACATGCTTGGTAACAGTGGAAAACACTCCGTCCCTCGGAAAGTACATTAAATAGAGGACCCGTGTAGATCAGAGTCATTAACTGTGCATGTTAAGAACCTACTGCACTTGTTGTATAAGGGTAGGGTGGGACTCAAGGTGAGGCGATCCAACTATGTATCCAAGTCAGTTATACAAGGTGTAGATACCTGAGGGTTACAATGATTCAGTTTGCTTTTCCCCTCCCAGGCACGCCAAATAATAAACGTATTATAGGTACCTTTAGTAATATAATTTTCACACCATTACTAACCTCACAGCACTTTGAATAATACGTTCTAAGAAACATAGTGCCGGGTAAATACATGTACCCCTGCAGGATACAAACATGTATATTATTGAAATGGCAGTACAGAAGAGCTATTTAATTAAACATATTAAGATACAATATACACACCCTTTGTCTGTCACTGTAAAACAAGTGAGTCTAATAAAATGGGGTTTCAACTTGATGCATTTGAAAGACAATTATAACATGGAAACCATTATCTTACTTGTAAATTCGTTTAAAGTTACTTGATCTTCAAGCTGCCCAAGACTGGTCACACCTTGGATGTTTACATTATATTCCGTGCCGGCTGTAAGACCGACGGCATTGACAGTCAGCATACCGCCATCACGATTCGCAGTGACGGGAAGTTGTACAGAGAATGGACCACCAACTTCACTGACTGTGATCAGGTAGCTGGGGTAGGTAAATTCAGGTCTATCTTGTAACATGACATCGAAGCTTGTGGTTTGGATGTTTGTAGCATTGGCGATTATATCTAGCAGTATGTCTGGAAGAGAAGACATTGCAAGATAATAGAAACATTTCAAGAGTTTATTGAAATGTTTGTCATTCATATTTTGTTTCTCTGTGGTGGCATCATATTCAAATTGTCATCAAATAAAGAGATGCTTTAGAGATGAAATATTTGTATGTCACTTTAAAAGAATATCATATCCGGGAGAAATATCCCCTGAGAAAAATTACTTTTCATATGCCCTAACATTCTAAATATTGAAGGAATATCTAAAAAATTTGGACAAAACTCTCAAAGCACATGTGTTCAAAGGTTCAATCCCATATACGCATATCTGTGTCCAGTGCATGTGATTTTGATCAGCAATAAGATTGAGCACATTTCATTTCCATTTGATCATACTTAAACCTCATAGTATACATTCATTTCCATGTACTACATAATCAACCTTTCCTAATTGCTTCCACCAGTAATCAGTTTTATCTCAAAGTTATAATCTAAAAAGACCACTGTGGAGCTGCAGAAACCATGAAATCTCACGAGAATGTACAGCGCTGGAAAATATCATTGATGAATGCGTATGTTCCTAAAGGAGAGTTATATTGTGGAGACAAATGTCCTTGAAAACCAGGTTTGTTAATATAGGTGTGTGGAATACTCTCATGTTGTGTAGCCCCACACCCCCGAATCGGGGGGGGGGGATGGATACGAATACGCTCGAATGATGGTAATTATTTCATATTCCTTAGGGATAGCTGCAGCCCCTTCATCAAATTTCTGTGACATTTTAAAGTTCCATCAGTACCAGAGCTCAAGAATACAATGACAAAATTGTGTTTTTACCAACCTGTTGTTGCCGACTCTGAACCAACTTGAACGCTGCCCCCTGGTACGATACCAAGAACTGTTATCGTGTAAGTCGTACCCGGCTGTAGACTGCTTATCACCGCTTGGGGTACATCTGAAGTGACAATTCCTGTGTGTTGGCCATCAGCACTGACATAGTCTATGCGGTATATGAAGGCATCTTGTATTGGAGTCCACTCTGCGCTGATTGTATTTGGAGTTTTTCCTAGAATTGTGACTGACGTTGGTAATGCTGCTAAGAGAATCAAGATACGTTAGAAGACTTTTTAATTCAAATATAACATATTACCTATAAGAATATAAACACTTTCTAGGTCGTAATCCAGTAGAAAATCATATGAAAAATGACCTGAATGGATGCCACATCGACAACTACACAAATACCCCCCAAAATCGAGAATTATAGAATGTGAGGAAAGTGTGTATTTGTACCTCTTTTATGTACATATACTTGATGCATATTTTTGGTGTAACTAATTTACAACTGCGGGGGCTGAAACATCAATTTGATTGGGTTTAGATTAACATGTCAAATGATTACAATTGCCAAGACTTTCAAAAAAGTAAACCTAGGACAACTCTTGCCTTGTCCATCACATTTTTAAATGTCCAAACATGTAACATATTTCGTAACCCAAACATGAATCTTATGAAATATACAATAGCGTATCGCAAATCGCCCTTTGCGACCATGTTTAGGGAACAGTACCTTAAATATGGAGTTTAATGGTTCTCTTAAAGCAAGTCTCGTTAAAACAAGTATTTACATAATGCAAGTATTTATCAAAAAATAGTATCTCACAGTAAGAATAAAATGTATCTTTCTTTAACATAGACAATTAAACCATCCGAGACGAGGGTCTTCCACACCTGCACAAATGAATAATAATAATGCAGCATAAACATATATTTATGAAAGAGAGAATTTTCATTTTCTATCGGCTGTTTGATTTGTATCTTCCCTTCTATTTTGACGAGATGTAAACAAATCTTCCATAATAGAAGTCTCGATGCAAGATTATATGTTTACTTTGAAAACCGACATGGCTTCTACCAATCAAAGATGTATAGTGTATCTTTGTTTTTATATTTTATCCTGTACATTTTTATTTAATAAAGGAACCTGGGAATAAGGACAAGGAGTAGGACCGTAATAATATGTGCATAAAAACATTGTTTAGGATTAGGAACTCTCATTTTGACACTGACCTGTTGTTGTTGCAACTGTGTTTCCAACTTCCACTCGTCCTGTTTTCGTGAGGGCAGTAACATCAACATTGTATGCAGTTGCTGGAAGCAGGCCATTTAGTATAACAGTCTCTGAAGTGGCGGAAGCAGTTACTACATTTCCATCTGGACCAGTGTAGGATATCTGATATACGATGGTATTAGGTATCGGTGTCCATGAGATAGTGGCGGAGTCTTGTGTGACTGAATCCACATTGACTTCAGTCGGAAGATCTGCAGTCCGAGCACACGTACAAAAAAGACAGTGTCACGTTAAGCATTAAAGTCATGCATAGTTGTGTTTTAAGCTGTGAAATTTTGAAATTAGAATTGTAATACAAATTTGATAAATAATAGATAAAGTTGCAAGAAAAAGGCGTCCATAATACAGTGGTTGCCGTTACTACATCCATAAAAACACTGTTTGGGAAATCTGCATTTAAAATGCACAACATATCAAAATTGTGATTTTTACCACGTAAAGGTAATAACTGTCTCGTTACGTCTTGTCATTAATTCATTAAGTACTCGAGAAAGAGGACTGAATTGGAACAATGTGACCAGACACAATGCACAGTATAGGACTTTGAGACAGGCTACCAGCACTTTTACAAATACAACATTTTTTTTTTCTTCAAAGTATTTATTGAAAACAAATCTCTTTAATAATAATAATAGTACACCTGTACATGATGATAATAATAGTAATAATAACATGTTCGTATAGACCTAGAATATTTATAATAAAAAATATAGTGTAATAGTTATCTCATCAAAAATAATTTTAAAAAATTAACAAAATATCTGCCATTTCTTATTAAGAAGATCAAGACGATTTTTCTTGAAAGCAATTGAAAAGAAAGAAATAGTGGAATAACGTTTTGCATTTTACAAGTTAATATAAAATATTTTGCAAAAATAATAACTGTATTGACGAAATACAAATACAACATGAAAGCTTTTCAGACGATCTCTTTTCTGATACGTTTTTCTGTATTTTTACGTTCACGAACATGAATATTTCTTGTTCTTTTAGACAATTATGAACCAAGATTCGAAAATGAGACCCCTATTTTGCAGAAATGGGATTTCCTTTCTATGAATCCTCTGTCTAAGGAAAAACTAGAGAGAAGTGAACTGATTACCATTTTTATTTTTTTTAAGAGGCTATTTTCGCTTTAATCATGGAGGGGTAGGCAAGTGCATTGAATGCTTTCCAAAAGTTTCCCTCTTTTGAAAAAGCAGTGCCCTTCGAATATTAAAGGAATACATCTCCTCCAAAAAAACAGGGAAACCAGGAAAACATTTAATACATGTAGATAGAACTGCGTATGTTATTTGTACTCTCTGCCCATAACAGCTGTTCTATGTGATTTCGATTTTCATTTTCATTAGATTCTTTTCAATGATATCCATTATCAATATCTTTAATTTTTTTAAAGAACTGGGCATGAGGATGCTTTCAGTTGCCAGACAGTTTCCTATTGAGATAGGATAGGTTTGTTATTTGTTCCTACGACTCTTTTCCTCTTTTTTTTCCTTGACACTTCAAAATCTACTGATAGACCTTGTTGTAATTGCATGACCCGTTGTGTTTTATTATGTCAGCATATCATTCATTCATTCAAAATTCTCCCCAGACCCAAGAGTTGGTTCATGAGAGGGAGGACAAAGGTTCGAAACCAAGTTGATTTGTTACCACCCTCTGGACATTAGTCTTCTTTATTAAGTCCGTCGGTTCCCAGATGACTTACTCACAGGCACATGCTTTCTTTGCACTCAGGTAAAATAGACAATTAAACCAATCACCTAAACTAAATGCAAGTTGCGTTGATTGTTCTTATTTATAAAGGGAATGGGGCATGAGTGAAAGGAGTGGGGAGGCGAGGATGGGGTTAGCACCAACTCCAACTTATAAAGGGTATATCATTAATTCTCTGTTAACATGTGGAACGTTTTACTGTATGATATAAACGTATATTCTTAAAACTATAAATTCTAGGACTATACCCAGCGCCCGTTTTCATTTAATTGAATAGTTGGCATTTCTTTTATAATAATTTAAATTATTCATTTTTCTCAATATTTCCTCTTCCTGTTTTGCATGTGTTCAAATCTTACAAACATTACATACCTGTAGTGGCTAGTACATTGCCCAGTACTCTTTGTCCCGCTCCATCAGTTGATTCCACACGGAAGGTATACGTAGTTCCAGGAGTAAGACCTGTAATGGTTGTTGTGGGATCGGTAGTGGGATTTCCCGATTGTTCTACTCCATCCGGCCCAGTGTGGAATACCCGGTAGAAAAAACTTCCAGGAATTGGCGTCCATGATAATGTTGCCGATGTTGGTGATACACTATCAACATTGACTTCTGTCTGTAGATCTGAGGCAGAATTAATTCCGTGCATGAAAATTAATAGGAAAATGCTACTTTCAATGAAAAAAAAATCAAAAGAAAATTGTAGGATAATGGAGGGTGGCAAAGAAGCTTCATACATATTTCGTAAAATTAATTCTATGATTAAGTTAAACACAATAATTTACCTAGCATTTCCATGAATACGTGAACATTTAGGTAAAATATTCAAAATCGACTGAATGCAACATAGATGGTTCCATTTGACAACTAAAACATTGTAGTTCATGAAACTGAACAGTATGATTTTTTTAAAGTTTGATTTGAAACTTTTGCCAAAGGAAAATATTTAGTTAAAATAGCTCAGTTTATCTTGGAGCCCTGGTCAGTTCTATTAAACCTTAATTCATGAATTTATATTTCTCCATGTATGTTTTAATGTATACTTACTTTATTGTGTATACAGAACTGAACCAGTTCTGTTTAAATTGAGTTTATAATTATCCAGGCGTGTTTTAATAAAAAGAAGAACTAACCCCAAATGATAAGTGTAGTTATCTTGAAAAACAAAGATGAATTCATGTCTTTTGATGTACAATAGATCTTATGAACGTGTACAAGAGATGTGAAATGAATATTTCTTGGCATGATGTAATGTCGTTTTGCATGACATGGGTGCAGCCATTTTCTTGAAAATGTGACATAGCAGGCGTTGTTGCAAATCTATCATGCACAAAGCTTCAATTGGAAAGACTTTTTAATCCAATAACAAAAAATCTCTACTTTGCGATGAGGGAAAATCATAGCTGAGAACTTAAAAATTACATTTGGTGAAAAATATATTATAGGGTAACAATGTAACTTATTTATTTAAAAATACTAAAATGTAGCGGTTGAAAGATTTATTTCATTTATGCGAACATTCACCCCAAGACAGCACCAACTTATTTATGCAATTTGTGTTCTGGCAATAAGAGTACAAAGGATAATAGCAGGTGAATGAAATGCTTCAACAACACCAAAACCTGGGAAGGAAGCATCCATAAAATAATTTGAATACATTCAGTTCATAAACGACTCCGCATAGTACGTTATGCAATCAAGGAAATGGCGATGCCCATTTTTTGCTGAGAAACTGTACTTTTTTTTTGCTTTAATATGCCTTTCACATAAACTTTGGTGGGGAATCTTTTAGATTGATGGGCAAGAATGCAATAAATCTCTCAGAACAACTAAAGTTTTTTTTTGGAGTTAGTTCACCTTCAAATGTATACTGATTTTATTATATATTCAGAACGAAACATAAAGATTAAATAAAATTAAAGTTGAATTAAATTTTGTTGTAGTTGTCATTAAGTAGACCTCTAAGATATTTAAATTTACTGTATAATATACATGTATATTCTTAAAACTATCAATCCTAGGGTTATACCTCCCAGCTAACATCCCTACCTGTAGTAGTTGTAGTAGTGCCCACGTCTGACTGTTGTCCAGTGCTAGAAGTCGTCTGTACTCTGATGTCATACTGAGATCCAGGAGTAAGTCCGGCAAGTGTGGTTGTGGGATCTGTTGTGGAAATCACCCGTTGTATTCCATCTCGTCCAGTGTAGAATATCTGATAAATGACGCTGCCAGGAACAGGTGTCCACGAGATGACTGCCGTGTTTTCGGTAACCGAATCCACACGTACCTCAGTCTGAAGAGGATCTATATATGACACAGAATGTTAAAGGTATTGTTGAGTATTTATCATGCGAATGCATCGTGGAAGAAACTGCCTGGAATCACCTGGAAACAATTGTTCTATGTAGCACCTATTAGTGTGAGCTTTCGGAATATATATATATACAAATATCAAATAAAAAACTTGTCTTACACAGGTGCTGGTTTGCCTCCTTTTCTACTTATTTTTAAACCCAGAACACTGACATCACGAATCAATTATGATAAATATTATACAATTGATAAGCGACGTATTGCAAATACATCCACAATATTCTTTAGTGGAACGGTTTCACTTGCTTTCCTTTCTTTGAACATGAATGTTGCGTTTGTATTTCATTGCATAGTCAGCATTTCTTTTATAATAATTCAAATGACTCATTTTTCTCAATATTTCCTCTTCCTATTTTGCATGAGTTCAAATCTTATAAACATTACAAACCTGTAGTGGCTGGTACATTTCCCAATACTCTTTGTCCCGCTGCATCAGTTGATTCCACGCGGAAGTTATAAGTAGTTCCAGGAGTAAGACCTGTAATGGTTGTTGTGGGATCGGTAGAGGGATTTCCCGACTGTTCTACTCCATCCGGCCCAGTGTAGAATACCTGGTAGAAAAAGCTTCCAGGAATTGGCGTCCATGATAATGTTGCCGATGTTTCTGATACACTATCAACATTGATTTGTGTCTGTAGATCTGCGGCAAAAAGTATTCCATGGATAAAAATTTAAACAAACCAGAAAATCAGTTTTAGTATCAAGGGTGGTAAAGAATCATCCTAAATATTTCATGTTTTTTTTTCAGATTAAGTTGCACAAAATCATTTACGGGGTAATTCCATGTAGGACAAAATTACAATGAATTAGTTGTTGAAGTTTTCATTAAGTAAGATAGAAACAATGTAAATAATCAATTAATTAGACGATAAATCTTCCTCTGAGCCACAAATTAAAAAAATAGGCAGTTAGACATGTACGTCCGACCTCTTTTTAAACCCCAAAGTCAGATGAAAGTTGTTTTCATATCTGTACTATATAATCCTAAGGATGGCACAAAACCAACTTAAGATTTGAAGATACAGGGGGCACAGACGAAAAACGTTGTGTACGTCCCAACCGCCTGTACGCCAGACGCTGCATGTAATTGCTTAAAATCTGTTTTCGTCAAAATATTTAAATCCAGTAGAAAAGGGAAAAAGTGCCACAGCTTTCCAAGCCCTTATGCTTCGAATTTAATGACCTCTAGCAAATATTGTTTAACATTGTTAATATATATTCCCAATATGAATTGTTACTTTTTCTTCAAAGCTTGTGACAGGTGCTTTATCTACTCAAATAACGATCGAATAATCAGGACCTACATTTATATATGGGTTTATAAATATTCAACTAGATTTAAACATTTATTATCTTTTTAAGAAAGCTTTCCATATATTTATACAATTCATTGGCAATGTAATGCAGATTAATCCACAATATTACTTCGTAAAACGGTGTCAATTTCTTTTCTAACTTTTCACACGTATATTGCATTTTCATTTCATTGCAGTCAGCATTTCTTTTATAACAATTCAAATGATTCATTTTTCTCAATATTTTCTATTCCTGTTCTGCGTGAGTTCAAATCTTACAAACATAACATACCTGTAGTGGCTGGTACATTTCCCAATACTCTTTGTCCCGCTGCATCAGTTGATTCCACGCGGAAGTTATAAGTAGTTCCAGGAGTAAGACCTGTAATGGTTGTTGTGGGATCGGTAGTGGGATTTCCTGACAGTTCTACTCCATCCGGCCCAGTGTAGAATACCCGGTAGAAAAAACTTCCAGGAACAGATGTCCATGATAATGTTGCCGATGTTTCTGATACACCATCAACATTGATTTGTGTCTGTAGATCTGCGGCAGAAATTGTTCCATGGATGAAAATTGATCGGAAAAAGTTATTATCAATAAACAAGAAAAGTCAGTTTTTGGATCAAGGAGGGTGGCAGAGAATCATCCTAAATATTACCTAAAATACATTTTTCAGATTAAGTTGCACAAAATAGTTACGGTGCAATTCAATGAAAACAAATAACAATAAATTATTCGTTATATTGTTGAAGTTGTCATTAAGTAAGATATAACAGATGTAAATAATCAATTTATCAAACGATAAATCGTCCTCTCACCACAAATTATAAAAATAGGCAGTTGGACATGTACGTCCGAACACTTTTTAAACCCCAAAGTAAGATGCAAAGCTAGTTTCATATCTGTAATATATTTACTCTAAAGGAAGGCACACAAGCATTCAGTGACTTGAAGACACAGGGCCACAGACAAAAACAAAATTGTGTACGTCCCAACTGCCTGTACGTCAGACGCTACGTAATTGTTTTAAATCTTTTTTCGTCAAAATATTTAAATCCTGTAGAAAAAGCAGAAAAGTGCCAAAGCTATCCAAGCCTTCATGCTTCGATTTTAATGACCTATATCAAATATTTGTTAAAATTAATAATATATACTCCCATTATGAATTGTTACTTTTTCGTCAAAGCTTGTGACAGGTCCCTTATCTAATCAAATAATGATCGAATAATCAAGACATACATTTATATATGGGTTTATGAATATTCAATTAGATTTAGACATATTTTTTTGATATAGAGAAAGCTATCCATATATTTATATATATATATATATATATATATATATATATATGTATATATACCCATGTATATATAATGAAAAAAATAACATTTCACATGTGCTAGTTTTAGGATGATCACACTGCCTGTGCACACAGTCTGCCCCATGAACACACACACACACACAACAGAAGTCAGTTGGTAGAAATAGCAATTTTCGTATTTTTTTTTTTTTAATGAACAATATTTTTAAATTATTATTTCACATATCTTTCAAGCATACCTTTAACTACAATTCTGTGTAGTTTCATTGTTATAGGCATGTGGGAAATATGTTAAATTATTAATTAGAATATTGTCTTTTCAGCCATGTGTGACATGGCCCGCTGATCGCCCATTGACTGTTATTCTGCGTGGTGAAAATGCACTTCAATGTATAAAGCTCCCCTACAAACATGCAATATCCTCATGTGTTTCACTCATTGAATCAATTTGTTATTTACACTCAAGGTAGCCACAACTGTGTTTTTCTCTAAAATACAGTCCCTGTGGAATGTTATGGCCTGTTGAATTGAATTGAATGGTTTCTCGGAAAATTGTCATAAATCCTCAAATCTGACATTTTTTAAAAGAAACTATACTGTGATGTAGCTGAAAGTCTGCACATTCTTATCATTTGTTCGGTTTTTCTAAATAATTTGTGAAACATATGAGGAAAGAGCTGTTACGGTGATCCAATTAATTTCCATCGCCATATTGTATTGGCATTGCAAAAATATATAATGTTAACATTTGGTGTAAATATGATCTATAAATATATGATTTTAAAAAATGCCAACAAAATGAACAGTTTGACTTTCCTATATATATAATTTGCTGAAATGCCCTAATTTGCATATTTGATGAATATTCATATTTTTTTTTTTCATCAAAAAAATATATTTCCATACCTGTGTGATATACATAGGTTTCATTGATGTATCATGTTCGGTTTTGATTTGATTACATATGCGCATTTTAATTAGACGGACTTATTTTCATATTTTCACAACTTTTTCATATCTGCAGATTCGCAAAAATGGCAAAAATTACTTATTTTGTTTGCTTCTGTTTTCAAAACGGTAATAGATATATAAATGTTCTTTTACCACAAAGATGATATTTAAGTGTCTGATTATTTAGTTTATTATTTGTGTCCAAGAAAGTGATGAACGAAGTTGTCAACTTTGTCAAATTTTGCCATATTTGCCAATCTAACCATTTCTGGCAGGTTTTTCGGTAATTTTGCGATATCAAAAAAATGGTATAAAATCACAACGCATTGACCGATTTCCATTCTGTTTTTATGTTTTTTGAAGCTTTCATGAAGCTTGATCATTTGCAATCATCAAATAACATGTATTTGTTGTACTTATGTTTGGTGTGCTATACCTACTAGTTTGCAGTCGTGTTCAACTTATTTTCAAACCCAGAACATTAACATCACTAATCAATCATGACAAATATTATACAATTCATTGGCAATGTAATGCAAATAAATCCACAATATTATTTCGTGAAACGGTGTCAATTTTTTTTCTTACTTTTTACATGTATATTGCATTTTTATTTCATTGCAGTCAGCATTTCTTATATAACAATTCAAATGATTCATTTTTCTCAATATTCCTCTTCCTGTATTGCATGAGTTCAAATCTTACAAACATAACATACCTGTAGTGGCTGGTACATTGCCCAATACTCTTTGTCCCGCTGCATCAGTTGATTCCACGCGGAAATCATACGTAGTTCCAGGAGTAAGACCTGTAATAGTTGTTGTGGGATCGGTAGAGGGATTTCCCGACTGTTCTACTCCATCCGGCCCAGTGTAGAATACCCGGTAGAAAAAACTTCCAGGAATTGGCGTCCATGATAACGTTGCCGATGTTTCTGATACACCATCAACATTGATTTGTGTCTGTAGATCTGCGGCAGAAATTGTTTCATGGGTTGAAATTGATCGGAAAATTTACTTTCAATCAACAAGAAAAATCGTTTTTTGGATCAAGGAGGATGGCAAGGAATCATCCTAAATATTTCGTTTTTTTTTTTTTTCTTCTGATTAATTTGCACCAAATAATTTACGGGTCAATTCCATGAAAAGGAAATACAATAAATTAGTTTTTCTATCGTTGAAGTTGTCATTAGGTAAGATATAAAAAATGAAAATAATCCATTTATCAGACGATAAACCTTCTCCTGAACAACATATTATAAAAATAGGCAGTTACGTTGGACATGTGCGTCGGACCTCTTTTTTAAAAACCGCAAAGTCAGATGCAAAGCTAGTTTCATATCTACTCCAAAAGGCGGCACACAACCAATTTGAGATTTGAAGATACAGGGGGCACAGACAAAAATATGATGTGTTCTTCACAACCGTATGTGTGTCAGACGCTACATGTAATCGTTTTTTATTAATAACCCTCTCCAAGCCTTAATGCTTTGATTTTTAGGATCTATATATAAAATATTGTTTACCATTATTGATATAAATTCCCAATATGAATTGTTACTTTTTCATCAAAGCTTATGACAGGTCCCTTATCTAATCAAATAACGATTGAATAATCAGGACTTACATTTATATATTGATTTATAAATATTGAATTAGATTTTAACATGTATTTTGTTCATATAAAGATAGCTATCCATATATATAATTATGTATAATATCAAGTTATCTTAAGGCCCGGTCACACAGAGGGAACGCATGGGGGGCGCACGGCCGGCGCATTGAAAATCGGAAAAAAGTTGTGATTCCGACTTTTGTCAGGATTTGGGAGAAGCTAGCGAGCTGGCACCGAATGCATAGCGTGTTGGTAGCTCGCTGCGCGTATACAGGGCGTGTGCTCCACGTATGTCTGGCGTTGATCTAGCGCGCTCCGCGCATGTCTGGCGTCCCTTTTGCGTGTACATTCATGCGTCGAGCTCCGCGCACACTTTTGAGCATGCTCAAAAAATCCTGACGCACACAGCGAATGACGACGAAGGCATAGCGTTGGTCCAGCGCGCTCGACGAACGAGTAACGAATGATGACGCACACCTAGTGAACGACAACGCACTGGCCAAAATTGCAAATTTCCAATGCGCTGGCCGTGCGTCCCCCATGCGTCCCCTCTGTGTGACCGGGCCTCAATACACAGGTACTGGTTTGCCGTCATTGTCTTCCTATTTTCAAACCCAAAACACTGGCATTACGAATCAATTATAATAAATAGTATTCAATTCATTGGCGCTGTAATGCATATGTCCACACTATTATTGTGTTAGGTTTACCTTCTTTTCTTTCTGTATATACATGTATATTGCATTTTCATTTCATTATAAAGTTGGCATTTTTTGTTAATTAATTCTGAGATTCCTTTTTTCTCAACATTTCTTCTTTCTGCTCTGTATGAATTCAAATCTTAAAAACATTACAAACCTGTAGTGGCTGGTATATTTCCCAATACTCTTTGTCCCGCTGCATCAGTTGATTCCACGCGGAAGTTATAGGTAGTTCCAGGAGTAAGACCTGAAATTGTTGTTGTGGGATCGGTAGTGGGATTCCCCGACACTTCTACCCCATCCGGCCCAGTGTAGAATACCCGGTAGAAAAAGCTTCCAGGAATTGGCGTCCATGATAATGTTGCCGATGTTTCTGATACACCATCAACATTGATTTGTGTCTGTAGATCTGCGGCAGAAATTATTCCATGGATGAACATTAACGGGAAAATGCTAATTGTAAAAACAACAAAAAAAATCTGTTTTAGTACCAAGGAGGATGGCAAAGAAGCATCCTTAATTTTTTCGTAAAATTCATTCTATGGTTAAGTTGCACAAAAAAAAATACCGGGAAATTCCATAAATACGTAAACCTTAGGTAAAAATTTCAAAATTGACTAAAAGAACATTTGAATGCTAAAAACATTGCAGTATATAAAACTGAACAGTATACTTTAATAGACTGTGTTTCTGGGTAGTGACCAGCTATTAGAGTAACCATAGAAACCAGTGGCTGAGTTAGCGTTTACAGAAATTCCAGTTTCAAATTTAACTTTTTGCCATAGAAAAAAAAAATGAATAATACATTTTTATTAAGTATGATATAACATGTGAATATGAAATTCATGAATTCATCAAACAGTAAATCTTCTTCTCACCACAAATTACAAAATGGCCAGTTGTACATGTATGTTCTTTGTTGGGATTCGAACCCTCGCCCTTCGCATCTCCAGACAAGCGCCTTAAAACACTCGGCCACGACATGTATGCATACTTAAAAACTATAAATCATAGACTTATACCACCCCACCCCAAACCTTTCATATACCTGTAGTAGTTGTAGTAGTGCCCACGTCTAATTGTCCAGTGCTAGAAATTGACTGCACTCTGATGTCATACTGAGATGCAGGAGTAAGTCCGGTAAGAGTGGCTGTAGGGTATGTTGATGTAACCACCTGTTCTACTCCATCTGGTCCAGTGTAAAAAATCCGATACAAAATGCTGCCAGGAACAGGTGTCCACGAGATGACTGCCGTGTTTTCGGTGACCGAATCCACACGTACCTCAGTCTGCTGAAGAGCATCTATATGTTACAGCAAATTCAAAAGTCAGCTACAGCTGCATGCCGAATGTCGCCAGCATCATAAAGGCGCACAGCGAGCAGATTTCATCCACGGACGACCAAACCAAGCCGAAAACCAGCAACTGCCGAAAAAGCATGTGTGCCCCCTACAAGGAAACTGCCAGGCCGGCAGTATCATCTACAGTGCCAAAGTCTCCGGCCCAGAAAGCCCTAAGCAATATATTGGACTAACCGAGCCCTCGTTCATGCTCAGGTACGGCAACCATCTACAGTCCTTCCGACATGAGAAGCACAAAAACAGCACAGAACTCTCCAAACACATTTGGCAACTCAAACACCAAAGCACCCCATTCATCATCGAGTGGTCGATCTCCAGCAAGACCCAGGCGTACTCCAGCGAAAAGAAGAAATGCAACCTGTGCCTAACTGAGAAGCTTGCCATCAGCAACGACGAGAAACAGACTCTCCTGAACAAAAGACCAGAACTCATCTCCAAATGCCGCCATGAAAACAACTTCTACCTCTGCAACTTCAAAAGAGACTATACTTAAATAATTAATTAAATATTTATGTACTAGCACCTTGGTGGAGACTATTTTGCGATACCCCTTCCCATGTTTAAAATTCCATCGCAGTACCTGAGCAATTACAATAGTCCCTTCACCCATGGGTAAATGCTATTGTTTTGTATTGTATTAGTTAAGTCTTATTTTGAACGTATTTGCACCCAGGTGGTAGAGTAATCATGTACTTTAAAGAATGCTAGCAGTTGCGTGATGATCGCTCACAAGGCGTGAAACTCGGAGTTGCAACCATGTTCCATTAGTCTGCCTTATTCAATATATATATATATATAATTATATATATATATATTTACATACAAATATGAAGAAAACAAAACTTATCTAATACACAGGTGCTGGTTTGCCACATTTTCTACTTGTTTTCAAACCCAGAACACTTACATCACGAATCAATTATGATAAATATTTTACAATACATTGGCGATGTAATGCACATACATACAATATTCTTTTGTGGAACGGTATCACTTTCTTTTCTCACTTCTGGCATGTATATTTCATTTTTATTTTATTTAATAGTTGGAAAGTCTTGTTTAATAATTCAAAGGATTTATTTGTCTTGTTATTTTCTCTTCCTATTCTGCACAAGTTGACATTTTGCAAACATTCAATACCTGTAGTGGCTGGTACATTGCCCAGTACTCTTTGTCCCGCTCCATCAGTTGATTCCACACGGAAGGTATACATAGTTCCAGGAGTAAGACCTGTAATGGTTGTTGTGGAGTCGGTAGTGGGATTCCCCTGCTGTTCTACTCCATCTGGCCCAGTGTAGAATACCCGGTAGAAAAAGCTTCCAGGAATAGGTGTCCATGATAACGTTGCCGATGTGGTTGATACACTATCAACATTGACATTTATCTGTAGATCTGGGGCAGAAATAATACCACGGATGAAAATTTACAGGAAAATTCTTCTTGCAATAACAAGAAAAATCAGGTTTAGTATCAAGGAGGATGGCAAAGAAGCATCTTTAATATTTCGTAAAATTCATTCTATGGTTAGGTTGCACAAAACAAGTAACCGGGCAATTCCATAAATACGTAAACCTTCAGTTCAAAATCTCTTAATTGACTAAATGCAACATATAGGGTGTCATTTGACAGCTAAAACTTTGCAGTATATGAAACTGAGCAGTATACTTTTATAGACTGTGTTTCTGGGTAGTAACCAGCTATTAGAGTAGCCATAGAAACCAGTGGCTAATTTAGCTGTTAACAAAAAAAAAACAGTTTCAAATCAATCAATTGAATAACTAAGTTTTCATTCAGTATGATATAAAATATGAATATGAAATTCATGAACTTATCAAACAGTAAATCTTCTTCTCACCACAAATTACAAAATGGCCAGTTGTACATGTATGTTCCTTGTCGGGATTCGAACCCTCGACCTTCGCATCTCCAGTCAAGCGGCTTAAACCACACGGCCACGACATGTATACAATTATTTTCTTAAAAAACTTTTTCAAATACCCGTAGTAGTTGTAGTAGTGCCCACTTCTAATTGTTGTCCAGTGTTAGAAGTTGATCGCACTCTGATGTCATACTGAGTTCCAGCAGTAAGTCCCGTAAGGGTGGTTGTAGGGTCTGTTGAGGATACCGACCGTTCTACTCCATCTGGTCCAGTGTAGAATATCTGATAAATGACGCTGCCAGGAACAGGTGTCCACGAGATGACTGCCGTGTTTTCGGTGACCGAATCCACACGTACCTCAGTCTGAAGAGCATCTACATATGACAGCAAATTCAAAGGTATTGTTGAGTATTTATCATGTGATTGCAACGTGGAAGAAACTGCATGGAAGCATTAGAAAACAGTTTATAATGTATCAACTAAGCATTAATGTACTCTTTGAAGTTTCAGAATCATCCAAATGAGAAGAAACTGAATCAGTCTTGTCGAAGGACAAATGCAATCCACACAGATATAATATGTGTATGGGATTTGTTCTAAAACATTTTACATCTTTCCTGCCAAATGTTGAATATATTATCCAAAGTCAGGTATAAAAATCAACTTAATTCTTTAAAAAAAAATTCTATAAATTCACTCAGTTTTCTTTGGATTCAGAATATTTGTTGTCAGGATTTATATCCACCTCATGCCTAATATGGACATAATAAAACACATAGCCAAAACACTTTCACCTGATCTTTATAACTTTATTTAGAAACTAGATCACAAAGCATTCTATATTGTGTTTGTTTATTTGGCACACATAGTACCAAAGCAACATTTCTAACAAAGGAAACAAAGAAAAGAAAGAACTCGATGATAGAAAAATAACAATATACCTGTTGTTCCAGATACAGAACCGACATCCCGCTGGCCGTTGATGGATGAACTCCTCACCGAGAATTGATATACGGTGCCAGGGTTAAGATTTGGGATAACGGCCGAAGTTGTAAAAGACTGGGCAGTGTTTGTAGTCAAGCCATCTGAATATGTAATTGTGTAGGAAAAAGCACCTGGTATAGCGGTGTAAGACAATGTCGCCGTGTCTGATGTTATGCTGTCCAGGGTCACTTGTGTCAGGAGGTCTGAAATAAAAAGTGAAGACTACTGTCATGTCTCTATCTATCTTTGGCATCTCAATATAGCATTTCCTCTTTTGGCTGTTTAGGTTATCTTTCCCCTCATTTCCATAGAGAAGAGAGGATAGGAATAGGAAAAACATGGTGAGGGGTATTTATACTGAAAGCGAGAATAAAGAACGAAAAGACATAGAGTATTAATGTAATTGCTTAAAGTAAATGTAAAACTTAACCCCCCCCCCCAAAAAAAAAAAGCTGCCTTATATATGAAAGAACTTAATACCTGGTATTGATAAAGCAGGGGCATTGGTCATAATGAAAAGAATTTCTTTTGTATGTACGGGACTATTGGAAGGTGGGGAGATGTGGGGATGCCTGTGTGTATGACTGTGTTCCTTCGTTTTGACGTAAGATTGACGGCAATTATTGAATGCACCAGTAATTCATTTAAAAACTTCGCTGTTCATTTTGTACTCACTCCGAGAACCATAGCACAGACAAGCACACGCACATATGCAAACATGGTGTTTTGAAGATACAGGGGAGTCTGACGTAAACACTTTGTGTAAGTCCCTCCCGCCTTTACGTTAGACGCTTCATATAATTGTTCAAAATATGTTTTGTCAGAATATTTAAATGCTGCTGGAAAAGAAAAACAAACTTTTTAAGCCTTCATGTTTGAATTTAATAACCAACGTGAAACTATTTTCAAGATGTTCTGTTAATTATTTATGTTCTTCTTATCCTAAAATTCTTTTCACTTCATTTGTTCTTTTGTCTGAAGTTATCACACCTACAGAGGAAGATAGTTCCTTTCATCTATTATTGCAGGAGCTCTATTAGGGGTTACATAAAGCTATGGTCACATCACCTAAAAGTAGCCTGCTCGGCGGCCGGGCGTCGAGTTTTGAGCCAATTTCGCCCAGGCACCGAGCGGCGGCCGCCCAGGCACCGCTTGTTTTTAGGGAATCGCTCGGTCGCTGCTGAAGTTTTAGCGCGGAGTTAAAATTAGGACGGCGCCTGCTCACTTTCATTCGCCGCCCAAAGTATGCTCGTTGCCCCGGGCGGTCACCGTCCGGGCACCGACCTAATCGAGCGTTCGTCGTCGAGCGATTTAGGTCAAAAATCGAAGCCGCTAGGTCAAAGGCTAGATTTTTCTTACTCATAGGGTGATGGGGATGGGGGATGGGGATGCCGGTATCGGTGAATGGGGGTAGGGATGATGAGCGGGGTAAACACCTTTAGTTCTTCGTTAAATATGGAATAGTTTACTGTATTATATAAATATATGTACTTAAAACTATCAATATTAGGGTTCTACGTCCCGCGCCCCTCCCCCAGTCCATGCATATACCTGTAGTAGCTGTATTAATGCCCACGTCTAATTGTTGTCCAGTGCTGGAAATTGACTGCACTCTGATGTCATACTGAGATGCAGGAGTAAGTCCGGTAAGGGTGGTTGCAGGGTTTGTTGATGTAACCTGCTGTTCTACTCCATCTGGTCCAGTGTAAAAAATCCGATACAAAACGCTGCCAGGGACAGATGTCCACGAGATGGCTGCCGTGTTTTTCGTGACCGAATCCACTTGTACCTCAGTCTGAAGAGCATCTATAACAAATCCGAAGGTATTGTTGAGTATTCATCATGTGATTGCAACGTGGAAGAAACTACATGGAAGCATTTGAAAACAGTTTATAACGTATCAACTAAGCATTAATGTACTCTTTGAGGTTTCGGAATCATCCAAATGATAGAAGAATTGACTCAGTCTTATCGAAGGTCAAATGCACTGCACACAGATATTATATGTGTATGGGACTACAACACATGGTATGTTAGTTTGTTGCTTACATTTCCCATCTTTAAAGAATAGGATAGCTTATAAATTACTTTCACCTTTACCGGAACTCAACCTTTTCCAGAGGAATATTATATCTGCTAAACGTAACATCCTTTTCAGGTTTATTGCAATTCAATGACATGATAATTAAAGATATATGTCAATACCGATTGGAATATACAGACAAGGTTGGCATGAAATAAATTCTTCTCTTTAAACTGCAAAATTTATCATCGCAATTTAAACCACCATCTTTTCTTTTAAGCAGTGGCTTAAATCGATGTCATCAATAAATTCATCTATAAACTCATCAATAAACTCATTCATACAACTATAAATGAAGCTTCTATAAGATGTTATTACTGCTCTAAAATGGCTAATACACTGTGTGTATGTTTGAAGGCCTCACAGGGAATTATCAATAAAATTACTTCTAATTCAGTATAGGGGTGTATGTCTCTTTGGAGGACATAAGAAAAACATCAACCCTGATATCAAGTTGGTTTTAAGAGAACCAAAATAGGAGAGGAGCAGGTCAGTAAAAGTTGGAGCAATAGTTGGAGCAATCATACAATCCACTGCAACTGAAAAATAAGGAAGTTATGAATGTTTGAAGTTGCGATCAATCAAACAAATATTGGCAACTGTATGACGTATCTTGTGAGGTACCCTCCCATTTACTCTGTACTATAACAAATCAGATAGCTGCTATTTTCCCTAAAGAAATTTTCGATCATACATGCACCCTAGATATAATGATTGCAAATATGTTTCAATACAACACCTGTATGAGGCCATTTATGCTGTCCTCATCAAAAACTATGAAAATGAAAGTTTTTGACATTTTCTGTACTGAGCTAATTGGGGAGGACATTGTCAGATATGTCAGTGTTGCCAATATGTGTTTCACAGATGAAAACTTACAGCCTTCCCCTTTAAGAGTTTGGGGAGAGTTGGGTTTTTTCTTCCCCCCCCCCCCTAGTGATCCGTATTATACATGTATAGGCTGGCAATCAAAAGTGCTATTTTCCGAGTAAAGTATTGATTGGGATGTTGGGTTTGGGGATTGCTTACCACGTATTACCCGAATTCCAAGTGTTCCCCAAAACAAAGCCTGCAGATCTCATTTAGCGTTTTGCAAAAACCTGATACAGTGCGTCTCAGAAAAAAACGAAACCGATAATTATCGATGTTTTATAAATGACACATATTTGTAAAGCTTGGATCCTCTTCTTTCATTTGAAGCAACTTATATGATTCATATGATTAAAACAAATTTGAAGAGAGGAAACCAAAAAGTAATTTTTCCTTCCCTGCACGAGTTCAAACCTTAGAAACATTTAAATACCTGTAGTGGCTGGTACATTGCCCAGTACTCTTTGTCCCCCTCCATCAGTTGCTTCCACGCGGAAGGTATACAAAGTTCCAGGTGTAAGACCTGTAATGGTGTCTGTGGTGGCAGTAACGGGATTCGCCGACTGTTCTACTCCATCCGGCCCAGTGTAGAATACCCGGTAGAAAAAGCTTCCAGGAATTGGCGTCCATGATAATGTTGCCGATGTTGTTGATACACTATCAACATTGACATCCGTCAGTATATCTGAGGCAGAAATAATATGATAAATGAAAATTAATGGAAAAATTCTACATGAAATAAACAAGAAAAATCAGTTTCTGTATCAACTAGGATGGCAAAGAAGCATCCTCAATATTTTTGAATTTGAATGGTATGATTTATTTATAGGTCAAAAATTCAAAATTCACTGAATGCAACATATATATATGCAGCAGTATATAAAACTAAACAGTATGATTTTACAGACTGTGTTTCTGGGTAGTGACGTGCTATTAGAGTAGCCATAGTGACGAGCTGCTAATATAGCGTTTTCAAAAAGCTAAGTTTAAATTTTCACTTTTGCCATAGAACAAAATTTAAATAACTTATTTTGTTATATTGTTGAAGTCGTCATTAAGTAAGATATTTAAAAAAAAAAAAAAAAAAAAAATCAATTTATCAAACACTGAATCTTCTTTTCATCACAATATCAATATTAGGCAGTTGTAAGTCCCCCCCCCCCCTTTTTTTTTAGGAATTGTTTGCTTTCTTTAATCAAACAGTGAATCTTCTTCTCACCACAATATCAATATTAGGCAGTTTTAAGTCCCCCCCCCCCCCTTTTTGGAATTGTTTGCTTTCTTTAATAAGAAAACTAAATAAACAAATTTTCCCAAGGTAAGAGTCAAAGCTAGTTTAAAACCTGTAATATATATTTCAAAGAAAGCAACACAACCATTTTGAGATTTGAAGATACAAGGGAACCAGATGTACACATTTTGTCTGGACGAACCGCCTGTATGTGCGGCCCCACATGTCATTGTTAAAAAGCTGTTTTGTCAGAATACTTCAATGCTGTTGGCAAAAAAAAAAAAAAACTAGTAATGACCAACGTGAATCTTTATTTATGATACTCTGTTTATTATTTATGTTCTTTCCAATTTCATAGATCCTAACACTGGTAGTAAATTCAAAGCTGAAATTATTTTCTCTTAGTTTGTCCTTTCACCTGAAGTTCATGCCCCTATAGAGGAGGATAGTTCCCGTTATCTGTTATTGTGGGACATCTATTAGGGGTTACACGGGGTGGAGCATGGCCATTTACAGGATAAAAGGGGATGAGGTTTTTCTTTTTCTTCTTCACGTTATCACCCCAGGGAGGTTGCACCAAGTTTGAATTATCTTTCCAAGTTCAGGTGAGTGTCAAAACCTATAAAGCTCTTATTATCATTTCACAAGTAAATCAGAAATATCATATGAGTGAGAAGATTACAGTTTTATGCTCTTAAAGTCAAAACTATTAAGTGTTTAAATATAAAGTTCTTCATACTGCATGTCTTTTTGTTGTTGCTGTGTATTTGCAATTAGCTGTCACGGTCTTTACCTTCGTGTACTTGTAGATTTTGAAAAGAATTTTTGTTCAACCTGAATCTATTAAAGTTGAAAACAGATTGATTCTTTTCATGAGGCCTTAAAGATTGTCATAAAGGTAGACCTAATTTATCTCGGTTAAAATCCCTCAGAAAGACATTTACATGTAAGGTGAAACTCCCTCAACCCTGGAAGAACAATTTATCTTGATTTAGCATTCAAGAGTGTTCAAATTGTTCATCCTTATCAGATTCAAACTTTACTTAATTCTTTTTATTATATATATATATATATATATATATGCATTCACTGTATTCGTTGGATTCAGAATATTTGCTGTCTGAATTTAAAGCCATGTCTTGCCTGATAAGAACACTCTAATAAAACACATATCCAGAAGACTTTCATCTAATCGTAATTATTTGTTAATATAAACCAGATCACAAAGCATGTTATTTTGTGTTTGTTTATCTATTACACATAGTACCAATGCAACATTTCTAATAAAATAAAACAAATAAAAGAAAGAACTCTATGAGAGAAATCAAACAAAAACATACCTGTTGTTCCCGATACAGAACCGAGATCCAGCTGTCCGTTGATGGATGAACTCGTCACCGAGAATTGATATGTGGTGCCAGGGTTAAGGTTTGGGATAACGACCGAATTAGTAAGAGACTGTGCAGTAGTTGTAGTCAAGCCATCTGAATATGTAATTGTGTAGAGAAAAGCTCCTGGTATAGCGGTGTAAGACAATGTCGCCGTGTCTGATGTTATGCTGTCCAGGTTCACTACTGACAAGAGCTCTGTAATAAAAAGTGAAGACTACTGTCATGTCTTTATCTATCTCTGGCATGCGTCTTTGTCTCAATATAGCATTTCATCTGTTGGCTGTTTTGGTTTTCTTTGTTCCCATGTTCATAGAGAAGAGAGAACGAGAATAGGAAAACAAGGCAAGGCGTATGTATACTGAAAGCGGGAACAAAGAATGAAAAGACGAAAAGATAATGAATGTTATTACCACATAAAAAGTAACACAACACAGACAAAAGAAGTCTTGCATATAAAAGAACAAATTACCTGGTTTTGGTAAGGCAGGGGCATTGGTCATAATGAAAAGGCTTTCTTTTTCGTGTAGGTGCCTTTTTGGAGGTGGGTAGATGTGTGTGTGTATGTGTGTATGTGTGCCTATGTCAGCAAATCTCACCTGTGTGCAACAGGCAATTGCTGCGAGGCCTAGCTATCATCTATTTAAGTATTTAACCACATACAAATACACAAAACAAAACAAAAAGTCATTAACCGTCAGCCTTGCTGATACTGAAGACTTCTTGTGTTCTTAGCGGCTACAGAACACTAACCTGTTGTTGCTGTTGTACTGCCGAGTGGTAGTTGACCGTTAGGTGAGACCGATACCACTCTAAGATCGTACATTGTTGACGGTGTTAGTCCCGTAAGCGTTGTTACTGTAGTACCAGCATTAGAAGTCACGATCTGTTCTGCCTCAGCTGAACCAGTAGGCCTATAGAAGATCTGGTAGAAAAAACTACCATCTACATTCGTCCAGGACAGCGTGATGGTGTTCTCCGTAACTGAGTCCACTAGTACACCCGTCTGTAAAGCTGTCAATACATTAAAATAATGTTATACTTGATCAGAGTCAATGGTATCATTATTTCATAATTCATTTAAATGTCGTTTTTTAAATGAAAAAGAATCTATAAAGCAATGTATTACAAACATAATGCACTGCATATGTACTTTTAATCATGCTTCTATCTAGGGCCTGGATAAATCATTTACAAATGTTAAAGCAATGATACATATGCTCAAATTTCTATGTTTATAAATAGTCATCAGTGTTATGTTTACAAAATGACATGCAAAAGTAGGTATAACATCTAATTGCCATAAAGTCAAACAAAGTTAATCTAAGTCTAGATTTGGTAGCATCTTTTATATTGGGGTATATCACCTGTGGTTTTGGAAACTTATTTTACGGTAAAGTTTCTGTCCTTAGCATACCTTTTCTCCAATTGGTTGCTAAGCACCAGAAGTTTTTAAACGTTGTGTCAAAATCACCTTGTGTCAAGTTAGGAGCTAGTCTAATGATTACGGATCAACAACATAATTTGCTAGTCTCAGTGTAAAATTATTTTAAGGTTAAAGTCTTATTCCCCAAGAACTTAATGATATAAAGAATCAAGTGTCCCACTCTTGTCAAACTGATTAATGCCCAGTCATAGTGCCATCTATTGCCATTTTTATTACATAATACCCCTTGTTTCTATATATGTTTAAGAATTATTATTATTATTATTATTTAACAATGCAATTGTTGTAAAATTGATATGTCCTGCTCCTGTGATTTAAATGATCTGTATCTTCTAATGTTAAATTGATACATAATGGTAATTTTCTAATATTTACGATTTTATCTTGAGGTAATAGATTCCCAAAATAATACCAATCGGTCATTAAATCAATAGATATCACATCTTTGATTCACACGCAATTGTGTATTTTGGAAATTAACTATTTTATCATATACTTGTGTTAATTCTGTATAATAATGATACATCAAATGATTTTTCTTATATTTTGCATCATTATTAGGGTTTGTTTCCAAAACGTTATACTTGTATGAAAGTGTGATTTCGGACTTCTTATGATTGTATACCTTAAGATATTACTTTAAGCAATTAGTTCATAGACTATTATTCTGTATTTCTTGATAAACCAAACTGAGTTTAGTTAAATAGATTTAAATTATTTACGCTGTAATGATTCAAGTTTGAAGTAATTCATTTTAGCTTTCACAGGGGATTGATCCTATATTCAAAGGCTCTAAATTTGCTTTGGACAGCCTTTCAGCTTCTTGTCTTATCATACCTACTTGCGACAAATCCCCCACATCTGCTTATTTGTCAAATGCACGATCTTGTCTCCATCCAACTCGAAAATCCGATGAAATAAATGGTTTACTAACTTCAAGGATCAGGGAAACACGAGGAAGAATACAAGTTATTATACTACAAGTATCAAGGTAGTTAACAGTATACTTTTGTAACAAAGATAGTATCCACAATAAGATTTGTCCACTGTGAGTAACTTAATAGAGACATTATTACATTGAGCAAGGCATATCACGGAAACGAAGATTATGTCATCATGACAAGGACACTCAATTTTACTAAAGTATATTACTGAGTTTAAAGTGACACTTTCGCCACAAAAGACATTTTGAACAGTACATTTGTTGTAAATATTAGTGCTCAGTCAGTTGTGAGAGCAAGTGTGGGAATAAGGTATAATCAGACAAAATAATACAATTTACTGTAAACCACATTTTAAGGTTACTGATGTTATAACTTTTGTTTAATTTGTCAATTTGTTTTGAATTTGAACTGCATTACACACAACTTTTAATTGCCAAAGTCAATCGTATACCGCCTGTATGGGCATGAGCAGACCATGGTAAATGTCCTTGTGAGCTGATAAATGCATTTTGCCGTAGTGTATACACTTTTTAGGCATGCAAGGATTCCACCATTGGATTTACAATTTTGAACAGTTATCAAAGTACCTTTGAATTTTATTCAAGGCTTCATGAAAGTAGGAATAATGTGATCAATATTTTGGAGCATATTTTTTTTTTTGTATTGAAATTTTCTTTTTTATTTTTTGGTCACTTCACAGCACATTGATTTGACAAAATTATTAACACACCAGTGAAAATGAACATTTGATTACACAACACATTGAACGTTACAGCTTATTAACCTATCAACAACAACAAAAAATCTTTCTTATCTGACAGCAGATATCCATTGGGCCATGCCCTGCCACCTGCTGTCATGGGCAGCTTCTTTGTCATTGCGTATAGCAATGTATTTCTCCATTTTATACGATTTAAACAATAAGGACATGAAGTTAGAAAAAGTTGGTTTAACTAATTTGCATCTATTTAAGTAAATTGTTTTCTTTGCAATTATTAATATATGGTTAAAAAGAATATAATTCTTCGACAATATACCAAGAATTACCGTTTTTTCGGTTAAAATCGAGAAATCAAACATAGTCAGCTCTTTTCCGAGCTGATTCCAAAAATCTTGTACTATTGTACATTTCCAAAAAAAATGTTCAATCGTTTCATTTTCTATGTCACAAAAAGAACATAATGTGGAACTAATGACTTTCATTTTATACAGTTTATAATTCAAATTCAGAATATTATTTAATACCTTAAACTGAAATTCTCTGTAAATTACATCAATTGTAGTTGAAATGATACCTGAACGAGCCAATAACAATTCTGTATCTGAAACATCATATCTATTCTTTAGTCTAAACGTACTGACTGGGCATTCATATTTCTCTGCGATCAGCAGATCATAAAATTGTTTGCTTTTTATTCTGTTCAAGCATATCAACTCGGGGGGTAAAATAATATTGGAAGTAATATCATTTTTAAATGGATTTGTATAAACTATTTTAGGAATATTTATCTTTGATAACGAAGAGTACACTCCCTGTATCCTAAAGTAATCATTTGCATCTAGTTCAAATAACCTTTTCATGTCACCTTGTTGCTTTAAATTGCCCCGTTCTGTGAGGATGTCACTAAAAAACACCATTCTTTTAATGAAAAGTTTTCGAAAGAAAATCATATCTGAATTGACTTGTAATTGTCTATTGTTCCAAATAATCTGGAATTTCGTACTATCTTCTCTGTTTCTCACATTGAGAGAATTCCATCTTTCTAAAATAGCTCGATAAAACTTAGGAATGTTTTTGTGTAACATTTTATGACTATAGTTACAATTAAACAGGAACAAACCACCGTTCTGTTTAAGATAATATTTAAGAATTTGAAACCATCCTTGTTTATCGGCATCTTTTATTCTTTGAATCCAATATAATTGCTGTGCGCTGGCAGATGACTGAACATCTACCATCTTAATTCCTCCCTTTGACAAATCTTGGATCATTACATTCCTTCGAATTTTATCAGGTCCATTCCAAATAAATTTGAAAAACATACTCTCCATCTTCTTTAGGAACCAGTCTGGTAATAATAAAGATGAAAACAAGTACATAAATTTTGATATTCCAAAGGATTTGATAATTTGAATTTTTCCGAACAAAGTTAAGTTTCTCATTTTCCACATATTTAAAGTGACTTGTAATGATGATAATATTTCTTCTGCTTTTTTAACCTGCGCGGAATATGATCCGATACCTACATAAGTACCAAGTACATTAATAATATTAACAAAATTCAGGCTGTGTCGGAAACCAGCGTCTGGTACATATCCAACTTTCAGTATTTCTGTCTTACTTAGGTTTATAGTTAAACTGGAACATTTCTCAAATTGTTGGATAATATCAAATAATGAGTTAAGCGATTTTACATCTGAACAAAAAGAGCAAAAATCGTCTGCATACATAGATAGCTTTAATTCACTCGTACCTACGACTACTCCTCTTATATCTACTGAATTTCTTATGCGTAATGCAAGTGTTTCTAAACAAATTATAAACATATAGGGAGAGAGGGGGTCTCCCTGTCTTACTCCTCTTGTAATCGGAAAATATCCTGTAGATTTTCCATTATTTAAAACGCAACCTTCTACATTTGTATACAAAGCTTTTACCCATTTAATAAAAAATGCTCCAAAACCAAAAGAAAGTAAACATTGAGACATGTAATCATGGTCTAAAGAATCAAACGCTTTCTTAAAATCTACTGAAGCAATGAATCCTGTTTTTTGTTCAGTACAAAGAGAATGGAAAACATCATGTACATTTCGGATAGCTTCTCCTATTGCCCTTCCACGTAAAAAAGCATATTGATCGGTGTCAATTATTTCGTCTAAAACTTGTATTATTCTATTCGCCAACACCTTTGAACATATTTTTGCGTCCACATTAATTAAAGATATTGGCCTATAGCTCTCCAAAAGACGTTTATCTTTGTTCGGCTTACAAATTAAAGAGATAACACTTTGTTTTTGACTAGAAGATAGCTCGGCCTCCTGGTATGAATAATTCAAAGAAATAAGTAAAGGTTTTCTTACAATATCCCAGAAGGTAATATAGAATTCTTTCGACAGTCCGTCGTTCCCCGGTGACTTTCCGGAATGCATTTCCAATATTACTTTCTTACATTCATGTTCAGTGAGAAGCCCTTCGCATGAAAAGGACGACCTCTCAGAGAGTTTCCTCCGTCCTGTTTTCAAAAACAAATTTGCATTTTCGTCTGTTGTGTTTACCTTTTGCGTTGTATAAAGCTCTGCATAGAAATTCTTTATACTTTGTAGAATTTCTTGTTCATCTTCAATGATATTACTTTCTTTCGAAAGTTTACGAATAGTAGAATTTCCTTTTTGCTGTTTTTCCAGTGTAAGAAAATATTTATTACTTTTTTCCCCATATTCAATCCAGTTTGCCTTGGATCGAACGATAAGGCCTTCCGTAACATGATCATAATATTTTTCAAGAGCTTTTTTAGCTTCTTGGTAGTTTCTAATTTGTTCAGAATTCATATGTAACTTTGATTCCAAGGTTTGTACCTCTTTTTCTAATTTTATTCTTTCTGCTTTTAGCTCCCTAGCCTTATGTTTACTATACTTCTGTGTGTATCTTAGGATTTGGTATTTCAGGTAATCCCACCTGACTCTGGGGTCAGAAATATTTTTTGTTTGTGTTAACCATAATTGGAATTCTTTACGGAGACTTGTACAATAGTTATCATCTTGACATAAAGATGAATTGAATTTCCAGTATCCTTTCCCTGGAATTAAATCTCTAAATTTCAAATCTAATATCAACGCTGAATGATCATTTGCAACATAAGGTACATAAGTTATATTTGATACATTGTCTTGATAATCATAAGGAATAAACCAATAGTCTAGTCTACTTTGAATAGAACAATCCGGTTTTCTCCAAGAATATTGTTTCTTTTGGGGGTTAAGAAAACGCCATATATCACATAGGTTGAAATCATTCAGTAACATAACAAGGTTGTCTCTACTAACACGTAAGAAGGACGTACTGCTTGAACTATTCATTCTATCTACCTTTGGATACATAGCCACATTGAAATCTCCTCCTGTTAAAAATATGATATCATGGGGCTCTTCAATATTTTCCCATATATGTCTTAATTCAGACCAAAATTTTACCTGCTCCTGGTAATTGTTTGGAGCATAAATATTCGTTAACAAGAACATCTTTCCCATTATTTCTACCTTCATCATAATATATCTCCCTTCTTTATCTATAATTGCATTTTGAATCATATAATCTAACCCTTCTCTAAAACAAATGATGACCCCACGGCTATTATTCGTTCCATGACTAAAATAAACATTACCTTTTATTTGGTGCTTCCAAAAAACTTCTTTATCTACCGTACTATGTGTTTCTTGCAAGTATGTTATATCGACATTTTTATCGTATAAAAACTTGAAAATCTTTTGCCTTTTTGTATACTCTCTAATTCCACGTACATTTAAGCTTAATAATCGAATGTTCTTAGTCATGTATTAAGGTAAAGTTCAACAACATCCAGTCCAAAGTATCTTCGTTTCTTTCATTTTTTCTTTTTATGTTTGTTTTTGGTCTTTTGTTTCCTTTTTCTGCTTTCTCTTTCATTAGTTGAGGTTTTCGCGATTTCCGGAGATTCCGGCATTACTTCTGATTCACCATTGCTGGTATCTATCTCTTCTGAACTATCTTCCTCTACTCCTTCTATTGTATCCTCTTTCTCCGAGTTGGCGCTTTTCTCGAAGAACCCCGTGATTTTGGTTTGCGATTTGGTATAAGCTCTGGTATAGACCTGCTCACGCTGCTCTATGTCGGGTGCTTTGTGGCAATTTTCTGATGTGCTCTTACTTGGCGCTTGGAGGGTGGGCGTGGCGGGTGCGGACGCTTCGTACGGTGTATGAAATTCGTCAACATATTGCTCGCTTTCACTGAACCGCGATTCGCGTGACGTAGCTCGCTTTTCTCCTGGATCCTGTGATTGAGCTGTGACATTCCTCTCTTTGCGTCGTACAGCTGGTTCACTCGGCGTGCTCGGTATCCTAGTTACCTCGTTCCCAGCTTTGGAGGGGCATGTGTAATGCATATGACCTACTTGTCGACAAACCCGGCATACCTTTTCATTCGTGCAATGCGACTTGTGATGGCCATCCTGAAGGCAATTTGAGCAAACGGGGCCCTGTGACGCATTCTCTTGCCCAAAATGAAAAACTCTAGCTCTGAAGGTATGGAACCTCATAAATCTTGGGAGAGGCTGATTTGGGAGATCTACAAACACCACTCTATCCCCTGTCATACACTGTGTTAGTTTACCATCGACCCTCAGCTTCTGATACTGTATAGGCCCGTGTATCTTGCATTTCTTGTTTTCTAACTCCCCAAGAATGATACTTTCGTGTACCGATAGTGGAATGTCTTTGATTAGTATCCGAGTCGCATTTTCATTATCGTATGTTACGAAGGGATTTCTATCAAAAACTTGGACCGCAGAGCCCCGAATTTCGAGGCCTTGAGTTATAAGTTTGATCCTATTAGCTTGGATGTCTATATAGAGTCTCCATAGCCCTCCGATCTTTTGAATGCCGGCTATATCCTTATAAGGCACAGCTGTACCTAAGGCCTTGAACATAACTTCGGGTTCGAGGCGCCCCGCCCCTTTAATATCGTCATGCTTTATGAACACGGGCTTACCTCGATTGGTATCTGCTACTGGCGCCGCAGCTCTGGCGAAAGTGTCTTGCTTTCCGTAATCTCTTGTTGCCATCTTTCTTACCGCTTTACAACGGTTACAAATTCTCCTTTCCTAGAGTTTCTCCTTCAATATCGTCCAAAATATGGTGTCAACGTCATCGATGATCCCCAACTGATATATCCAATGTAAAGTTAATCCTTTATCTAATTTACAAAATGTAGAATTTCTTCTGTTTTTCGAGAGCTACTAATACGTAACTTGTATCACATGAAGTAACCTTTACACTCAAAGTACCTTTGAATTTTATTCAAGGCTTCATGAAAGTAGGAATAATGTGATCAATATTTTGGAGCATATTTAATAAATGGAGATAATAATTACTGATGAACACGGCATGTTAAGAGCTATCACCAATATCATGAATTGGTAACATGACATACAAAGATCAGCTTAGTATAGGATTTAGATAGTACCATCCATGATAGACAAGTCATAACTTTCATACAAAAGCATTTACCCGATCCCTAGTTAGCAACACTGTAGAACAAGGGCTTACTTCTGTCGCTGCACTATGATGATTAAGCAAGGTACATTTTTGGAGAGGCCTACTCGAAAATGATAATAAAATAATCATGGTTTGAAATACCCAACTGTCAGTACCGTTTGTAACAACAAGCTTCTACTTCTCTTGTCAATCTTCCAACAGCTTTGCATCCCCGTGCTTTATATTAAGTGTTCATATTATATCAGTATTCTACAGGATGGTTTTTATGTAATATGTAGCATTGTCACTCTGGTGTTGTTGTCCTAGCTCTCTGTTGGGTACAAGTATCTTGCTTTGTCTAATAGCTGTAAGGACAATAGCACCATGGCACCAGGAAACGTAGTATTAGGCGCGTTAGAAATATATCGCATTAGTTATAGCAGTAAAAGTAGTTCATGTATTAGTATTGTTATCAGCCTAATCACTGTAATCGTTCTCATCTTCCTGTGTCACCCACTCTTTACTCATCAGGTTTTTTTAAATAGTATACCAACCCTACCACATTGTGTTTATTTCCTTCTTATATTTGAAATATACATTTATTAATTATCCTGCATGTATAAACTGCAAGCCTGGCTTTCTTTGTGGTTTGGGATCATCACTTATCCTGTCTTACCTGTCGTTCCAACAGCTGTTCCCACATTTACGACATCAGTTCCATCTGTTCCTACTACAGAGAATGTATAAGTTGTCTGTGGCTGTAGACCGGGTACGGTGGCTGTGGTACCGGGCCCAGTTGAGACAAACGTCCCAGTATCCGATCGATCTTGACTGATGTATGATATGATGTAACCAGTGGCTGCTGGAACAGCGGTCCACGATAGTGTTGCTGAAGTTGAAGTTGTGCTATCCACGATTACGCTAGTAGAATCCGGTAGAGTATCTGTAACAATAAAAGATGACACACAGTGAGAAATTGGTTAAATTAAACGAATCCTTTGATACAAAATTCACGGCGTAAAATTGCCATGAAATTTAAAAAATAAATATTTGTTTACTTTTGTTACTTTGCATAATGACCCAAACTGTATCTGATTCGCTCATTCTCTCTAAATGATGGGGCTATGTTAAGCCTTGACGATTTCCTAAGTCATATTACGATCAGCATTACACAATACAGCAAAATTCAGTTTGTATTTAAGATTAGCATACACTTTCATACACTTTCCTACTATTTCTAATTTGGTTTCTGCCACATCTGTGAGATCAATAATTAACATTGCAATTCAGTAATTAGAAATTATGTAGACCTGCAATGGTAATATGTAAAATAAATCTTTCTGTCACCAAAAAAGAAATGCTTTACTGTAATATACTGTAATATCTTCTAGCACTTGGAACTGTATCTTACAATAACTAGTAAAGGCCTAGCAATTGTTTTTGTCTAACCTTTAACTGTAAAGCATTATCAAATTTCAACATATAAATAGTTTGCAATTTAGGCTACAAAAAGCTATCAAGTAAATTCTCTTGCTCTATCACGCATGCCGCTGGTATAGGGCTATAAACTCCAACATCAGCTCAAACTACCCTAATATAAGGGCAAACAGTTGAAATTCTTCTTCTCCCCACTTACTTTCCAAACTGACCAAAGAGAGTAATTTGATCTACTGCTGTTAAATTGCGTAGTTTTTATTTATCAACACTATCAGCAACATATTCAGAGTCTGTTCTTCCCTGCTTTATGAGTACTCGTCCAAAGTCAATATCCCTACTTAAAAGGATATTTGAAACCTGAGTAAGCGAGAATTAAAATACGAGAAGTTGAACAAATTACATTATAAAATATTTAACACTTTTTGTATCAATTTATACTTTATTTCCCTTAATATAACCATTTTGTTAGATTTGAAGACAGAGACAATACAATTGCACCTTGGCAGTAAAGTCCGTTATTATGGTCTCATACTTATCCCCCTCAAAACCAGTAAATATACATGTAATAATTTCCAAATTTGGAAGCGCATAGAGACGTTTAAATGTGATATGCACTATAATACAAGAACCAAATATTATTATTATTATTATCAAATATTGAAAAAATCCTATACTGTAAAAAGGCCTACTGATTGACACTATTGGAGCATTGGTGTGTTCCACCCAGTTAACACAATGCTTGTAGCTGTAATCAACAGACTAATCTACTTGATCCTTTTATCTTTGCATTCTTTTATAGGATTCCTGACAAGATTCTGTATTTCTTACTGGTTGTTGCCGAGTCAGAGCCAACAGTTGCTGAGCCTCCAGCCGTAGTTATGGCCTCAACGACAGCGGTGTACAGGGTGTCGGGTGTCAAATTCTCAAATATCGCAGATGAAGTTGCAGCTGAGACAGTTTGCGAATACTCCTCTGTGCCATCCTCACTGAACAGACGCACTACGAAGGATTGAGCATCTATGCCCTGGGACGTCCAGAGAACCACCAGTTCCCGAGCTGTAACTGCCCCAATGGTCACATCACCTGCAGTACCGACTGTATAGTATTTGGGGAAATTAATGTAAGGAATGAAAGCTTGTGATAAAACTAAAAACTCTCTAATCCATTTATTTTGGTTCTACTGTTTTATTCATTTGCAACTTATACACAACTTTCTCTTGATCTTCGTCCTTCCTCAATAAATTATTCGTCCTGAATGTAGTGCCCAATTCATTAATGCCTCTATATCCTTACAATTTCAATTTGAACTTAAAATATAGACAAGTCGCTTACCTAATGGCACAACAGTGAAATCGGCGAGGACACTCGTAATAGGCTCGATATTAGTAAAGACGCCCAAGTTATAATTAGCCCCTGACTGAAGACCACGTATAGCATTGCTCGAAGCTCCTTGGGGTAGGACGTTCTCTAGGACAACCCCTGTGTTCGCATTTTCGGCTAACACCAAGTAGTCAATAAAGAAGTTGTTAGGCGGAAGCGGAGATTGCCATCTGAACAATTGGGCGGAATCACTGAGCTGGTAAAGGATGACGTTTGTAGGTGGCTTTGGTCCTGTAAAAAATATGATGTTCAAACGGATCTATCAACTTTCTTTGCCATCAAGTGTAATTAAAACATTGTCAGAAATATACAATGTAGAATTTTTGTTTAGAAGGTAGGTGTGTGTATATATGATGAAATGTTAAAAGTTTATGCACATCACAAAAAAAATTGAGGAATGTGATAATTGATCCTTAATTTCTAATTTGCTACACTAATTTATTTAGATCAATTACTACCGGATGGACAGCAAAAATAGTATAAACTACAGATAGGTGCAATTAAAAAATTCATCGCCAAATTAATACCGGCGATATCGGAATATCATAATTCAATGTCAGATTAGAATGCACTACAATAGAAAATAAAGTCATACAATGAGTCCTTAATTCACGAACACAAGTTTATAGGTGATTTACTTTTTTTAAAGCGCTCCGTCAAAAGTAAGATATTTGCATAAATTGCTAGGTAAAATACTATAGACTCAGTTAGTATCACTTTTTACTTACAATATTGAGGACATCTTGTCGGCAAGTTCACATTTTTGTTGGAACGGACACAAAAGACAAATTGCACAATTTATTGATCTTTTGTTAACATTCTCATAATTTCAAAGGAAATGTTGTAAATAGGTAATTTTATGTTTTTCTTTCAATTGCTGGTAGTAGATTTTTGAAATCTTACCGACCATGTGAGATATATACAACTGTGCGCGAATTAGGATTTTGCATATGGTCACACTACTGTACACATATACATATACACTCACCAAAAAGAAAGTGGATACTCTTTATTGTTCAAAACGTTAACATGTTAGATCAATACGAAACATGATATAAAAAAATAATGTAGCAAAAAAAGGAGGGCTACAATGTAAACCTGAACCTTTATTTGTTTGCAGCCCTCTTTTGTATCTAAGAAAATCGTGCCGTAAGAAAGGGGAGAGGGTGCAAGGAAAACCCTACAACAGCTTTGTCAAACATATTGCTCCGAATGTCTCATTTTCGCTCGCGTGAACATTGCCAGCACAAACCACTGACCTCTACCTCCTGGACGGATCATCGCCCATTCCCATTCACTATACGTTACGTACTAAAAGGCTGTATTGTCTGACCGTTCATGAATATTCATGTTTTGGCTAAACTCGGCAAAATGTTTGCTTTTACTAAATGGAAAAATTACGGTGAGGGGTTGGATGAAATGGACATAATGAACATATCAGAAGTGATAATTGATAATTCATGCTTCTTATCCTTCGTGTGCTTGACCTATAATCTTACAATAGCTTGGCAGACTGAGTCCAAAGTACGACTTGTTTCACATGTGTATTATAGGCAATGGCGAGCTTGCAACCTATTTTGAAAAATTACGGTGGGTGAACTTTCAAAAGTCAATGAGACATGAGGGCTCCAATGAAAGAGATAGTTATAACGTACGTCGGGGTGGATGTGCTTTTCGTTTTAATAAACAAAAAATGAATTTTTAACGATTTTTTTAAAAAACGTCCATAGGCTAACATGTTAGGCTGCTGACTCTGACGATAGGGTGCGTTGGGAAATGAGACTAAACGGAGCAATATGCAGCTCATGGAAATAAATAACATGCAACAAGATGAGAGAATGATATGATATAATGTTTCTTTGTGCTTCCAAAATCTGCGGACAATATCTTTCCAGCTAACGCTCAAACCTATCACAGAGGTCAAAAGTGGCAAAAGTAGATCAAAGTCTTGACAACAGACATTACAAAATAGGTGCCATTGTAAGAAATCACCACATCACCACAACATCTCTATATTTTCAAATGTACAGTACAATCAGTATTTACAAAATGATTGTGCTTACGTGTAAATTGAGCTTCCCTGTCAAAATCACTTTGAGTTGGATTTGAACTCGTAATGATGTCAACATCAATGACGTACTGTGTTCCTGGAGTAAGTCCACTGAATCGATGGGTCATACTTGTCATGGGAACTTTAGGTTGTGCGTTGACCACTACTGTGGTACCATCAGAAGCAAATAGTGTGACGACGTAAGATATAATGCCCTGTGTCGGGTCATGGTTCCAGATAAAGTTGATGTAGTCCTCGCCCAGGTCGTCAATAGTGATAAAACTGTCCTCTATAATTTAAATTAATTGTTTTTATTGGATAAAACATTAAAAGAATTAGAAATCCTGCAGAAATTGGTAGCCCCATTTAGACAAGATATGCGGAAAATAGAAAATGTGTTTTCTTGACTAAACACTATTATAAAACTGCACTCCTAGATCATAATCAAATGACTAGTTGAGCCCAGGCGAGCGCGATTCATCTACTGTTATATTAATGCTGTCACACATTGGCCCGAATTCACAACCCAGGTTGTAAATAACAAAAGGAGGTTTGGCGAAACAAAAGGAGGTTTGAGCTCAAACCTTGCTTTGTGAATTCGGGCCATTTTGTTTAATGGAAAAGCACGCGTTATTCGACAATGCTGATGTAAGCGATTAGGTGGGCTAAAACATGCGTATCTCAGCACAATGTGTATGCATGTAGACTTGTCTACTAGACTTGGGATTTATTTGCCTTCAATAATGACATAGAACAAATGAAGCATGTTTTCATTCTTTCATGATTCATAAAAGGATCTATCTGTTCTTGTTGAGGCTGTTTATATGCAGGTATCTTAGGCCGCGTTCATGCTTGATTTTGACGGCCAGAATCAGGCATCTGTTACGTGTTTAGTTTAAAACACGCTTGCGTTCATGCTCACTTTTGTAGAATCACCGAAAAACGGCGATCACGAACGCCGATCGTAAACTCACAAAAAGATGCGTTTACAATTGTAAACGCGTTTAAATGGGGTCAACGCACTGACCTCTAGTGGGTCTACGTAGCATGCACAGTGAAGGTCACACAATGCCACACAAGGAGAATTGCCTGGATGAGCCAGAGAAGTAAGCATGAACAGCTACACCGTGGAACTGCGATCACGATGAGCGTGAACGCGCCCTTACTTAGCCTGACAGCTATGTTTGATAGATGCATACAGCCTCAACTCATTTGCACGCATTTTGTATATCTTATCTAGAACATAAAAAAAGAACCTTGTATTTCAAAGCTAACTTGCTTGGAAATGTGAGCAAATTACTTAGCAATCAAAGATTTAAATGAGTCAATTCATGAAATGAAAATGAGAAATGGATTTCATATTGACATGATTTCTGTTTTTCATATTTTAACAGGATTCGGTAACTTTAACAGGAATAAAGTTGGTAGGCTTTCTTGAATATGTTTGTATTAATTACCTGGTGGAGTAATTACAGGGGGCAGGACTGTGAGTGTTGCTTGAGTTCTTATACCATTCCGTTGACTGTACAGGTTGAAAGCGTAGTCGGTGTTTGGTGTGAGATTAAGGATCTGTTCTGACGTCCTGTCAACTGGCAGTTCTATAGAGATGCTGGCCCCCTGGGCGTTCGCGTACGAGATTACATATCCATCAACGTTTCCCGGGTTACCCCAGGAGATAGTATAACTTGTATCGGATGTCTGCTGTATGGTAGCGCCTGTTGGAGCAAGAGGTAAAGCTGGAATGCAATAATAGAAAGTTGTTAAAAAATGGCTGTTATTTTCACACCAAAAGGGGGAAAGAAAAAGGGGGAAAGGAAAAGGGGAGCAAAGCAAAGCAAAGAAAGAGGAAGCAAGGCAGGAAGAACAAAAATGAAGACTTCCTCTCCACGCCTTTGTTTAACCCTGTCACCATTTTGGTGACGTATACTATGTCTATTATTTTTATCAGGAACCTGTAATATACAAGCACTGCTTCTCAATATGTTTCTCACATTCTGCCTAATCTACCATAAGAATTGAGTATCATTAAGACGTGCTGATACAACATGTATATGTATGTATATATATATATATATGTCTATATTTTTTGTAAAATGAGGAACAAATAGACTTGAAACTTGAAACCCCTTCCCCCCCCCCCCTCTCTCTCTCTCTCTCTCTCTCTTGCTATCTCTTCTATCTATTCCTACCTCTTTGTATATAATAATGCACATTTCATGCTCTTAAATTTGATTGGACTAGATTGGAGCTAAAGATCAATTCACATCTTTTTCAAATTATATATTTACATATAAATATGTATATTAAACCTCCCCCTCCCCCCCCCCTCCCAACCAAAAAAAAAATGGGAAAAACGAAATGGAAAAGAAAAGGGATGAGAAAGGGGGGGGATATGGTACGAAGAAATGGCAACGACGTTGTTTTACCCTGTCACCATTTTTGGAATGATTCAATTAGTTCCATCGAAAGCGCATACTATATCAAGCCATTTCTTTTAGCATTTGTGTAGGGTTTATGTATACAAATGCAAAACCGATAAATTTTCTTACAATTGGAATGGCATTTTCTTCATAATCTCTCTCTCTCTCTTCTCCCTTTTACCCCCACCCTCTCTCTCTTTCTCTTTATCTCTCTGTCTCTTGTTATCTTTTCCCATTTCTTCCATATTACAATCAAGGTCATTTCATGCTCTGTTTGATTTGATTGAGCTAGATTGGAACTAAATATGCATTTGAGGTTGTTTTTTCTATATAATTATATTTCCATCTAAATCTACAAATCAAACTCACCGTCTGCAGGAGGAGCGACAGCCAGAACGATGTTGGCTGGATCGACATTTCCACTCATTAAAGGAGCAATAAGCACATCCCCCAGAGCGCCGGCTAGGTTAGGGTCTTTCAAGGTTATTGTTGTAACGGTAAGGTCTTCAATCACCTCGGTCTGTTGCACTCCTCCTGCTGTATATTGTACCACATACGCAGTCACTCCAGTCGGGTTTAGCGGGGCTGTCCATGAAACGGTGATGTAGTTCAGTAAGTGAACCTGAAAATACACCCCGGTTGGTGCTAGATGAGAAGAGTTTATAGGAGAAATAGAAATTGTAACCTTTGACTGATTATACTTATTACGAGTAAACTCACTTTATTCTTCAGTAAGTCAGTAAAACGTAGGCGTAAAGTGAAATAATGAAATCACAAAGTCGCGATTAAACTCATTTCTGTCTTATAGAGAAATAACGAAATGCTACAGTCGTAGTACAATCTTGTAGGGCCAACATTCAAATAAAACGGTAGATAAACGAATAGATAAAAATTGTTATAACTGAATATCAAAAATATTCACCAATACAAATGATCACATAACACTTAGTGAATTAAAAGAAAACGATAATAGATTAACACAAAGAACTTTCGACGCTCTTCCTGATAATCACCAATCTCGTTGCATATAAGCACCCCGGGTTTGTGGCGTAGGACCGATTAGGTGCAGTTGTCATTCCAACAATTTTTCTATTTCTTTCTTTCTTTTAAGTTGTATATATGTAATTTCTTTATGGAAGAACAGTCTTTAGGCTGAAGTTTTGGCCCTTTTAAATAAGTGCTCCTTCCCCTTCTGATGATTGCCCTTTTACTTTTAGCTTTGATGAGTGCCGCTTTTCACATTTAATAAGTGCCGCCATTCATTTTGACTCGTGCCCCTTTTCGTGACTAATAAGTGCCCTTTTCCCTTAAGATTAATGCCCCTTTGACGCCACCGATAAATGCCTCTATCAAAAGCAGTTAGTAGGTATAGCACACCAAAAATAAGTACAACAAACACATGTTATTTCATGCAAATGATCAAGCTTTATGAAAGCTTCAAAAAACAAAAAACAGAATTGAAATCGGTCAATGCGTTGTGATTTATACCATTTTTTTGATATCGCAAAATTACCGAAAAACCTGCCAGAAATGGTCAAATTGGCAAAAATGGCAAAATTCGACAAAGTTGACAACTTAATTCATCACTTTCTGGGACACATATAATAAATTTAATTATCAGACACTAAAATATCATCTTTGTGGTAAAAAAATACAAAAATGAAAATTAATATATCTATTACCGTTTTAAAAACAGAAGCAAACAAAATAAGTCATTTTTGCCATTTTTGCGAATCTGCAGATATGAAAAAGTTGTGAAAATAACGAAGTCCGCCTAATTAATATGCGCATATGTAATCAAATCAAAACCGAACATGATACATCAATGAAACCTATGTATATCAGACAGGTATGGAAATATTATTTTGTTGAAGAAGACAAAAATTCATGAATATTCATTAAATATGCAAATTAGGTCATTTCAGCTAATTATATATATATATATAGGAAAGTCAAACTGTTCATTTTGTTGGCATTTTTTAAATTATATATTAATTTTATAGATCATATTTACACCAAATATTAACATTAAATTCCAAATATTTTTGCAATGCCAATAAGAAATGGCGATGGAAATTACTTGGATCACCGTTACAGCTATTTCCTGATATGTTTCACAAATTATTCAGAAAAACCGATCAAATGATAAGAATTTGCAGACTTTCAGCTACATCACAATATAGTTTTCTTTAAAAAAAAATGTCAGATTTGAGGATATATGACGATTTTCCGAGAAACCATTCGACAGGCCATAACATTTCACAGGGACTGAATTTCAGAGAAAAACAAAGTTTGGTTACCCAAATACAGTTGTGGCTACCTTGAGTGTAAACAACAAATTGATTCAATGAGTGAAACACATGAGGATATTGCATTTTTGTAGGGGAGTTTTATACATCGAGGTGCATTTTCACCACGCAGAATAACAGTCGATGGGCGATCAGCGGGCCATGTCACACATGGTTGAAAAGACAATATTCTAATTAATAATTTAACATATTTCCCACATGCCTATAACAATGAAACGACACAGAATTGTAGTTAAAGGTATGCTTGAAAGATATGTGAAATAAAAATTTAAAAATATTGTTCAGTTTTTTAAAAATAAATTTACGAAAATTGCTATTTCTACCAACTGACTGCTGTTGTGTGTGTGTGTGTGTGTGTGTGTGCATGGGGCAGACTGAGTGCACAGGCAGTGTGATCACCCTACTGTTAGATGCTCCTTCGACAAGTGCCCAATATTCTTCGTTTAAACGCCCCTTTTCTATTATCAAGTGCCCCTATTTATCTCAAGGGACTGCTTCTTTTCAGGTACGAGAATTGCCCCTTATACTCTGGCACGTGGTCCTTTTCTTTTCTAATAAATGTCCCTTTCCCTCCTGATAAGTACCCCCTTTTTCCTTTCTCCATAACATGTGCCCCTAATTTGAAGCGACTGAGAGTAACCTTTTCTCCACTTTCCCCCAAAAGCTCGCTCACATTTATAGTTGATGTAATTGTGGAACTTATTAAAGGTCCTTTTAGTCTTTCATGATGAAGTTGTTCCTAAAATGCGATTAGGATTTTTCTCCCCTCTTTATAAGAGCTAATTATTGTTCGAAGTTGGGCCTAGTGAGACCAAAAGCATTTGAGCATGATCTGATCATGTATTAACCCACTTGAATATGTCGCTCGTCACTTTGAATATTATCTTCTGACACATAGATTACGATCAAAGTCAAGGTTGCGAATTTTTCACATTGGTCAGATAAAATTCTAAACAAAATTTAACATTAAAAGTATAATTCGACTTGATATTTCGTCTGGCCAAAGTAACAATAAAATCATCTTATTACAAACTTAAAAAGAGTTGATATCAATCGCAACTTTTTACATAAGTGATAGGAGACTGCAAACTTGCGATTGATTGGAGGACTTATGATTGATCCAAATCAATCGTTACTCTTTATAAGACGGAGCCCGTGTACACTAAAACCGTCGATATCATAAACTACATGTGACTTCGGCCATTTCGGAACTTCAATTAACGTTTTCAAATTAACGGGATCTTTCACAATGAACATAATAGGCTACATATCAAATAAAATTCATATGACTCGCATACAAATTACCTGTATAAATTTGCATAAATTTGCAATTAACATCAGTCCAGGTTTTATGAACCCAAGAGTAGACATGAAAAGGGCAACAAAAATATTTACAGTAAAAACAAAAACACATTTTTTCGTTCTAACTTTCTATAAGCCTACGCTAAGATCATTTAAGCAGTCTCAGGCGTGAAGACGATTCGTAAAAAAAGAAGAAGATATAATTCAACTATCTCACAATTTATATCTAAAATGAATTCACGGACATTGAATTGTATACGTACCCTGAGAAACAACGCATTTGCATAGAAGGAAGACAATTAAGAATGACCCAAATGACATCCACTTTAATCCCATAATTGCATTGCTGGTTCATGTGCCAATGCAAATATAAAGGTCTACATCAAATAGTACCAATACACGGCATGTCACAACAGTGCAACTTTACTTCAGCAAAATATAAAATATAAAATATGGAAACAACTTTTTGGATGAGGTGTGTGAATAGGTAAGTTCCTCATTTGACAAACTCAGGGTTTCTTATTTCAACTTTTGTAAATATATTTCATTGTACATAATGACAGATATATTTAGAACACAACGACACTCAAGGGTGGTATCAAAACAACAACCAATTCTCCTTGTCTATGAAATGAAAATAAGTGGCATCGAACAACCATCGAATGGTGTGAGATCCGTCTTGGAGCAATGTTTTGCCAAGAGGTACATGTAAGGCAAGCAAAGGACATAAGAATCATTGTGCTCAAAAACTATAATAACAAATGCAGACGTACAAGTGTCAAATACACGTGATAGAGATTCTAGCTATAAAGAGAGGTAAACGTTATGAAGGCAACATTTCTAGTCAAATTGAATTCATTGTACGAGGTGAGAAATGCTATGATGCACATCTTGCTACGGTATCAAATAAAGATAGTAAACCAGGGGCCCGTTTCACAAAGCCTTTTTTCAATGACAAATGACAAAAATCAGTGACAAATTTGCTAACAACCAATCAGAAGCAAGGATTTCAGTAGCTTATAACAAAAACTGTCATTATTCACTGATGACAAGTTTTGTGAAACGCCCCTTGGTTTGTTAAAGAGGGGTTGATTTGAAGGAATTGTTTATTACAAGCACATAAACCAATAATGCCAAAAGTCCCCAAATCTATAAGTGAACGATCTATTTCACTTTTCCTTATACTCTTTGGCCCGAATTCGATAAACCTCCTTTGTGAATTCGAGCCTTTGTGTTTATTTGGAAGAGGCCGCCATCCTTCTCCAGCCTAACTGCTCACGATAGTGGTCTACTGCGTTCTAAATTACCTCTCTAATTTATTGAATTAAGCAGTCTAACAATAGTGGGTATCGTTGAGGAATAATACCGGGTAGTCCGACAGAGGGGGGTGTTGAGAAGATGTGAAGAGCGTAGGCGACGAGAGGACATATCACTACGCAAGGGAGGGAGAAGATCACGGTGCCGGGGAGACTTTAACAGACTACGGGCAAAGGAATCCAGTAGTTGTTCATGACGCTCCGACATACGACAGATGGAGAGGTGCTCTAGAGCATGGTCGTAAGAGACCTAGCAAACATCTACTCATCCTACATACGTCCTCTTTTGGAGTATTCATCTTGTTAATATTTATCTTTGTCGATGTCAACATTACATCTTTATCATCACTATATTTAATTCATTCAAGGTTTCTTTACTTTATACTCTCTGATGTAATATTAATTTGCCAATTTCGCTTAATTCAGGAACATCACTTTGTTTAACCAATATTGAAACTTAGCTTTAATATCTTATCTTTTATCGTATTTTATCTGTATAAACACCTAAATGTTATCCCACCTACGTATCACTGTTGCAATAAACCTGCAAATGGTTAATTAACAATTTTCTATCTCATGTAAAACGAATGACAATTTTATATCATCAATGAAACTGTAAATCGTATTTAAATATACACAATATTTGTTAAGTGTTCTATATATTTTAATGTGTTATCAATGCAATGTTATGCCATGTATTTTTTACTCTGTAAATTGAACAATTTCAGCTTTTAGCTGCATGTCCAATGATTTTTATCTCAATAAACCAATACAATACAATACAATATTTACTATATATTTCTTATCTTATTTGTATGCTTCGTACATGTTTATTGTATGATATAATTGTACATGATGTTCTATTTAATTACTTTTGTAAACATTGTATTCATTGTATTTTTTATTGTTCGAATTTGTGTACTTTGAATTTGAATTTGTATCTTTTTGAACGCAGAAAAAAAAAGGAAAAAAAAAGTTTAAAAACAAGGTCACACATTACACTGGAAGCACAAAAAAAACGTCGTTTTTTTTTTTCCTCACATTCTGTAGTTTAGTCGGAAGTTGCTGGAGAACTACACATAAATAATTCCATTTCAGTGTAAATGCTCGTGCTGAAAACACCTGTGAACTATTCCGGTTTTTGCTCACGTTTTTTGGTCATGCAGAGCAATAGTCTAGAATCTGGCCGGTTCCTACACTTAATTCAAGCGGCCGAAGGTGGCGTTATCAACAATTGTTTTTCTTCGCCGGGCGTCCTCATTTAAAAAAGGATCACGCCATCTTCTGGTGGCAGTGAATAAGTAGGGAAGGTCGCACTTAGATAAAAATTAAATCGGCCAGATTTTGGACTAGCAGAGCATGATGTATCGCCAAGTGGCGACCGTTTTTATGAGGTTTTTCGGTAGTGTAAATGGTATTTCAATCGTGTTTTCTGCTATGTAAGTGGGCCTAAAGTGATAAAAAGTATTCGAGCATGATTTGATCATTTATTAACCCACTTGATTCTGTCGCTCGTCACTTTGATTATTATCACGATCAGAGTGAGGGTTGTGAAATGTTGCAGTGGTCAGATAAAATTCTGAACATAATTTAAGACTACAATAATTATTTCACTTGATATTTCGTCAGGTCCGAAGTAACAGTAAAATCTTCTTATTATAAAAATCAGGTATACTAAAATAGTCGATGTCATAGACTACAACTGACTTTCGAAACTTCAATTAACGATTTCAAAATATCGGGATATTTTACCATGAACAGAATTGGCTACATATCAAATTGCAGTCAATGATTGTAGTTTAGTACTCTCCAGAGTCTCAGTTAACATTAGTAACGTCATCGACGCTGTCAGCTAGAAACATTACACAACCTTTTCATGCTTTACCGTAAGGTAAAGACCAGTTCTGGTCATCATGCGATTGCATTGTGAAAGAAACGTTGTGGAATCGATCAGAAAAGGTTGATCATCTAGCATATAAGTATTGGTGTGTACTGCAGGGTTCTGGAATCATCAAAATGATAAGAGATTTGGCCCAGTCTAGGTAAAGCTACAATCACTGTACACAGAAAGATGAATATGGGACTACGCGACACGTGCGCGGTATCTATCTGGACCGGATAGATATGATAATTTACTAAATATATCAATTAGTAGGCGGTTTCCCGGCAAAATTTGCATCATCAAGTATTAGTCAAAACATATTCTTTCACATGATTGGTAATAAGAGCTTCCATTTCTTTTTTTGAGAGGGGGGCGTTTCCAAAACTGGTCTATACCTTTAAGCTGCTAAAAAAAATTGGTTAATTTTCGCTTTTTGTTTTCTTCTTTCGGTAGGACATAATGATTACTCCATTTGTGCAGCCATCTTGTGGCTGAATGGGGAAACTGCATTTATGAACTGATGTTGGCGTAAGGAGGGCAGTAGAGGGCAGCACATTTCAGCATACCATTTTGCTTCATGAGTAGGAGGTCATATAGAAAAATCGTGTACATTGGATGAGTGGATTTCGCTAGCCTTAAGGGGTTGTCAATTTATGGAATCACCAAGCCCGTAAGGCTACGTTTAGTGCTGCAAAATATTCGACCACGGACACTCCCTACCTTTGTTCGACAAAACGAACTTTACTAATTTCAGGAGTCGAGAAAGTCTCGCTCTTGATGCATCCCCCATTTTATCGATTAATCATATTCGTTGTTATCATATTTTGGTCCTATTGTATGCCATCACATAACACATAAACATGGGCCATACACAACTTAATGCAATAGTAGAAGGCACTACTTAATAGGGACTTTTAGATTCTGCATGACGAGAACGCGGACTGCCCTTTTAAGGCAATTTGACGTCACTGCCAGTGCCTTAAAAGGACGTCACATTGCCTTAAAAGGGCAGTCCACGTTCTCGTCGTGCAGAATCTAAAAGTCCCCATTTTTCCCAATCTGCCGCGCATACGACAAAGGTTTAAGGATTATGAATCACATTATGACATCATTGTTGTTCTGCAAAGTATAGATTGGGGGCTATTGTGTGTTTGCAGGGGTACGTATTGCACCGGAGAAAATAACGTAGACAAAGAAAGACAACTCACCTCTCTATTTGCTCTTCTCATCCATAAATCCCTCCTTAAATATTGATAGTGAAACCATAGAAACCAGGTCCCCGACATTTGGGCACGATGGGAATAAAGTCGTGATACAATAGACCAGGGCTGCGTCTCACGAAACCGTCATAAGTACAAGTTGAGCGACATCCCATTGAAATGCATGTTAAAATTAATACACGCATTTCAATGGGATGTCGCTCAACTTGTACTTATGACGGTTTCGTGAGACGCAGCCCAGTTCACGGTTAGCACATGTCCCAAATGACCCCGAATATCACAGATCTTCAAAACATGAAGAGGTCCCACTTTGTACATTTTGAAATAATCACTCCTACAGCGATGGAAGTGCTACATAAATATCCTTTGTTCCCCTTTTTCAAAGAATACTTCTATCTGTGTATAATGGAGTGCACTGCTTGTGCATAAATGAATAATGATTACCCAACTTTCATGAGTACGCATCCAGTATTTTGTCTCCGTGTATTTCACAATTTGGTCTGCAATTACTTTATCTGTTCATGCTCCGACTGCAACTATGAACTGGCTTATTATAAAGAGATTTCCTTCTTTTTCCATCTGAAGAAAAAAAGGAAAGGCATTAAAAGATAACTCCCGATATTCACTTTGCGCAGATGGTCATTCATCAGTGTTCATCACCGCACTTGTACTTAATTAAATGCACTATACATCTGTTCAAAGGATGACAATGCCAAAATAATGCTTTACATCTTACAAATAAGCCAGTTTGTAGATACTATCTGCAAATTAGCCAGGAATGGTCATCTGTATCAAATCGACTTGTTAACCAATTTGTGGAAACTTCTGAAACGAAAATCTCTTTTGACAACCATGTGGACTGTCATAGGCTTGCCAGAAAGAACTAATGTGTGCAAAGTGCATTTCATCCATAGATACGTTGTTGTGCACAGGTGAATAAACTAAATAAGTGACTAGGGGGTCTGGAGAGAAACATGCATGAATTGAAATACATTGGTAAAGAGGACTATTCATTAATCCGTACTGAGACACATACTATATACATGTTTATGAAAGTTATGCAATCATCACTCATTTAATATGCACCGTTTGTTTATTCCCCGACACAGAGGGGAGGGATGGAACATTTATTTCCAAGGGGGGAAACAAACAAAATTCGTGAAGCACCTTTCTTACTTTAACTTATGTTTATTTTACTTTCTTTCTTGAATCCCTTGATGGTCGTATGCCCACAATTATACAATTTTCACACAACTGCGCCAGGAGTGTCATTTTTGACAGACATGGCGCATTATAAATGTTCACTATTCTTCTTCTTATTATTATTATTATTATTATTATTTGAGAAGTTAATCTACAAACACACAACTTGGCATATCTATTCATTTTTCAAAAGATCTGTGAAAGTACGGGGTTACTTATATGTTACGTGCTAACTACGAAAAGCGGAAGTAAAATAACGAAAGAAAAGAGGCTCTTTGCAGTTGAAGAGAGTAACGAATAGTTTGCATTGCATACATTACGTGTCGTTAGGTAGGTCAAGCATATTCGTCCAATTTAGCAACAATTAATGAATGCAATTTGCATTATGACTATTGAAATACAATTTTTTATAACAGGTGAATGAAATAATTTTTAACGAGGCACTTGACAAAGATTTGTGCTTTAAATTTGATTACATAACGAAATGGACTATTTTATGCTTTTGTCGGTTCTGTCACGATAATTTCGCTATAAAGCCATCTCATAATACAAACAAATTATTCAAAATGTCCACATATATTTAAAACATGGAGTAGTGCTACTTTGCGCATTACAAAATAATCATACTCATGAATGTGCTTCATGAATACCTTTTGTTTGCCCTCTTGAGAAGAATACTTCCACCTGTGTTCCATACAGTGTATCATCAGTTTATAAATGAATAATGATTATCTCACTTTCATGATCACTTATCCAGTATTTATCGCGGTGAATTTTACAATTTTGGTACGAATGACCTTTGTCTGCCCATGCGCAGAAAGTATCTACGAACTGGCTCATTTATCTCCGAATGATAAGGGACTGACCTGATTTCATTCCCTTATACTTCAACACATACCACGACCTTTTATTAGCTTCGTTGTGCTTTTATTCCTACATTCCCTCCTACAACCTTTGTTTTTTTGTAAATATTGCATTGAGACAGAAAACACGATATGAAGTGAAGAGAAAAGTGAAAGACAGGACTTTTAAAATTACTTTGATTTTTCGAAAATAGTTGCGATCGTTTTAATTTGCCTTCGTTTTCATTCGCTCTGTGGCTTTTCTTCTTCCTTGAAAAAACCCGAAATGCTCAACATCATTGAAGGCAGTACACCGCAGACATACATTAAACTTGAATAACTAATCTTCCATGAACTCTTGTCGACGCCGCATTTAGTAATATGTGAATTGTGATTTCAACAATAACCGGCAAATATTTGATGAATGACGTCTGAGTTCTGCTCGAGAACAATCGAATCGAATATATCTACATTCCGAGCAAATCCTTTGAATTTGCACGAAAGAAAAAGCAGTGCGGTGGCAAATAACAAAATCACAATACAGCCAGAAGAGCAGAACAAAAGTATATTCATGAGACACGATCGAATCTTTTCTATGCAATTCCCTGACGCTCCCAAAAGCATATTTGCTCTGCTCATTCAATAATGGTTGGGGATAATGGAAATATTCTATTTATTTTGCATGAAACTTAGAAACCGAAAACCCAACACCCACAACACTGATATGAGATATGACAAGGGCAGGGGCAGATACGATGATGAATACTTACATTATGATGACGATTTACTGTAGGATGATGAATACTTTCTTGATTTAGGAGTTAAGTAATATATTAGAAAGAGTTACAATGTATGCAAATTATTTATTTCTGATATATATACAGGGTGGCCCATATCACCTATTCGGTGGTCTTCCATGAGGCCCTATTTGGTAAGAATAAGAAGAAGAACAGCAGCAAAAACAAAATAGATAAATACACAAGCATATAAACAGGTAAAATACCAATTAATCAGTATCCTCATGAAATAACTGATAATTCAAGAATTATCCTTGATCATTTACAAAAAAATATGTAAATAAAATTTTCAATATCAATAGAAAATACATTAAAGAAAATGAAAATAAAATAAAAAACAGATGATAACAACGTATTTAAAAGAAAGAAAACAAATGATTGAAAACGTACATTTGTTATAATCTCATATAGCTTAACACACGGGATACCATTTGTACACACATATTTACATTGGCATTGGCATTGGCTGAGGTATGCCACCGTGCTAAAATAAAATAAACAAACAAACAAACAAACATTCAATTGCTCTTTAATGGATACACTTAGGTTGTGGTTGTTTACAAGATAGCTCAACAAGGGATACATTAGATGTATGAATACATGGTATAACGTTAACCAAGTCAACCAAATTTAATAATTTTGCAAATAGGAAAAATTGGTTAGCTTCGCACGAAAACACCCCAAAAGTTCACTTACACGTCATCTGCAGATAACATTGCTTTATAGTATATGCTTAAAATTGTTCAAAGTAGTTTATGTAATGTATAAGCTGAACACCAGATATTTAGGACATATCATGAGCTTATGTGGGAGCATAACTACATAGTTTTGTTGACATACTATGAGGTTAGATTGGCCTATGAAAGTACATTTGTGACCTAATATTATTTTTTAAATAAATAATCAGGAAATCATCTTTTCGAATTAACAAGTGGAATGATTGGTCCCTGAAAACGTATCAAGCTAACGTATCTGGTCTGTCCCACGCACCTCCACCCCTTCCCAAAGTCCCTACGCTTACATACACTGTTGACCAAAAAGTTGGAGTGACTTTTTTTTCTGACTTTTTTAATAAAATTATCTTGACAATATGGTTTATAATTCTCGGTAGATATAGATCATGCGATACAGATCACCGCTTGCAGGGAGTGTGTGCAAGATATAATCCCTTTTTTCGTCATATGCATACGGCGTGAAAAGCAGTGCTTACAAATTGTATCGGCTCTAGTTCGAAATTGCCACGAGTGGGTTTTGACCTACATCCCGTAAATGACGGACCCCTGTACAGCCAACCATGAAAAAGCATCCAATTAATATTTCGTTTCATTTAATTTCATTTATCCACAATGGCAGCAAATTTACAAAGCTTTTCGTTTTAAAAAATTCATTCCAATTAAAATATTAACGAACAAGAAATATACCTAATAAGGTACATGCAATGCAGTAAAAGTATACAATTGAGACTAAGAAGACAATATTGCTTGCTGTATTGTGGAGGAAACCTAGGAGAGCATAGCTTGTAATGTAGGTTCCCTTACATAATATGGTATCAGTAAAGCTTGTGAAGTACATGTACTCTTCGTACAAAATTGTCCTTTTTCTGAATCACACTGTAAAAGCTCCACTTAATGAAAACCTAAGGTGAACATCACAAATGTACAGAATTATGATCCCGTATTACTTTACCACGAGATATAAAGTACATTAAGTCACGTAAAGTTATTTGACTCAAAATCAACGTCGATGTCGAGGCGATTTGAGTATCTAAAAACATGGTTATTGCTTCCTAAAAATATGTTTCTTCGTGGTAATTTTATGAGACACCCTATATATAAAAGTACGGTAGTGAACGTGCCGGGTCGTTTTCTTTTCATGATGTTGGTACCAGTCACGTATCAGATCGTATTATGATGGTTTTTCATCCGGAACGCCTTTGATTAGAAAATATTATGTGTACCTTACAACGAGACCAGAAATAAGGGTTCGGCTTATACATTATTGGTACATGAAGCAAGTACTTGCACGAATTCCGGATCATGTGGAAGCCAATACACAGAAACGTGTCCCATTTCGAGTATTATAACAAACCGACCCTAAACACATTCCAACTTCTTCTTCTGCTTTTATTGAAGCAGTGTTCACTGCCAATAGAGATGGAATCCGCCTCAAAATAAAGATCTATCTGCAAAGAAAATCGACAGGAAAGAAACAGTCGTAGTAGGTCTAGGCTGTGGCAAACAGGTTGTCTAACCGCATATTTTGATTATCATTAGTCGACATTACTTATCAAAGCTTAGTCATGATACAGAATATGACAATAAAAATGATTCTTAAAGATAACATAGGTTGGTTAATACCGTCTCCTACAGATAAACTCTACTGAATTGCATCATGGACTCGGCTAGACAAAAAGGTTACAAATAGACTAGTTAAGCATGTTTGATGATGAAGAAAAGATGTTATAGCCTACTCATCAGGGATGGTAATTTCCAGAAAAGAAAATATGTTCCCAACTTTTAAACTGTCAACCATCTTGTCTCAATCGCCCAAGTTCACACAATGATCAATAGACAAAGAATAGAGAGAGTCTGACTAACAGTTTATGCGAATACTAGGAGGGATGAACAAATTTAGCAAAGGCACAGATAGTCTGACTGATAGTATATAAATGCTAGAGATGAACATATCAAGCAAAAGCACAGATAGTTTGACTAATGGTTTTTTATATAAATGCTAGGGATGAAAATATTTAGCAAAGGCACAGAGAGTCTGACTAATAGTTTAATATATAAATGCTAGAGATTAACATATAGCACAAGCACAGATAGTCTGACTAATAGTTTTATATATAAATGCTAGGCATGAACATATTTAGCACAAGCACATGAAGTCTGGTTAATGGTTTAATATATAAATGCTAGAGATTAACATATTCAGCAAAATCACAGAGAGTCTGACTAATATTTTGTATATGAATGTTAGGGATGAACATGTTTAGCAGAAGCACAGAGAGTCTGACTAATAGTTTATATATGAATGTTAGGGATGTACATATTCAGCAAAAAACACAAAGAGTCTGAATAATAGTTTATATATGAATGTTAGGGATGAACATGTTTAGCAAAGGCACAACTAATGCTTCTCTTGTGAAACTAGTGCCCACGCCAATAGTTCAGGGTGACGATCAAGGACAGATAGGGTCATAAAGTATACAGCCAAAAGAACTATCACAGAGTGAATATAGCAAATAAACACTTTGAAATAAACACTTTTTGCCTATTATTACCATTTTTCATGGGTGAACCCTGTCGCGAACTGATTTCTTTAGAGGGTCAACAGACCGTATCTCCCTCTATTGAAAGTTAGCAAGACACAATAGATGACAGCCTGGGAGCGGCTTGCAGGTATGCTGATCGAATAATTCATATAGAAATTAATTACAATGCACCCCCGCAATAGCAAAAAAATCGTACCCCGACCCGGGTGACGCATGAAATGGGGGTATTTGATTGGCTAGATATTTGGGGCAAATGGGTGTTGTCGCGATGAACTCAACCCCCCATTTCGTAGCAGATATGGGCTTATGAAATTGAAGTTATTAACGCGAGGGTCTTTTGAGCGATACGGGACCCTAAACGAGATAAGCGGAACAGGATTTCAATTTTTTATTTCGGTGTTGGCAGTGTATGAAACAAACTCAATTTATTGTTAAAGGCTTTTTAAGACAGATTATTGAAGAATAACAGTGGTCAAAAGGGTAGCAGATAACCATCTGTGACCATGAAGACGTCTCTCAAGATGCCGGTCCTTCTCTCCTTCCTCTTGGCCATTTTACTCCTGGCAGAAATCACTGCTATTGACGGTATGTATTTGTGAATGATCCTTTTTGAGTAATTAATACATCAGTCACACCACCAAACCGACACAAAATTGACTGATCTTAGCCTTCGTCTTGATGTATATTCTTGTTCGATGTGTTGTTGGTCTGGTGTGGGTCTCGTGAGTCGTGACTATTATTGGTATCAAAATTGTTCCCTGTAATCGTCCCTCAAATGATCGTTGTTTAACTACATTATTTGAAAATGTTTCCCGTTGACCCTATATGCATGAATTCAGCATTGACAATTACAACATCGACAAAAAGTGTTTATTTGTTGTAATGACGTGAAAAGTCACCAATGCAGGCCTATTCTGTATTTCATATTCAGTTTAAATGCAATGTATGTAGATAGATGAACAATTGAAACTTGAATCTATAAAAGAAATTCAGGTGTTGGAATTGAAGTGAAATGGAGAGAAATCTCATACACTCAGAAAAGTGTATATTGTATTTTGAACGAAGTAGCAAAGAACTACTATATTTTAACTTTTCATAGAGTTTAGTTTGATATAGTCTTACATGTTGGTACTTTTTCGTAAAAAATAAAGGGTACAAAATGAATAGTTTTTGTTGTTTTTGTTCCAACCTCTTCAGGTATGCTATTTCAAAGTTCTGATCGTTCACATGATATTGATTTTTATTTTGATCCATGCTGTAGATATATATGAACATGCCGGTGTATCTATAATTATTTATGATGATCGTTGTTTGATACGATATACAAAGTGGCACAGTAAATATCGTTACCCAAATCTGAAACATCATTATATACTCCAATATTTTACCAGCATTTAACTTTGTGTTGGTAAAATGTGTAATTTCTGTGATGATAGAGCATTTAACTTTCTAAAATCATGCGTCACTATCTATCACCGTACAACCCTGAACCAATGATAGAGATGTATCATAAACCCGCAAATTAAGTACCATGAACATAAGAAAGATATCAAATGCAAAATGAAAAGATGTGTGCTCTACAACTTTACATCCCAGTGGTTTCATATACATAGTATATGTTACCTTGGGGCATCATCTCTTATATTTCTTAATTCAGTTCAGGATAATAGAACACGGGAAGGCTTATGATTTCCTTATAGTTCGTCTGCTCTCGGTCAGTTTTTGTTAAATGTTGAACTTGTTTATTTGTGACCTCATCCATTTTTTGTGTAAGCCCACGAGATTTGACCAACATATACACTGCATACCCCCTCCCCCCCCCCCCCTCCCACCACCACCACCACCAACAACAACAATGCGCCTCTTGTGCCTTAATAGAAAGCAATCGAAAAGAATTGTAACCAAAATTGTTAAAGTCAATGGTATGCAGTGACAAGTAACCTTGGAAAACTTTAACAAAGGGCTCGTAGAATAATCACAGAAGGTATTTTTCCTTTAAAATAATTATGATTGATATTCTAATTTAAGAAGAAGATTATGGTTATTCTCCTTAACTTCCAAACAGTTTAAAAGTGCATGATTAAGTTCTATGTTCTTTTGTTCATATTTTGCTTGGGTTATATCCTATTGCTTTAGTATATGTATATTCAATCTCCGGAATAATCTACAAGCAAAATGATTGGATGAATGAAGAAAGAGGAGGAAAAATGAAATAGTGCCATTGCAGTAGTGGCGTGGTCTAGTGGATAACGCCACCGAATTGTGGATAACATGGTTCACGGTTCAAGTCCCGCAACGGCATTAGTATCCTTTGGGAAGATACTAATCTACATTTCCCGCTCTCCACCAAGGTGTAGTTAAGCGCATTTTAGCGCTTTAGTGCAGTTTGGCTAAAGCCATGGTAAAGATATTACTTTGTGGATGCCTTGATCCGTGCACAATATAAAGGTTGCTAATATTTGTTTGTTTGTTTGTTTGCTTGTTTATTCTGTTTTAGAATGCGATTCCGGACCATGTATGAACGGAGCTGCCTGTAGCGATCAGTACGCAGATGCATACACGTGCGAGTGCGTTGGAGCTTTCCAAGGAGTAAACTGCGATGTACCACTAGATGTCCGTGAGTTGATACTTTTGCGTATAATTATACATATATATGTTGAGTTTGATTGTGCTATTAAGGCTCGTTCAGATATGATGGGGTAGGCAGCCGACTGCGTTTTTTTTAATGAGTATGAATGGCATGTGCACGCGATTGAAGGTCCTGCTCATTTTCACTGAGCTCTAAGTTATACAGATACTTTAAAAAGTTACTAATTTGTGTTTAATTGATTGCACCTTCAAAAATTCATTACTTTCATATTTTTAATCGGTTTTTGCTGAAACATCAGAGAACTGTTTCGCTCATTTTTCTGCCTTTATTAAAACGAACCTAATACCAAGATTAGTTAAAGTAATTAGTTATTAGATACAGAAATGTGAAGCGTATTACTCTTTAGGTCATCAAAAAAGCCGCGACATATCTGAACGTCGCCTTTTTAATAAAGGAAAATACAACCTTAAATCGAGAACTCCACCGTAATATCAAGTTTGTTTTTATAGTAAAAGATAAAAGGGAAACGAATTAGTAAAAGTTTGAGCAATGGCTTATTACAATTAAGAAAGTTGTGAATTTGTGAAGTTGCATTAGTGAATTACCAATTGGCAACACTGTGACGTTTTTTTATGAGCTCCTCCCCAATTCGCTCTGTACAGACAAATTTATAAACTTTCATTCCCTTAGTTATTGATGACGGAAAAAAAATGTTTCATAAACGGGATGTGTAGACCAAAACATACTGGCAATAATTATATTTAGGGTGAATGTACAAGTGAAAGCTTTTTCTTATTGGAAAATATATATTTTTGAATTGTTTTTAGTACAGCCCGAATGGGAGGGGACCGTGCCAGATACTTTAAAAAGTTACTAATTTGTGTTTAATTGAGTGCACCTTCAAAAATTCATTACTTTCATATTTGTAATCGTTTTTTGCTGAAACATCAGAGAACTGTTTCGCTCATTTTTCTGCCTTTATTAAAACGAACCTAATACCAAGATTGACTTCCCCATTCCAAAAATAAAATTATCTAAAAGAAAAAAGATATTCTGAAAATCAGACCCCCAAAAAAGAAAGTTATATATGTTTAAATAGTTGGATCACACCTTCTATACATTATAATTAAGTAAAAGGGCACTTTATATGTTAACTTAATATTCTTCTCTAAATGCATCTACATGCATCTACCACTTCATTGTACACAAACAGAACTATTTATGGAAACGATGTTTGTTGTTTTATTATCTACACTGCGTGATCGACGTGACATTATTTGTGACTTGTCATTTTTGTTCTTCCCAATCTTACAGAGTTGTGCCCGTTTGGCCACACCTACGATTATGTGGCGACCATTACCACAGGTGTCCTAGCACACAGATTTAGCTGTCAAGCTAACTTCAGGTTTCCAGGTGCTACCGAGGTCAACTTTACTTTCGTGTCGCATGATATCGAACCAAACAAGGATGCATTCTGGCTGAAAGCGGGAGCCATTGCTGACAGTTCCAATGAAGCGGAAGCGTTCGATTCCAGCCAATTGGCAGTGCAGCCTACTTTAACTTTTGAAGATGCTGGTTCAAACTACTGGATAGAGATCTTCACAGATAAGACAATCACTAGTACAGGTTTCACTCTAGAGATCAGTGCTGGTAAGTTGATTGATTGATTGATTGATTTTATTTATTCATTTCATATAACAATTGTTTGCACAATAATGAATATAGTTGACAAAGTAAGATCAAAATTATGAAATGAAACAGGAACCTACTGGAAAGCATAGCTTGTTTTTGTAGGTTCCCAAGAATAAATATAATATGAACATTATTATCATGAATCATTTTAAAGTAAAGTGTCTTAATAATCACAATATAAAATAGATATAATATAATAACGTATTTTCGTAAATCATTTTAAAGTATCTAAATAATCGAGAAAAAAACAAGAAGAAAAGAATGACAAAACGGGACACACAGGACAGGAAAATTTACATAAAAAGATAAGACAAGACATGACAAAACAAGTCATAACACGACAAGATAAACAAGACAGGATGGGACAAGACAAACAAAAGGACATGACAGGACAAAACAAGACAAAACAAGACATCGCCCCCCCCTCCCCCCCCCCCCCCCTTCCCCCGCACAAAACACACCTGCTGATCACAGTAGTCCAGAATCTGGCCTATTCAATTTGATCTCCACCACATCGGCAATGCGACCTGCCCCACCAGCCGAAGATGGCGTAATCCTCGAACTAGACTCAGGCTGGGCTGATGAGCATAATAATGAGCTTGTTGATAACGCCATCTTCGGCGGTCTGAATCAAGTGTGTAGGGGATATAGAGAACAGAACAGGCCACATCCTGGACTATGATCATAGTAGAACTAGAACTACATAATTATGACTATGTTGAAATTTCTTTGACGCCTTATTGGGTCTCACTGTTCGGGTAACACCTTCGGTGCCCCCTGATATATTTTGATCAAGGTGAAGTATGTTCATTCGGTTCTTAGACACGACGACGTAGAAGTGTCATGGTCTAGTGGATACGTCGTTGGACTGTTGATCAAATAGTTCGCGATCCGAGTCCCGCAACGTCACTAATGTCCTGCGGCCAGAAATCAATCTACATTTGCCACTCTCTAACCAGGGAGGTGAAAGAACAGGAGGCGAAACTCTTGTAATTTATTCAAACGCATTCTTGAGTTCTAAAGCGTAACAATGGGATGTGTAACATTCCACTTGGCTTTGAAGTTCCATGCTCCGAACCGCGCTTCCATTGCGGGGAATTTCGGAAGCCAGGCACCAGTTTTACATTTATTACAAAATATTAAATTACCGGCAAAATTACAGTGTAAATTAAAAACTTTATATGGGAATTTTATTGGGAATAGTGCATCAAACAAATTTTCAAATTTAGAACTCCGTCCTGCCTTTAAATTGTGTGCCAGAGTTGGTAAAAGAAAAATTACACCCTGTCAAAAACTCAATATTTTAGGATGATGCGCTAATTTGTGCATGCTTTAATGTCCCGTTATTTGATCCATGATTTACAATCTTCAATAACATTAAGTTTGCTAATGCGTGTTTTCGCGTGTTTTTTGTATTTTTCAAGTTTAAAAAAGAATGAAATTACACAAGTTTGTGTTCGCTTGTTCTACTCTTTACACATTCAACAATGGATGAGAAATCATTGGAAGGGAGAGCGAACAGTTGCTGTGATACCATTTTCTGATGTAGGAATTCTAAATCCTAAAATTTCATGCGCTCTTTTATCTCACCACCTGGTCAACAGCTGCAGATTAGCGCATAACTTTCCGGCGGCTTGGAGCATGGGGTCAAAGGAGAACGGCTTGATTCAGGTCCTTCTCTATCACGTCCCTGCTCTAACCAAGTGTTAAATTGGTACCGGTAGGAAAGATTTCCTTGAATGCCGTGAGGGTAGCGTAGCAGAGCTTGGGGAATATTGGAGCGCCTTGAGCACCTGGCGTGGTCGATATGTGCGCTATAAAACGATCCATTATTATTTCATTATTAGTAGTAGTATTATTAGTATTATTGTTAATATTAATATTATTATCATCATCATCATTATTATATTTGGGAATAATGAAATCATAATATTATGACTCCAAGGTCAATACAAATATAGAACAAAACCTACGTTTAGGTCATAAACAAGACGTTTCTGGACACCACATACAGAGAGCAGAATCCCTTGTATGTTCACTTAAACTAATAATGGACGCGTCTTAATACCGGACACCCATAAGTGACCGTATATCTTCGGAATTAAAATGATATGCATCGCAATGTCAACGCATTTGCTCGAGTAGACCACACTTCATCATTTGATAGTCGATGTTAAATTGTAATCAAACAGTTAAGACGGAAAGCACCACCAACTGAATTAACAAATCAAAACACATATGTCTGTTTGATGAAACAACTGATGTTCCTGATAAACATAATTATCCTTTTGTTGTAAAAAAAATGATATATTTGATATTTACCATTCATTTAATGTGTCCACAGACCGTGATGACTGCTACCCAATTCCTTGTATGAATGGTGCTACATGTATTGACCTTCTCCGAGACTATAGGTGCATGTGTGCACCAGGCTACGATGGTATAAACTGCCAGGATGGTAAGCATCTTTGCATCATAGTATTACAAGTCGGGTAGACTGTGCAACAAGAATTAAAATTAAAATCTTTAAATAAAACTGATTTTAAAAAGAATTCTCAAGATGATGAATGGGCCTAATTAAAAAATAAAAGTTTTATTTTACCCAAGGTCTCAGCCACAGTTTAAATCTCTACCTGAACTAAAGTAAGCATAGATTAGCGTTTAAAGAAAGCCCGTCCATTGGACAAAATGACACGCTTGTATGGGTTTAATATAAACTTTCTTGAATAGAACATTTTCGTAATGTACAAATTTTCGATAAAAATTATTTCATCCACCTGTTACGAATAATTGTATTTTAATAGTCTGAATAAAAAATGCATACATTATTATTGTTGCTAGGTAGGACAACCATTATGGCTTTCATGTCTTCTTTGGTTGCCGCCTCACATATCTACACATTTTCCGTTCACTGCAGATCTTGGTGGGCATTCATGATTATATAACTTTGAATATATCTTTAGCACGCACGATCTGTGGGTTCCTAAACCTTATTTTTTCATTTTCGTTCAAATATTACATGAAACGTCAACTAAAGTCAAATTTTGATTTGTTATTTTATTTTTTATTTTTGAAATGTGAAACTTGATATCTCTAAATAATATTTCTCCCCATCTAACTTCAGACACCGATGAATGTCGAAGTGATCCCTGCATGAATGGTGGAGCCTGTTTGGACGGAGAAAACAGGTATTCTTGCGATTGCACTGACAGTTATACTGGTCTTAGGTGTGAGACAGGTTAGTATTTCCTTTGACCGGTTTTCCATGTTCCAGTTCCAATTCCAATGACGTGACTGACGTGCTAATAAATAAGTGTTTAAAGTGAAATTAATGGTCTTAGAAGTTATGAATATCAGCAACAAAAACAATATATCCTGAAAGACAGGGTCCGAAATATTCATAGGTTGTGATGTCATCAAATAAGTTTAAATATTAACAATTTGTTGGTATAATCAATAATGGCCTAAAGTGAACATGACCTAAAGTGAACATGTTATTAGATTTCCAATTTGGAAATGCAATATTGATCATACACATGAGCTTTTAATAAATATTTTTAGGTAAATAATATATTTGACATTTAAACAAATAAACATTCCATTTTCATATAATCTCTTTGTACATTCATGAGAGAGATAGAAAGAGTTAAAGAAAAGCCTAAATTATAAAAGACGAAACTTTACAGAAAGAGTTAAAACGCATGTGAAAAAAGCAAAAATGCTTCTCTTTTTTTTTTGTAGATATTTCCTTCTCCTTGTTACTGGTTTGTTAGTCTTTGTATATTTCGTTTGTATCATTATATTTGATTATGTTTTCATGATCGAATGTCGTTTCATTACACTTATTATACATTTTCTGATTGTATAGGTTCATAAGACCACATCGAGGAAAAGTGAGATTTAAGACATAGTAAATGATACTGAAATGAGCTGTGCACCATATTTATGCTTTGATAAGCCGAAGATGGAGAACGCTTTAAAGATAATAATGTTATTGTAACATGTTATGATCACACACAGGCGTTGTCATCCCTTAGGAAGAGAGGGGCCCAAAAAAACTTGGAAAACATGACACAGTTGGCAAAAATGCAATCCTTTAATAAGTTTGATCTCTACACCATATTTAAATACATTTATGATTTACCTTCATGTATTTGTTTTAACTTGTTAAAGTATTGTTACCGAAATAGAATCTAACAATCAATGGATGAAGTCTTGTCATGTGATAATTGGAAACCATTCTAATTTAGAAATTGTCTAAGATATATTTGTTTTGTTTAAATCGAACGATATTTTCGCATTATTTATCTACTTTCCCATGCGCTGTCTATGCAAATAAGACATAGAACATCTATGTTTAGTATATGTATATGAGCGAAGTTAGTTTTTTTTATCTGACCGCATTTTCTCTTCTTTTTTCTTTACAGGAATTGTTATCGTGGAATCAACGACTGTATCTGTGTCGAATGGAGTTTATGAAGGGTCGTTTACTCCTGCGGTGATCTTCGATTTGAATTTTGCACCATCCTCCTTGGCAACGTATTCTGTGGGTGGGGCTGGTACATCGCAGCTATGGACTGTCGATGCCTTCTTTACGTCTGACCCCGACGCTGGTACCACAACGTCTAATCGACGAATTCTACTGACTACTGCGCAGGAAATCACTCTTTGGCAACCTCCGGCGTCAACCACCATCTCTGGTCTAAATGCTCTTCAAATGCCAGTGCCTGGAGGTGTAGTCTGCTCTGATATGGAATTCTTTTGTGCTATCATTGGCAGAAATACCGGTTCATCACCTTTTTTTCAACTCACAGCTAGTAACCCAGACTCCTTCCAAGGTTGTGTCTCCATAAGTTGTAGAGGTAAGATTGGAAGTGAATTGTAAGGTACACTTGTTTTGTTTTCTTTCATTTAATTATATTTTGTTGAAAAGTAAAATCCTGCGTTAAATATATTCCCTGTTCTTCTATGGAGATGTAATATCTACACACAAAAAACCCGTCGTTTCTTTCATTCTCCGGTAATTCACTTGAATTGTTTTGGTTTTAATCTCGAACATTGATGGAAAATATACAAGCATACAAATGGCACGGCACCGATGACGTATTCTTCTTGGGAAGCAATTTCACTACGTAATAGAGGAGGGATTATATTACCTCAACATCTACCTGCGATCTTCATGATCAAACAAACGTACATCAATTCATCATTCCACTTCCTTTCGCGCAGTAACGATTTCGTCAAGTTCATCTACACAATGAGGGCTTTTTCAGATATGATATGGTAAACCACCACAAAACGGCCGCAACCGATTTAAAAAAAAAGTAATTAAAGGAACAAGTGCGCGCACTGATTATAAATTTCTCCAATATCTCAATGTGGGAAACATGAGAATTAGTTGTCATTGTCGTTTTTTGAACTGTGTTATAATGTTATATGATACAGAAATGTGAAGCGTATTGCACTTTACGTATACATTAAACAAAGACACCTCGATTTTCCAGGGTAATATCTGAACGAGCTTCCATAGAAACAAAACATTTCCGGTTAATGAACATTTAGACCAATACAGTTGAAAGTAGAAGCAGCTTTATCCATATAAAAGTTAACATCTGTCTACCTGATATCTTATTTGTACTTACATGTTCTTACTTTACGAATCGTTATTTTTATTTCTTTACAGGTGTGGAAATAACAGATACGACTCTGCAGATTTCATCTGGAGACCTTCAAGCAGGGGAGTCTGGACAGACAGTCTTCTTCAATGTGCAGCTGGACTCAGAGTCTAATGCTGGGAGCGTCAGCGGCACCAATTTATGGAGCATCGCCGCCTTCGGTAGCGACAACTCGTTTGGGACTGGCATCAGATTTCAAGAGACCGTTGTGCCTACAAGCGGCATACAAGGGATAGTAGGAATAGACGCCGGAACAACGAGTATCATTTCCGATCTCTCTTTTGAAGTGGACCTTGGCAGTGGCTTTGCGACATGTGATGACTATCCATTCATCTGCATAGAAGTGTCAAAGGGTAGCCTAGCTATCCCTAACTTCGGTCTTTCCGGTGGTTCTAATCTCGTCGCCTGCCAGGCAGTAACATGCAGAGGTGAGAAATAAAGTAACGAAAATGTAGCATTCGTTGGTATTTATTTCCAAAGAGACGGAAATGAACATGAACTAGGATATGATTATAATCGGTTAACTGATTACGGTTACCAACCATTTTATTAATTTGTCTAAATTCGACCAATCACTACCGTATTTGTCTACGTACAGTTGATATTCAAAACTACTCCAAGTTAATTTACCACCACAATCATCTCCACTGACCATATGTATAACTTTTGTTACGTTATCGATAGGTGTCGAGATAACCCAAACACTTGTCAGCGTGTTATCCGGTGCTCTACTGGAGGGAAAGAGTCAGGATATAGCCTTCAATGTTGATCTAACATCAGAAAGCACCGGTGGAACCGCTGAAGGGGCTAACCTATGGCGTATAACAACTTTTGGCAGTGTAGTCGCAAACGGTTTAGGTACCCGCCTGGAAGAGACCACGACTATACTAAGTACAGCCCAATCTGGAACTACCCTCAGAGCTGGAGCTTCTGCAAGGCTCGGGGGAGTAACGGCTTCCTGGAACTTGATGGACGGTCCAACCTGTTCAGAGATTAGTCACTTTTGCGTAGAAGTTGCCAAGGGCACAAATACAGACTTTGAGTTGATAGGAGTACCCTCTGCCAGTGTTTTGATAGCATGCACGCCGATATCATGCAGAGGTATGAGCAAGAATAATTTCGGTTTCAGGTTATTGTTTCAAATGTCACATGTTTACATTTTACAATGTTTACCGAAATATAAATGGTACTAACAAACATAAATTATATTGTTCAATACAAGAACAGAAAATAAGTACCATGTTTCAATTACTTTTCATGCAGTTTTAATTGTTAACTGAAAATATTGAACTAAAAGAAGAGTAAAATATGGAGGAGGGCCTATGGTAACAGTTTTGCATTTGTGTTTATTTAAATGCAAGATTAGGATGGCGGCCAACCATTTTTTGATTTTCTTTGACTTAAAACGACTCTTGGAAAGAAATAGGTTTTTATCAAAAATATCTAACTATTTTGACAAAAAGATGCGGTAGTTTGTTTTCATTAAATGATTGATCATTTATTTATTTCTTAATCCAATATTATTGTATTACCTTACATGTGGTAATCGGAGTGCAGTTATATAAGAATAAAATGTTTTTTCCAATGTTTACATACCGTTAACAAACAAATTTCTCTCTGCAATTTGTCTAGGCCACATAGTAAATCACTTTGTGTCGACTTCGAAACTTTCGTACAATACACCAATGATATTTCCAGTTGCATATTGCATGCTTGGGCGATAAGTATCATATGCTAACCAAAATCGTAACTTTAATCAGGACCCGACAAATACCGTAACGCTAAACCTAAGCTAAAACCCACTAGTCACTCATACTCTAACCCTATACATAATTATGGTAGAATACCTAATGCACATGACAATTATTGCCGGAGCATGTATCGGAGTACAATATAATCTTAATACTTTTCAATGTTTGATACTGTTGTAATATCCTTTTTAAATTCGTCGGTTGTAGGAGTGGAGATTTCAAGTACATCGGTAGCTGTAACTCCAGGGGATGTCTTGGAAGGAAGGCTCCAGCCGGTGATGTTAGACATCACTCTCTTGTCTATTGCGGACGCTGGTAGCGTAAGCGGCTCTGGTCTCATTGACGTGCGTTCCTTCCTCAGCAGCAACTCCGACGGCTCCGGGAACCGTTTAGACACCTCCTCTACTGTACTCTCGAGTGTTCATGGATTTACAGGAATAACTGCCGGTGACCCTACTGGCATATCTAACCTTGCAGTCAACATCGATCTCAGGGACGGACCAACGTGTTCTGATTTCAATTATGTCTGTGTAGAAATTCAAAAAGGGGCCTCGCCTTCAATCGATTTTCAACTATCAGGAATTCCTTCCCAGGCAGTTCTCATCGGGTGTCTCCAAATAACATGCAGAGGTAAATCTAGCCTATAAATGCGCACATTCTACTGTGAGTCAGTAATCCATGCAATTGTGTCCCATACCTTCCGAACCAGGTCTAAGATTTTAATTTATATCTGGTAACTGTGTTTAGTTGATAGTTCTCACGAACAGCTTGGATTATGTATACACAAAAGTAAAGTTGTTTCTGACTGACGTATTGGACTCCGCATGACAATATCCGATTATTTATGTACCTCACATCGATAGACCAAAGAATTAGAATAGAACAGTTATCGATAGCTATAAAACATCACCAATTTAGAGACGTGTGTTTGATAACTATTTTTTTTTCTTTTATGATTTTAGGTGTGGAAATAACCCAGACACAAGTATCAGTTACATCTGGCGACATTAGGGAAGGCGCGAGTCAGTCTGTCAACTTTGATGTCACACTCAACTCTGACGCAGCGGCTGGTAGCGTGAGTGGTTCTGACCTGTGGCAGATAACCCCTTTCCTCAGCTCTAGAGCGGATGCGTCTGGGAGTGTCCAGAACTTCCCCAATGCAGCGCTTAACACGTTCCAGGGCAATGCACCTCTCATTGCTGGCAGTCCTACTATAATCAGTGGCGTCAGCGTTCCTGCCGATCTGACCAGCGGGCCGTCATGTTCACAGTTTGGATTCTTCTGTGTCAGTGTAGATAGAAACTCCTTGGCAGACCCCCAGTTCCTCCTTAGCGGGATTCCTGGTCCTGAGTCTTTAACCTCTTGTCAAGCAATAAACTGTAGAGGTAAATCCATTCTACTGATTTCCGTTAGATAAACAAACTAGATGAAATTCTTTATATATGAGATGCCGCAGTTTTGTTTAAAAGAAAATTCGATCTCACCGATCCTTAAGCTACAATCCTAAAGTTGAAACTGGTCAGCAAGTGAAAGAAAACAGCTTGATAAATCATGCAGTAACGCTAACAGCGTTTATGTTTTTGATCTATTTTTCTTCAAATACTTTATATTTTATAATAATAATAATATAATAATATGTCTTGTTTACCCAGGGTAGCCTCATCAGTATTCATACTGTTCTCCCTGAGGGCCCTGCAATCATATTATTACCCCGGTCATCGGATTCAGGCTTACCCGCACACAATGTATGCACATTCTCCACTCCCTGGGGAGCATTCCAGCCAGTGCATCATTTTTACAAGCTCACACTTGCTAATCTAAGCACATTAGCTTTCGCATCCTACCGGGTACCGAATTTTTTACTCAATAGTTTCTTCGATAGCTTTATTATTGAAGTTTTGTACCGCTTTAATCATTACGACAGGTGTGGAGGTTACGGGCACAACTGTAGCCATCAACGGAGGCGAAATCATCGAAGGCAGTATGTCCACTCTTTCCTTCGATGTTGCTTTAACAACACAAGCGGTTGGGGGAAACGTGGCAGGAACTAATCTGTGGCAGGTATCTGCATTTGGAAGTTCATCCAACGATGGCTCAGGCACTCGGTACTTGACGACCCCTGTCGGCCTCCCAACTGCAGCCGCAAATGCCATGGTTCTTGCCGGTCAGGTCACTTCCTTGGCTGGACTCAGCGCGGACTTTGTGCTGAGTTCAAGCATTACATGTGCGCAGTTCCAATTTCTCTGTGTCCAGGTGGACAGAGGCACAACCTCAAATCCTTTCTTCTCTCTGACTGGCGTGCCGGATGGAAATTCACTAATTGGGTGTGCCCAGACAGCTTGTGGCGGTAATTTCCTTTCATTCATTGTATAATTCAGTCTAAAAGAATTCCATAATTGTATTTATACATACATTATCATTATCACACAATCGAAGCAGATCGAGCTTGTGTAATCTCCATACTATAATTATAGATCAATATATTCACACACCAATATGCAAAGGCTTTACATTGTTAAAAATAATGTTAAATCATGGTAGCGCTTAACTTACCCACAACCAGAGAAATATGACCCCAAAAGCAAATCACAAACATACAGTTGCAAATCATACTTCATAATCTTTTTTTATTACCAGGGGTTGAGATCACAGATACGGTACTCGACATACAGAATGGCTATCTGCAAGAAGGAATTTCATCCAGCACAATCCTCTTCGACGTCTCTCTCCTCTCCAACCCTGATGGTGGAAGTGTAAGTGGGTCTAACCTATGGGATATCACTGCATGGATATCGACAGATCCTGTGGGTGTCTCGACAAGGTACCTTGAGCAGTCCATTCCTCTAACTCCGACACAGAGTGGAACTGCCATCGTGTCAGGAGTGGATACGGCCATCATAAATGGTGTGTCAGCAGCATGGGACTTGTCTACTGGTCCACTGTGCACACAGGCTAGTTACATGTGTGTTCGTGTCCAGAAAGGAAACCTTGCTAATCCGGATTTCCAAGTAACCGGCACACCAAACAATGAAGTATTTACAGATTGCGCACAACTCCAGTGCAGAGGTAAATCAATACGTCGAATAAATACATGTCATGCATTTCCCAAAGGCAACTGATAATACAACAATATAATGCTCTCTGTTTCATGAACAGATTCCCGTATGATGTTCACTCGATAGTCCTGTTCTCAAACCCCTTTCGCCTTCTCTCTTTTGTCCCCCCCCCCCCCCACATTTTCACGAGTCGATCATGAAAATCACGACCCTTGTACCCTTTATTTACGTCAATGACAAAAGTATCTGCCTGTTCTTTCATTTTTTTTTATTTAGGCGAGCATTCTAAAAACCTTTAAAAAGTTTGTATATTGTAGACCAATGCCTCTATCCTTAAAGTCTAATTATCCCCTTTTCTCTCTCTCTCCTTCTCTCTTTATCTATCTTGTTAAAGATGTTGAGGTCACGGGTACGGTAGTTGGTCTTGCATCTGCATCACTTCTTGAAGGTGCTGCGCAGACCCTTTCTTTTACCTATACCATCAACACTGACCAAAATGGAGGTGGTGTTACAGGAACCAGCCTCTGGGATCTGTCCATCTTTCTTAGTGATGACCAAATAGGTTCCAACCGAATCAGCGAACGAAGCATTCTTCTAACTCCAACTCAAGCAAATTCCCTCGTAACTCCGGGAGTTCCGACAGTAATTAATGGCTTGAATGCTATGTTGAATCTCCAAAATGGACCTACCTGCTCTCAGTTCAGCTACGTATGTGTGAGCCTTAGGAAGAGTGCAGTTGCCAATCCTAACTTCGGTCTAACCGGATCACCTGACGATTCTGTATTCATTGGATGTCAAGATGTCACTTGTACAGGTAAGTGAATAGTTTGTTGAATCAAGCAGGTTAAATGCAGGCTTTCCTTCAAGATTTGGATATTTCATGATCAGGTCCTTCTCCAAACAAGACAGTAAGTTCGAGATGATGTTTCCAATCAAGATCTGCTCCTTTAACTAGAATGTCGACTTTAATGTTTTTCGTTGATCTTCATACAGGGTCAACCTGATTCCCGTCGGCAAGGAATGTAATCCATCTTCAATATGTGCGTTTTTTCCTAATTCAATCCCCTAGCTTCGGGAATCCACACGTTGTGAAAATATTGACTACTTCTATGCTGTATGTAAAGCGGAGTAACATTCATTATTATATTCGCAACCGTCTCTTCTTTTTTCCATGTTGTCAATGTTTTCTCTTTTAGAGTACTATTTCTTACCAATTCGGTGATCCGCTAACTCAAGAACACTTTACTCTCTGTATAATCACTATAAGATATTCCGTCACACGCAGAAACAACTCTTCAAAAGTATTACAAGTAAACAAATGATGACTCGCAATTTCTATGTTGAATTCACGCCATGCATCTACCCAGTCATATCCAAAGACAACATCAGAGACGACATATTACATTGTAGACTTTTCCGCACCCGACTCTTTATTGAGACGGGTATATCGGTGAGTGATTTTTTGTATGTGTACGTTGAGTGTTCTAATGTGCTCCTTACAGGTGTTATGATCAGTTCAACCAGTCTCGGTCTTAGTTCGGGTGATATACAGGAGGGTACAAGCCAGAATGTGCAATTCGACTTCAACCTTGTATCTGATGCGGCAGGGGGCAGTGTAAGCGGTAACAACCTATGGGGAGTCACCGTCTTTGGGAGTCAAAATGCCAACGGACTAGGAACTCGTGTGTCGTCACAGGTCATTTCTCTCACTACGGTGCAAGGAACAACCGCCATCTCTGCAGGAACCCCTACAGTCATTTCAGGACTCGCGTTCACTTGGGACCTAACGGGTGGTCCATTGTGTTCGGAATTTGACTACCTATGTGCCCAGGTTGAGAAGAACCCATCTTCCAGTCTTGATTTTGCGCTCTCTGGTACACCAGACGATTCTGTTCTGACAACCTGTTTACCAGTGACGTGTAGGGGTGAGTCAATCGTTAATGATACAGCCTATCTGCTTTAGTTTGGCCAGGAGGATTAGACCTCCCTGTATGGTCACTGACAGGTGGTTATCTCATCAAATCAGCTCTCAATTATCATAAGAAAAAGGGGACCATGGGGACCATGGGGACCAATGGTCACCGATTAGGAATTGTTTGCTATATAGAGGGCGCAAGTAGCTATAAGTAGTGCAGTGGGGCTTAAAACAATTATTATACATAAAAACCGAAACTTATGCCAAACATTGTTGAGGAGTAATAAAACCCTAATGTATATTCGACCTTTTCAACGAGAAACTTTCATTAGAAACACCAAGTACCGAAGCCTCATTAATCATCAGTATTGCTAATGCTCATCAGGACGCTTATCCTGTCACATGAGCAGAATTTGAGCTCGTGTTAAAACATTGAAGATTAAAATACTTTTGTCTGCCTCTCCTAGAATATTTCTTAGATTTATACCTAGTCTGGGAGACACTCGTAAACAATATCATCGAATGTTCCTTTGTAATGGTCTGGATTTCTTTTTTTTAAACATGAGAATCAAGATGTTATTTCCATGTCTATCATATCCTGGCTCTATTTTCCGTTATAATTTCACTTGAATAGGGGTCAACATAACACAAACCACGGTGACTGCTGTAAGCCCAGAAGTCTTGGAAGGAACAGGCCAGGAATTGGACCTGACGATCTCTTTAGAGTCCAACGTCCTGGCTGGCAGTGTTAACGGTGACGACCTGTGGCGCGTAGTCGCCTTCCTGAGTGCTAACGCAGATGGCACTGGTTCGCGAATCCAAGAGAACGACATCACACTCACTGCCGCTCAGTCAGGATTGGATATAACCGCAGGAAGTCCTGTTCAGCTAACATCGCTCGTTTACCAACTTGACCTGGTCGGCGGCACCACTTGCTCCGAATTCCAGCACGTGTGTGTCCAAGTTCTGCAGGGTCTGTCACCTAACCCAGCATTCCAACTTGACAGTTCACCAGCGGACCTTATAGATTGTATGGCGGTGACATGCAGAGGTAGGATATTCATCGATCATTTTTGATGAAGCCCTATTGTATTCTCCGTTTTCTTTGATTAAAACAAATAATAATAAAACGCGGAAAGAGTATACACTATGAACATGACTGACAAAGAAAGCGGACAAAATATACAGTTCCTCAGGTAGACAAAGGAACATCCCTTCACTGCTATTATGTAAAAAATGTGTAGAACAGGTGTCACATGCATATTCACCTTTTTACATAATAGCAGTGAAGGAATGTTCCTTTGTCTACCCGAGGAACTGTATATTTTGTCCGCTTTCTTTGTCCATCATATTCATAGTGATATATGGATCAGCCAGAAATTGAAATAACACAGAAATTATATATAGCAATGTCATGTTAAAAACGTTTAATATCATGTCACTTTTAGATATACTCGATTTTTCAGTACTCGGGTAAATTTAACTGATACAGGTCTACAGCTATTCCCTATATTCGAAGACATCTAAAGTTAATTGAATATGCTGCAAATGTAAGATCCATATTTTATATAATATTTTGTTTAATTCTTAAAAACTACTTATAACAATTTTTACCCTAATGTTCAAATCCAGGTGTTGAAATCACCAACGCGGAAGTGAACCTTATTTCTGGGGAGGTCCGTGAAGGTGTGGCTGGACAGACTTTGACTCTGGACTTCACCTTGGAATCGGACCAACTCGCAGGAAGCGTAAGCGGCACCAACTTGTGGAACTTTGTCGTGTTCGGCAGTATGAATGCAGATGGGAGTGGAGACAGGGTGACGCAGTCTGTCTCGCCCACGACCGCTCATTACGACACATCGCTCGTGGCGGGTGTGGATACTGTCTTTAATTCCATGGCCATCGCATGGGACATGGATGCGGGTGCTACCTGTGAGGATGTGCAGTATATATGCTTCGAGGCGTCGAAGAATCCGGCATCAAATCCTGACTTCACCCTCATCGAATCCAGCAGCAACGTTCTACGTGCTTGCCAGGCATTGGATTGCAGAGGTCAGTGTAAAGGCGAATTTTCACTTCACTTCACATTAAATTGAGATTGGATACCACACACAATTTTGTTATAGATATCCTGAAAAAATGAATCGGAAACCATGGAAATAAACCTATATAAATGATGGTTCCTACAAAAGTGTTGAACAAATCGAACAATTACTTCACTTGCACACCCGCATGCACACATTTGCATTTCTCTTCTTTTTTTCTTCTTTTAGTCCACTTTCTACTTAGATACTTTTTGAAAAAAATCGTTATACGTGTCACTCTAATCTCCCACATATTCCCGTCACCCCCCCCCCTGTTGTCGACGCAAGCATCCATGCTTATGATAGTTTGCCTCTGCTTTAATCTTGAATCATTTTTGTCTTCCTCCATACTTCCATACTTTCAAGTTTGTTATTATATATATGCATCTTTTTCTCGTGTATTTGAGTTGTCACAATTATGTAAATCAATTATTTTATAAACTATTATTGTTAACTGAATATTTTTTACAAGATTTCCCAATGAATGCGATAACATCTGCTTTAAAAAATGTTAAAAGATGCATTTGTTGAATGTTCTTGTATGTGTTTTTTTCTATCTTTATTTTACCACGAGATCTATATTGGATGTGCTTTTTTCTTCTTACCAATTACTGTTTTTTTAAACGATAACCTCATTTATTCTCTTGCAATCCCTTTTTAGGAGTGGAAGTTACAGGTACGAGTCTGCAAGTTGGATCTGGAAATGAGTTGGTCGAGGGGGATTCTGCTCATCAAATCACCTTTGATATTCTGGTGGATTCCAACGCGGCAGGTGGCAGTGTGTCCGGTACCAATCTGTGGCAGGTAAGAGCATATGCAACGGGAAGCGGCACAACAGGTGGAAGCGTCATCAACCCGGTCGATGTCACCTTAACCCCTAGTCAGAGCGGCACGGGGATCAACGCTGGAACGAGTGCAAACATCATGACGGTGACCGCCGATCTCAATCTGGAAAACACGTTATGTACAGGACTTGGAGGAATCTGTGTAGTCTTACAGCAAAACCCGTCTTCAAACCCTAGCTTCACATTTGATCCTCAACCAAACAGCAATATTCTGACGTCTTGCGTACCAGCTACATGCACTGGTAAGCACTGGTAACCATTGCGGGAATTCAGTAATACTTAAGATGGTTTATTTTTCCCTGATTCCATACATCAACAAGCTTATAATGTGCTCAACATTCAGGGTTGAAAAAGGATACGAATATTATGTTATCGCCTTAACATCTTGATCCAGGGCATCGAGATCACAAGATCACAATTTTTTTTTTTTTTAAAGAGTAGGAAACTAGGAGTTAATGTGCATACATCTAGCGGCGCTGTAAGACTTAATATTATTATCCCATTTTTTTGTTTAACTATTAGGTGTCCAAGTTACTGATGTCAATTTCAACCTGATCTCTGGTGCACCGCTCGAAGCCGGTTCCGATAGCAACGATATAGCCCTGGATCTGAATATCATCACTGATGGTGGCGGAGCAGGCGTCTCAGGATCAAATCTCTGGCAGGTATGTTATTTGCAATTTGTTTACAAAGCGGTCAGAAATTGCAGCAGGATTAGTGAAATGTGCTAGGTCTGATGAAGGTTATGATTTTAGATATCACTTGTTATATAGGAATGAAGTACATGAAACGGGGGCTTTCTTTAAAGACAGGTCCACTGGCTTCCAGTGGAACTGAATCAAACTACCCTGTTGAAAGAATTCATGAATGAATAAATAAATAGATTCTTACAAAACTTATGGGAATCATAACTTTCACTTCATTTGAAGAATTGCCTTTACCGTAACTGTCCTCATTTGTTGAACCACTCTGCCGACACGTTTGTAAACTGAATTGGTTGATGCCAGAATGCAAATACCCTTTACAAGCAAAGTGCTCTGTCTTCCCATCACATCTGAAACTTTGATGTGAGGGATGGCATCCTCTAATGACCTTTTCTATCCGTCCATGAGTTTTCACTATCAACTTTTTGTTTGTAAATGTAGCCCCTAAAACTGATTGTTTCTATTGAATTTTTAAAACAGGTTGAGCTCTTCCTGAACTCCCAAATAGATGGCCAAGGAACAACTACGCTTTCTCAGCTTACGTCCATTCCGGCTTCGGAAAACGGTCAATCTTTGACTGCTGGTCTTTCTTATACGTTAGAAGACGTTGCTACAACCCTCAATCTGCGCAATATGGATTGCGCCAATTTACCATTCGTTTGCGTGAGGCTCAGTAAGAACCCAGGCTCCAATCCAGCCTTCACCCTTTCCGAGGTATCCCCTGCTAGTCTTGTATCCTGCCAGAGCTTACCGTGTACAGGTAATGCACCCCTTCATAGTGTAATGAGATTATATGAATGATTCGCTTTAACATGCTATGATATTATATAGGATAAGACCTACATACTAATTTTTAAAATGCCTACAGAAAATGCATATAACAATTTATTGAACACTGAACACGGAAAGTCAAATAATCGTTTTCGTTTCCCTATAACTGTTTATGACAAGTTTACATTATGAACTACCCTAGTAGTTACCGCCCTCAAAACCATTTTCATGTTTTTTTGTTTTTTTACAGACACCAATGAATGTGATCCAAACCCCTGTATGAATGGTGGAATATGTACAGACGGTGTCAATTCGTTTTCTTGTGCCTGTCCGGCAGGCTTCACGGGACCAACCTGTGCTGGAGGTGAGTATAGCGTAGAAAATGAATAATTATAATTCCTCACTGAGAAATTACAGTATGCCTCACAGATTCAAAAGTTTGTATTGTGATCTTTCTGTTTTCATTGAAAATTAGGAGCTTTGTATACGTTTCACTACTAAAACCCCATTATAACTGTCTTTCAAAGGTATTTAAATTTAGTTTACTTGCACTGTACCTTGACATGTAAAATGCTAAAGTAAAGCCTGTAATAAATTGTGTCATATAACTATTATTTAGCAAACTAAAATATACATGGACAATGGTAATGGCGTTCACTTAGGAGTGACAATTCATTAAATCTGTCAAAATCAACGCGGGGGAAATGAATGTTGAAGTGAGTGAGGGTTGTTGGAATTGACTTGCTATGCCCTTATCTTTCCTAACATTAACACTGACTTGTGAGACATGTTCATTGATTCAGTATTTCTTATCTTTGTTCCAATAATTAACTGTAGATATAAATGAATGTTTAAGCGGGCCGTGCCAGAACGGTGGAACCTGTGCCGAGGGAGTGGATAGCTTCACATGTACCTGTATTCCTGGATACACTGGTATATTCTGTAACGTGGGTAAGTTTTAATAGATTCCTCAACATTCAATTTACGTCTTCCGGATGATGACGTTAAAGGTCGGTCCCCAGACGTAAATAACCATATCTGATTGAAACGCGTCTGTAAAAATCCGTAGTACTATATTTTATAATTTAATAAAATTAATAATAATTGTTGTTTTAATTTTTGAAACTATCATCACCCAGCAATTAATACCGGGTACCATCTACACCTGGGTGAGGAGTGGCAAATGTAAATAACTGCCTTGTCAGTTTAAATGTTTAATATGTTTCATATATAAGCATTATTATCATTATTATCATTAATATTATTATTCACCAGATATCAACGAGTGTGCCTCTAATCCATGCATGAATGGTGGCATATGCGATAATCTCATCGCCCGGTACACATGTGCCTGCCAACCCGGTTACGAAGGGGATAGGTGCCAAATTGGTAAGTTGATTGAAGAGCAACATATTGGCTTTAAGTGAGCCTTCTGTCTCGATCATCTGTTCTGTGTCTTGTCGTAGAGCTGTCCAAAAATAGAGCTTAGATATTATAACCACGCGTGTTGGATTCAAAAGTGTGTTTCTCCATTCTTCATGGCTAATGAGTTCTCAATTCACTTTCCTTTTGTTTCTGGAACCGATGCAAGTTGTAAATCAAATTGCCTTGAAGTATTTTCAAATTTTCTTTAATATTTTCCACTTTACATTGACCATCAGACATTTCACATATAGATCTACCTTCTTATACTATCGGTAGTTAATGCCTCGTGCCATTTTATATCTATATACAATTGCTAGTATTTATAAAAGTACCTTGTAAAACATTCATTCATTTGATGTCCACATACACCCATCTATTCAAATGACGGTATAAAATGAAACTATTTGGAGAAAAACATCACAGAACTCTACATAATTGATTCTGATTTATTATTATTATATATTGACACCTGTGATGAATTTAAAACTAAACATAATTGATACTTAAATTTCTTCATTTGTTTTAGCAAATTTACAACCTAACGTGACCGCAACATTCCTATTTTATTGGTGCAGTATAATTGATACTTAAATTTCTTCAATTTGTTTGTGTTTAGCGTATTCACAAACTTGCGTCAACACTTGTATTTTTTCCTTTTCTTTTGGTAATAGATATCAACGAATGTGCGAGCACACCATGTCAAAATGGTGGCACCTGTAATGATCGTATCAATGGATATTTGTGTGATTGCGTCCCGGGATATGCTGGAACCAACTGCCAAGACGGTTAGTTTGAACATTCTTTAAAATATAAATATAATCATAATTTTGTTCACCCGGAAAGACTCATTAGCATCAGTGCTGTTTTTCTTGATGGCCCTGCAGTTATTTTTCCTCCAACACATGCCATGTACCAATGACAGCTAGGGGTAGCGTGGTAAATGTGGATTAATGTCTTACCAAAGGACGTTGTTGTGGGGATGTGATTCGAACCCTCAACCCTTGAATTGAGGGTCTAGTGAATGAACCACTATACAAAGACATCTCTTTGGTCAGGTTTATACCCTGCTACGTGGGATCGGTTTTAACATGGATAATCGAACATCAACATCATCATGTTGTTCAAATTACTAGAATTGAGTAAAATGAATAGGTTAAATTGCAATCATGAAGCAGAATTTTCAATCTGATTTCACGGTCAAACTGATTGTATATATCGATTTTGTTAATACCAGTCTGCCAGTGGGAGGGATGAGGTAGTATTAAATAATTTGGTATATTCAGTTTGTTGTTTGTACTGTTAAGTCATCCAGCTATTAATATTTTCCACAATATATTCATTAAATGTGTCCTTCTTTGATTTTTTTATTTGTGTGTATTGAGTGCATTCTCTTGTGATTTTACGCTTGATGTAAACAAATGTTGAAATGAAATTGAAATTTTCAAACTATTTGTGTATGAAAACTTTCATTTCATCTTTCAACTTCAGCACATGACATGAGAAGATGTGATTTCATCGGCTTTGAACTCCCAAAATGCTGTCTTTGTAATTTTATTTTGTGCTGGAATTCAGATATTAAAGGTAAAGACCAGTAATGGTCATGCGATTGCATTGTGAAAGAAACGTTGTGGAATGGATCAGAAAAGGTTGATCATCTAGCATCTAGCATCTGCAAGGTTCTGGAATCATCAAAATGATAAGAAATTTGGCCCATTCTTCGTAAAGTTACAAGCACTATACACAGAAAGATGTATATGGGACTACCCTATATCTCTCACCAGACCATGAGAGAAACAAATTTACCAAATATATGAATTAGTAGGCGGTTTCCCGGCAAATTTTTTATCATCATGTATTAGTCAAAACATATTCTTTCACATGATTGGTAATGAGAGCTTCCATTTCATTTTTTGAAATTGGGGCGTTTCCAATACTGGTCTTTACCTTTAACAGGAGATATTTAACTAGAAGAGAGAAAGAGTGGAATAGAGGGGGTCGTTTGGGACTGAGAGTAAAAACAAAAAATGAATACAAGGGGGCGGGTCATGTTACCTCTTTCATTATGATTTGATAATTTCTCAAACATATTCGTTTTCCAGAAATCGACGAGTGCCTCAGCTTCCCATGCCAAAATGGAGCCCAATGCCTAGATCTCATAAACGACTACAGTTGTATGTGCGATGCTGGTTGGACTGGCCGCGTATGCGATCAAGACGTGAACGAGTGTCTAAGCAGCCCTTGCGTCTTCGGTGTATGTGGACATGGAACTGCCTTCTACTTCTGCACCTGTAATGCTGGTTACACCGGCACCAATTGCGCCATAGGTTAGATCTTATTATTTCACCTTTTCTATTACTATTTGTTTTTTTATTGTGTAAGATTTGACCCGTTTTCGTAATGGGGTCAAACTATATGCACAAGAAAGGCGATTACACTCGTTATTCAGAATTAGAAAGAGCGATTGTAATGCATGATTCAATCCTGCTTAAATCAAATAAAACCAGCATAGTTCATTTTCTAAATGTAACTATTATTACCTGTATTATCAAACGGGTCGACCATCCCCCTTTACACCCAACCTAAACTAGTTTTGACATCTCATTTTATGTTTATCTCTCAACATGAAGGTTATCTTGTGTAGATATTATTTCTATCACAATTTTTTTTTCCGTCATATGTCGTGATATCGTGTATCTAGACAAATTACGCCTGTCAAACACGATTGATGCAATTGAAATCGTTATATTTTCATTGTGAATTTTTTGTAATTGTAGCATAAGTTATTCATTGAATATAGCAACATAAAGCATTTTAGAAATTATAATCTAACAGATTTTGGATAAAGAAGATTAACATATTTTATGGCACGAAAGTTTTGTTGGCCTTTCCTGGCCGACGAAAAATATTTAGGTAAATTCATTATATATGTGTTGACTTGACATTGAGTTTTGTAATAAGCTGTCATCTGATCTGTTTCAGATATCGACGAATGTGCAAGTGATCCTTGCTTCAATGGAGGGACTTGCCAGGATGAAGTAAATGGTTATACATGCGATTGTGCGCCTGGTTGGACTGACGTCAATTGCCAATCAGGTAAAAACAAAAACAGATTAAATCAGATAAGTCTTAATTATATCCACACATATAGGTAGCTTGAGGTCATAGGTCATAAGACATTTAACATGCAACCTAAGGGCTGACATTGTTCAATTTACAAAGCACCAAAGCACCAAAGCAGTTCGAAATCCATATGGCAGTTTGTGAAACCATTTCACAAATACAGTACATCGGTACGATAAATTCCGTGCTGTTACATTAAACCTTTTTATGATTGTAAGTCAACTTTAACTGAGATCTGGTATGCGATCTGTTACTCATATCCCTGGTTTGTTGGCAAGTTAGAGATGGCACACCACAATTTTTCCTTCGTTTTACTCTTGACAAAATGTTCTTCATGTACATGATAAACACTTCTTTGTACCAGACGTGTCTTATATTGGCACCCTATATTTGGGCAATTATTCTGGTTTTTCTGAACTTTAGTACTTGGTATTATTTCGCATCGTAATTCATTATGTTCTTCTAGGTTTCCTAAAGAGGTGCAGGAATTTTGGGCCAAATAGGCCTAAATAGGCCTTTGAGCGGGAGGTTTAAGATTAACATCATTCATTATTCATTCTTTTCCCTAATTAGATATTAACGAGTGTCTACTTACTCCCAGCCCTTGTAATAACAACGGAATGTGCATCAATCTACAAAACAGATTCCAGTGTGACTGTTCACCTGGCTGGACTGGAATACGTTGTCAAACAGGTACAGAAGATGTGTTAGCCTTCTAAAAACGTGTGTTTTGTCGCCTTACAAATAATTTGATTAGGAAAAACTGTCAAACTATGAATGTTTTCTTCATGAATATACATTTATCTTGCCAGATTTTCTTAATCTCCAAAATATTTTGTTTGTAAGTTTTTGTTACAGTCATGAGAAGAAGAAAATCGTCATTATAAAAAAAAACATCTGGATTTGAAAACATCAAACAACACGAAATGACTACAGGTATTGACATGCAGAATTTCTTGGGGTAAAAGTTCGTATTTTTCTTCCAACTTTGCAGACATCAACGAATGCACATCCTCTCCATGTGTAAACGGTGGGACCTGTAACGATGAAATCAACCAGTATACCTGTGTGTGTCCTGTCGGCTTCACCGGTCCTACGTGCGGCATTGGTAAGAACAGTTACAAGTATTACAAATATAATTAGGTCATATCTACCCAGGGTGGTTAGATACCTTCTTCTTCTTCAAGATAATCTGCCTCCTTCAATACTGAAGATTCTTGCAGATGCCGTATACTCGGCCTTATTGGGGTGTGCAGGTGGACCATTACACCGGGGTTTCCCCCTATTCTTATACGAATAGTGCAATGGGTTCTTAACGTGCAAGGGTGGTGACTCTCCTGTACACGGGGCCTCCATTTAACGTCCTATCCGAGGGACGGAGTGTTTTTCACTTGACATAACCTGCGTCTATGAACAAGGGAAGGGGCACGTTAACACACAACGCAGGCTTCAGTCATCCGCCTTGGTGGGAGTCGAACCCGGGTTCTTTGGTTCGACAGGCAGACGCCTAACCGACTGATCCAACTCGCCTCCTTAAATAATTTGTTTCTGAAAAATATATCTTCTTATTTTTCTTTATGTTTTTTGTGTTCGTGTTGAACTATTTAGTATCATAGGAATTGGTTATGCAACCAGCCTTAAATGTTTGTTTCTGTTATCATCAAGTTCACAATGATATCCATTAACCTGTTAATTGTTCCTCTGCAGCAATCAATGACTGCACAAGTCAGCCTTGTCAGAACGGTGGTACATGTGTAGACGGAGACAACGCTTTCATCTGTCAATGTCAAGCCGGTTGGGAAGGTGTAACATGTTCCGTGGGTGAGGAGAACAATGACCTTTTCTATTTTACAAAATATACATATTCGCTTGGTCTTATGATAAACTGATGGCGGTACTATAGTGGCTTTGTAATAAGTTGTACTTTTCATGGTCATTCTAAAAATTCTCAACTAATTAGATACCAACAGACCTCGATTCTTTTCGATTCATACCTGATAGAGGGTAAAAGACATGGGTTATAATTACAATTTGTTTCACCTAAATAAATTCGTCAAGATATAATTAATGAATATTCCTTGCACTGAGAATGGATTACAAAGTTAATGAATGACACATACAGTAAGAAGCTCTACAGAAGAAAAAAAATCAGTCATAGAATGTCTATTAGCTGACAAATATAATAAAGTTGTAGTAGTAGTAGTAGTAGTAGTAGTAATAAAAGAGTAGTAGTAATAGAGTACTAGTAGTAGTATTAGTAGTAGTAGTAGTAGTAGTAGCAGTAATAGTAGTAGTAGTACAAGTAAAAGAGTAGTAGTAGCAGTAGTAATAGTAATAGTGGTAGTAAAGTAGTGTAGACTTTATTGGACAACTTGTTTAGCGCAAGGCTAATCTTCCACAAGTTCAGTTTGGTGTTCATGCACAAGACCATTCACCCTACGTTCTTCGCATCATCCTCAATTTATAATAGATGTAAATGAGTGTGCCAGCGCACCGTGTATCAATGGTGGAACGTGCACCCATGGAACTAACATCTACATCTGCCAATGCCCACCTGCTTGGAGCGGCACCAATTGTGGATTAGGTACGTAACGCTATAACCCATACATAATATGAAGCACGATGATTAATTCAAAGTGCTAATAAAACTGCTAGGTCGAAATGTGACCTCGTACAAGGTAATGTTTAGTACCAATCACCAAAAGTTATGTTTGCTCTGTATTTTAGGGTTTCCTCGTCCTTTTACTATACTCAAGATATGAGCTTCAAATATTACTTCTATGAAGAGATTTTGCAAATTTAGATATGTTAAAAGGAATTTTTTTACCTGAATAAATATTTGTGTCCACGATACATGAACTATTTCAAAAATGAGGCTTTTGTCATTTCCGCTACTTCCTCCCTCAACCCGGACCAGGTCCCTTTAAATAGTTCGTTGCTAAAATACATTGACTGAACCATTCCTGAAATCAATGTCATTACCAAGGACTGTATTTTCATATTGAATTACTGGTGATTTTGCGTTAATTATATGAAACTGAAATGGTATTGAATTGCTCTGACATACACATATACAAATGTGTATTGTCTTGGTTACAAACAATGTATACGAACTATGAAAACGAAGCTCAGTGGTAAATTTACTCGTGGCTAATATGCTTATGTTTCCCCTTCAACTGTATGTCATTTCACTAGATCGCCTTGAATGCCTGAGCAACCCATGTCTGAACCAAGGAACATGCATCGAACAGGTGAATGGATACGAGTGCAGATGTATGCCAGGATATACAGGAACACGATGTGAAACAAGTAAGTATCGCAATTTGAAGTATAATTGATAAAATATTGAGCATGGTAGGGAATGCATTCATTTGAAGGAGTTGATTAATTTCCAAACGGGACAGTGGCACTTGTGTTGAGCAGCTATTCATGTTATATTCCCATACAATGCCTAGTAAAGTCCTTTTGTTATTCTTATTCTTAGTTATCTATAGAAAGGGATGATGATGTTTTACAGCATTTATATGGCGCCATATAACTGTTTTAATAATGAAGATTCAAAGGCGCAAGTTCCTACAATTAATTCATTTTTCCACATTTGCTGAAATGGGTAAGTTTTGAGACATGATTTGAAGTGTTTTAAACTGTCGATCTTACGAAAACAAGACTTTATGATACTAACTTCTATGACTTTCTTTTTCTTTTAAGATATCAATGAATGCAGTAGCGGTCCTTGTCTTAACGGAGGAAACTGCATTGATGGAATCAACGAGTACACGTGTGATTGCGTACAAGGTTATAATGGGCTAATCTGTCAATTCGGTAGGTGCAATGTTATTTCTATATGTATATTAATTTTTCATCTAAGCTAAATTGAAAGAAAGAATTTCATGATAACGTGGAAAGTAATATCATATTGGTAATCTAATGATTTCAAGCCATACAGAATAATCTAAAAATGAATCGGTCTTAACGTCAATTCTTTTAATACAACATATCCAATATAATACTCGTCTGACTATGAGAAGAACAGAAGTGATATCTTACTACATGAGATAATTATTTCTTGCTACGTAAATATTCGTATGTCGTTATATATACTTCAATAACTAGAGTTCATCATACCATATGCCCGTACGTCTTTTGATTACATTCAGATATAAACGAATGTGGTTCCGGCCCCTGCCAGAATGGAGGCACCTGCGATGACAGAATAGCATCATACGTGTGTACATGTGCAGCTGGATATATTGGGGTCAACTGCCAAACCGGTAAGTGCTTCTGTGGTATTTTCGTGGCAAGTCAATTCTGCTACATTGCAATGGATTCTAACATGTAGCAAAAACAGGTAGCCTTTTTTAACGAAAATATTATTGTTATCCCTTCTAAGAAATAACAAAAAAGATTATCGAATTGAAGCTTCTCGTTGCATATATGGTGAATGTTAAGCGCATCCGATTATGGATATTATCCCACGTATAAATGGGAAAGCATGGGTGAATTATCATGTTAAAACTTATTCAGATATATCGTGACGTCACCTTCTTTTAATAGAGCATTTATTCAACCTGTGTGAGTTGACGGTTAAGAGAAACAGGATTGACTGTATCGAATTCCAGTATTAAGCTGAGGAAAAGAGGTCACATACATATCTGTATAATATATTGTATATTTGACACGGTCCTATTCTTCTGAGGTGACTATGACCGAAACGGCACCCCCAAAGTACATAATAAAACTTACATGAACGTACATTCATTTTTGAAAACGTAATTACCATGATCACGAAGTCAACTATTCTGTCCAAATATTACATATTTTTTTCCAAAAGAATAACCAACACAGAGTTAATGCACTTCTGGCTCTGAACAAACGACATGCAAAAAGGTTTTCAAAATCAAATAGTAATACTGTCTAAACTCTAAACTATATCTGTATTGCTGTTTTTTATATAGATTTCAACGAATGTAGCAGCACCCCCTGCCAAAACGGCGGCGTTTGCTCACACTCCATTAATGCATACATGTGTAGATGTCCAGATGGATACACTGGCATCAATTGCGAAATCGGTAAGTTATGGCCCTCAGTCAGAGGCGTATTCAGTAAATATTTTCTAGAGAGGGTGGGCAAAGCGGGTGATCAGTATTTCCTGGGTGGAAACCACATTTCAACGGCCCATTCATGGTAACTTCCATGTAAACTTTGATTGGATTGGCTGTTGATTGGCTGTTAATTAATGTTGCCTTGGAAGTTAACATCGATAACAAAGTTATTAAACCATCAATGGTAAGTTTAATTAAACTAGGTCCAGATTCGGAGCAGGGAGGTTTAAATAGGGGTTCATGTGTTGATGAGTATCAATTCAGTTTCATAACAGACATTGATTTATAAGTTATTCCGAAAGTGTCAGAGAGGGCTTCCGCTCAAATATGCTGGAGGTTTTTTTATATGATCGAAGCGTACAGATAACTAATTCATAGCTCTACTTGTGCATTAACTTTGCCGAAGCACACGGAGTGTTTATGAATGAGTTTTCTACACCTAACTATTGATTCTCCTTTACTATTATTCACGTGCTTTGGACATTTTTTGTTGGGGGGGGGTAGTATACACAAATCACATTCCCTACAACATGAATAAGCAATGATCTAAGGGTATTCATTGGTGTATTGCGTGATTACCCAGGCTCATAGCGTGAGGCTAGCATTTGCATGATGCATCTTTCTACAAGTCGGTTACAGTTCGTTGTGTATGATTTATCTTATCTTACTATCCTATCCTATTTTGATTTAAAGTGTGATTACAGTTTAGCATGAATGGTTTTCTTTCGTCAGATATCGACGAATGCTCCAGCTCACCGTGCAGGAATGGTGGAGCGTGTGATGATGCCATTGATTCCTACACTTGTACATGTATCTCTGGCTACACCGGAACAAATTGCCAAATAGGTATTTATTATATTGCACTCTATCATTAACTGCATGTTGACAAGATTTCCAGGACTCATGAGAGAACTGTGTCTTGTGTCAGATGACAACCTTATGTGGCTCTCCAACCTTTATCTGACATTCTAGCTGCCAAACATCATACGAAAGAAGAAGACTGTATATCTTTCAATATTGAATACACGTATTTCTAATGCTATCCTACGATAACACATTTCTGCGTGTCATTTCGTAAATTATTCTGTTCGTTTCACTGTTGAATTAATACAAAAGATTGGAATACGGAGACAAGACGACATTAGACCGACAGTACATTGAGCCAAAATTTAAGCTACGGCAAATAATCGGTCTGCTTAGAATCACTGATTGATAATTAGTCTTGTTTTACATCACGCATGATGAAGTAATTTCATTTTCCTGTTTGTCTGTACAATTATCCCATATTCTAGTAAAATTGAAACCCGATGCCGGATTGAATTGTTGTCAAAAACCGCGTTTAAATAAAGAAAGATATTTATCCTTTGTTGAAAGTAATCTTAGGGCCAGGGTCGGGTTTAAGTTAATTAGCATAATTGGTGTTTATATGAATTTCCAATATTTTAATAGCAATGATTGAATTCATTTTTTTTCCAAATCCTGATGAATTTGATTGTAGACATTGATGAATGCGCCAGCGGACCGTGCCTGAATGGTGGAACTTGCATCGACAACGTAGACTCCTACAGTTGCGAGTGTCCCAGTGGATACGCAGACGTTACTTGTTCAACAGGTTGGTTTTTGTTTGGGTCATTCCGAGTCATTGTTTTTTAATAAATGACTTTCAAAAGTAGATCATGCAAACAATTCCCAAGTGTTCCTGTTTTGATTGTTGTCTTTATAATTGTCACCAGTCTAAAGTTGCCATGTATTTAGTCTCCCTCCACGTTTCCCTCGGGTGGCCTTAATACACAGGTTTGACAGCATTATTGAACAAGAACTAAAACTAGTATGGGTTCTTGTTTTTAAATGTTGCACCGTTGTAAGAACTTACTCTCCTGTAAGGAGTCTCAACCCTTCTCAAGAGGAAAGTGTTAAGTATAATAAAGTACAAGAAAATAACCAAACAAAAGCACTGAACTCAAATGTGGGTATACATATGGTACTGAACAAAAGCTTGACTTCAAAACCCGGTACAAGATCAAACTTTCGTAGCCACAACTAAAGAGCGATCACGATTAGTTTTCATTCTCACTACACTGTTGCCCGTATAGTAAGAATACATTTTCTAAACTCTTTTCATGAAATAATTCTGACCATATGAGTTAATCTTGAGAAATATATATTGTTGTTCATTGACACACTGCAGACATTAACGAGTGTGCCAGCAGTCCTTGCCTTTCCGGCGGCATTTGCAGGGATCTGGTAGACGGTTTTGAGTGTGATTGTCCGTCAGGACGAGAAGGTGTCCGATGTGAACTTGGTAAGTCTGAAATCATCTAAAGGCCTGTTCAGAAATTTATTCAAAACTCGTTTAAAGAAACGTGGTACAAAGAATTATGGTATAGCGAAATAGGCGAACAGACTTTATAATGATATTGTAATTAACACAAAAGGAACTACTTTCGAATATTAACCCAAGGCAATTTCAAAAGCCTTGTGCATCACCCTTTAAAATATTCGAACATGGCACTGGCGTATTACTTAACCCCAACATGATTTCTATTAGAAATAAAACAGACATAATTTGGTCGAAGATATGCTTTATCTTTTCACTTTGCAATACGAACAAACTTGCTTTCTTCCCCATTAATAGAGCACATAAAAGTGATAAAACATCTTCCAATAGATCGAATCCAAGAGAATGGGAATTAATTAATATGGATAGGATCGGCTCCCCCGCTAAAGCCAATATACCACTTTATAACAATCAAATAGTGTCCGCTGTTTCAGTGATTTAGCGGAAATTTTAGATAAAATATATAATCTACGTGCTGGGATAGGGTGATATTTTTTCAGCATCTGAACCTGGCGATTTGCAAATTTATTTATTACCAAGCATTGCCGGAATTTAATGATGAATTATGTTGTACGTAATAATTTTGACAACATGATTGCAAGATGAATATTTAATATGTATTATAATGTTTATAACAAAGAGTTTTTCGACAGTTTATAATGTATTTTTCGTACATTTTTGACATTCTTTAAATGATGTAAAATTACTTTTTAAATCTGTTATTACTTTCTAAAGTTAATACCGTCTTAGCCTGAGCTACTGGTCATTTTTTATACATCAAATACATTTTGTTTAAATATAATAAAACAAGGAAAAAAACACAATAAATCAATAACAACGGCATTTCTTTCCGCAGACACGAATGAGTGTGCAAGTAGACCCTGTATAAATGGAGGGTCTTGCACCGATCTTTTCGACGCCTACAGCTGCAGATGTCTGCCTGGGTACGAGGGTACTAATTGCGAGTTGGACGTGGACGAGTGTGGGAGCTCCCCGTGTATGAACGGTGGTGTCTGCTCTGATGCTATTGATTACTTCTCGTGTCAGTGTGTCAGTGGATTTGAAGGGGTTCGCTGTGAAACAAGTACGTCAATTTAACAATCAACTATTGATAATTCTTATCATATTTTTTGTATTTATAATTATTACGATCATGATAGTAAAATTATTTTGTATAATAATAATGATATTAATTACACTGTTGGTCATAATGGTGGAATATTTATTTTTACCCCAGTTTAGGGAAGGATTTTAAAAAATTATTTATTTCTAATAGATCTAGATAATGGCATACATTCTCAGATGTTATTGAATATTAATTTGCGAGTGTTTGTTTTGCGTGACTGCTAAATCATATGTGTGCTACTATGCTAATCAGCTAGGGAACCTACGTCCTTAAATCATAATTGACAGTAATGAGGATTAATGCCTCACAAAAGGGCACTAATATAGCTGATCGACACGATTTTTATCCTGGGGCCTCACAGTAACGAGGCCATTGCTTAGCCCCTGAATCATGACTGTACGCAGTGTTTGCTAGGGTACGCGGCCGCCCCCACAAATCCCCCAAAACGAAGAAAATGCAATAAATTGTCAAAAATTAATTGCATTTTCCCCCGGCCCCCAACAGGAAAAATTCCTCTGTGTGGCCATGCCTTGAACCATAATGCATGGCCCTACAGAGGAATTTTTCCTGTTGGGATCCGGGGGGAAATGCAATGAATTTTTGACAATTTATTGAATTTTCTTCGTTTTGGGGGATTTGTGGAAGGGGCAGCGTACCCTAGCAAACACTGCGTACAGTCATGATTCAGGGGCTAAGCAATGGCCTCGTTACTGTGAAGCCCCAGGATAAAAATCGTGTCGATCAGCTATATATTAGTGCCCTTTTGTGAGGCATTAATCCTCATTACTGTCAATTATGACTTAAGGACGTAGGTCCCTTAGCTGATTAGCATAGTAGCACACTTATGATTAAGCAGTCACGTAAAACAAACACTCGCAGATTAATATTCAATAAAATCTGAGAATGTATGTCATTATCTAGATCTATTAGAAATAAATAATTTTTTTAAATCCTTCCCTAAACTGGGGTTAAAATAAATATTCCACCATTATGACCAACAGTGTATAACCGTTATTAGTATTGTTATTATTCTTTTTGTTGCTTTAATTATCATTATAATGATTATAACAGTGAAATTATAATAACGATAATAATTATTATTTTTATTATCATTATCATTATTATTATTGTTGTTGTTAAATTCATTAACATATTTTATGATTTAATTATTATTATCACTATTATAAGTAGTATTATTGTTACTATTATTATTTAAATAAGCAGTAGTAGTAATAGTAGTAGTAGTAGTAGTAGTAATTTGTAATCGGCATAGGAAAAAACAAGAAAACAGTGAATACCAAACAACAGTGACATTTGGGGGGTGTCACATAGATACTTGGGACAAGAAAAATATTAATCAAATAACTTTATCGTGAAGTTCTTTTTTTTTTCAAATTCATTTGACTTGACACGAATGAAATGGCACAAAATAAAGATAACGAAGAAATAACGAATTGCAAGTATAATTTCCTATCCTTCGCTACTTATTGCCGACTCCTACATTTGTAGTTGCAAGAGTCGGCGGTGGTTTTTATTATTGTTGTTATCGTTTGTATCAGTATGAATATTACTACTTAATTGCACTATCATTACTATCATAATGATTTTTATCACTTTAGCTATTAATATCGAATTCTCATTTATCTAGACATCAACGAGTGTGCAAGTAACCCATGCCAGAATGGAGGGGCGTGTGTAGACAGTGTTAATAGCTATTCCTGTAACTGCGCTGATGGATGGACAGGGGTTAGGTGTGCTATAAGTAAGTAAATTCACCTTTTTTTCCTTCGTAATTGGAGCTCATGATAATGATTATGATGTGCCGCTCTTGTATGGCGCATATCATAATATGATATAACGTCTCAATGCGCTGCAAAATTACTTTGGCTATTATTTATTTAAGTACTGAGTAAGTAAGTTTTCTTTCCGTGTTTTAGGGTTTGTAAAAAATCTTTGAATTACTGTAAGCGAAATTGGTAAACCAGTCATGTAATTTAAAATAATTAAAGTAGGAATAAATCAAGAGCTATTTCCGTACCTTTGATTCACGTAACCCACAAACAATGGGCCAGTTTAACAAAACCGTCATAAACCTAAGTTCTTGGACATCTCGTAGAAGCATGTGTTACATGTGGTATATCCACGAACTGTTCTTAGACTTTGATGGTTCCGTGAAGTTGTCCCCTGTACTCGATTCAATTATTAATCTTATTTTATATTGTGAAATGATTTACTCATTACAATCAAGAATTATTTACGCATTACTCAAGCTTTATGTATAGTTTTCAATATATCAAATATTTAATTCAGTGTAAAAATTTGACAAAATAAAAAAAAGAACCTTTAGCTTTAGTTATGTACAAAAATCTAAATATTTTCATCCATTGATTTTTAAATAATATTAAAATAAATATTTGGTAAATATTACGATAAACCATTTAGTTTTAGCAAAACAGATATATAGTTATTGTTAAGTGAATAAACAAGATATATGATTGTTCCGTTTACATCAATTCAAAACTTCAACATGTTCCCCATTTCTGAACAGATATCGATGAATGTGCGAGCAACCCATGCGTGAACGGCGACTGTGCAGATGGAATCAATTCGTATACTTGTTTCTGTAATTCTGGATGGACCGGGCCGAGATGTGATATGGGTGAATATTGATTTAAAAGATAATAAATAGTCATAATTAACGAGGGTAGCCACATGAAATAAGAACTGCTCTTCTTGGGGACCTGCAGTAATTATGACCCGGGTACCCATTATATAGATAAGTGGGTCAAGAGGAACAAATGTTGGCGTAACACCGTGTACAAGGATGTAAATACTGAGCAAGGATTGAAACTATGAATTCTCGTTTGAGTGTCAAAACCTTCACCAATATACCACATTGCTATTTCCAAATAGATATTAATTATAACCTATCTTTCATATATCAAAATAGACATAATGAACCCCCTTTAAAGGTGCTATGTCCCATTTGCAGCCAACGTCAAATTTTATAGAACTTTGCAGGAATTATGATCATGTCACGTATTTCCCATCTGTGTAATTCAAACGTTAGTAGTGTCCTAATAATCAATTTATCCAAGGAAACCCGTTTACTTTCTAGACTTCCCTGTCAGAGAGGCATCTTGACCGTGCTTGTCAAAACCATGCAGTCTTAAGAATACAGCCGGCATTCAGAGCTCAATCCTCCCTAATGTTTCTCAATCTTTGTGTTTATTGTGAACAATAATATCTTACAAATGCATCGATTTATTAGATATTACAAACTTGCTCTATATTTGCTATTTTCTTCAGCAGACTACCTAATGTTTAAATAAATGTGCCTTTACAAACGTGAAGGTTCAAAACTTGATGTTTTGGAAGATTATTGAATTTTTTTACTTTGATATATATATCAAAATGTAATTCATTTATCCACGGTGTAAATGAACAATACTGAGTTTCTGTTATTGCTGGGAGTGGATTAAGTGTGTATATTGCGTGTATATTTCAGGAGGGAATATAACAAAGCCAAGAAGTTTTATTGGTGGCAAATGTTCAAGCAGAGGATTGCTGCCAATGGCGTGTCGTTACTGAATGATGTTCTCTTTTTGTTCTCATAGACATCAACGAATGCGACAGCAACCCGTGTCAAAATGGAGGAAATTGCATCAATGCCGTCAACAGCTACTCATGTCAATGCGTATCCGGTTGGACTGGATACAATTGTGAAGACGGTAATGCTATTGTGTTTCATTTCAACTCCTATGTATCACAGAAGGAAAAAAATATATAGTTGATTACAGAGTTATTGTCATGTAGACTTTCGATTTTCGTGCACAAGGTTTTCACATTGTGGTATCACGAGTATAGGAGCCCCTGTGCAAAATGAGCCACTGTAAATGTTTACTATCATTAAAAGTTTTACTATCATTATAATCATCATAATCATCAATAACATTTTGTTTTAATTATTAATTTTTTTCTTCTACTGATCCTTATTTTTATCGTTCTTACTTCAACGAATGTGATAGCAGCCCATGCCAAAACAGAATTGGTATAAACGTGTATTTTTTATTCTAATTAGTATTTTTTCCCCCAAATTTATTCTTATCGTTTAGACTTTAATGAATGTGGTAGCAACCCTTGCCAAAATGGAGCCGCATGCAACAATCTTCTCGATGCATATTCCTGCACATGTACTGCTGGATGGACGGGAGCCAAATGCGACATAGGTAGATACGGCAATAAGTTTGCTTTTTTTTAAACCAATGGAAGCCTAATCAGCTTCAATGCTGTTCTTCCTTAAAGCCATGCAATTATCTTGTACTTAAGTGATTGCCAGGTACTCATTTACACCTGGGTGGAGAGCGGCAAATGTGGATTTAAGTCTTCCATAACGACGTTAATACCGGGCCGAGATTCGAACCATCAATCCTTGGATTAAGAGTCAATTGAATGAACCACTGTGCCACGACACCTCCTTATGTACGGTTTATAATGCACTATTCTTACTTGCAACGTATCCACAAAAAATCCGTTAGTCAAATAGGCTACTGGAATTAAAGCAACTATATGATCAGTTATGAAACTGCTTATAAAACACGTTTGATTTTGAGTAGAAATTGTTCGGATATTCAAATACGGCAAGACAAATTTTAGCCTATATTTTTTCTTCAAGTTATTCACCTTAATTAAGAAGCATAAAAACAAAACGAAGACGTACAACAGAGGCGGGATAATAACAAAATAAAAAGTCCTTTTGATAGTGACCCAATATGGATATAGGCCTACACAAACATGTACGATGTCCGCTTTTAATATAAACTTTTCATGTATTTATTCTTGAATGTTTTACTTTGTGAATCAGATATCGACGAATGTGCACCAGCCCCATGCTTGAACGGCGGATCATGCACAAACTTCCAGAACAGATACACGTGTACATGTACATCGGCCTGGACCGGAATCAATTGTGAAATCGGTGAGTTACACACACCTCGGTCACACCAAACGAGACTGATACTATACCCACAACATACAGAACACAATATTACATTTCACCGAATGGCCAAAAGTCTGTCGGTTTGAAGTCGGTTAATTGTCGGTCTGGCGGTATGACTGAGGTACTTTCACCATGCAATCATTACCACTATACGCTAGCGTGGAAATCCACTCTTTATGCGTCATGTCAGTGATCACTATGCTGTTAAGTGGAAATATGGTGTGTAATCCACTCTAAACAGAGTCATTCAAACCAGTAACGTGGAGGGCGTGGGATGTCAAAAGTACTTGAATGACAAATTAACATGAAATATTCCAAAAAAATGCCCCCCCCCCTCCTATATTGCTCTTGATGACAGTTCACTTCGTCAAGTCATTACTTAATTGTACCCTGAATATAAATGTTTCTCGAAGCACCTGTTTTATTGTCCATTGAATGCCATTTTCTCTTTACAACAGAGGTTGACGAATGCTTGAGTAACCCTTGCCAGAACGGAGGTGTCTGCAATGACCTGATCAACCGCTACACCTGTACTTGTATCAGTGGTTTTACTGGTTTGCACTGCGAGAGACGTGAGTAGTAGTGTCTGGTGTACTTTTATATGTAATCGCATGATAAAATAAAGTTTTACAAAAGTTGTGATCAGTTAAAGGTCAATGTTAAATACCGTTGCAATAAATGGTGTGCCCACTATGAGGCATGAATGTATACTGTTTGCTGTACCTTCATAGTTATTTGCAAGAAGAAATGAAGTTTGACAAAATGTAGGATGGTCAAAATATAACGTTTAATATCGTCTGCATGAATCGAAGAATCATTCACTTGCTACGCGGTTTTAGACAGGTTCACGAATAACACACATGTAATTGAATAAAACTGTTATAACTTAGATGTACTTATTCCAGGAATCGGTAGTAATTACCTTCATTAACTTTTCTTTTGCACTTTTTGGAATAAAATTACAAAATGCTGAATATAATGACATCGGGAATACTTGCATTAATGAATAATAAATATTGACTTGAGTATTTTTTTATACTAAGTTATTAAATCCAACATTGTTATGTTTTTCAGTCGATATTAAAATTCTTTAATTTGTTCACTTCTAGCAATCAATGAATGCAGCAGTAATCCATGTGTGAGGGGCATATGCGTAGATGAAGTCAACGCCTTCAGATGTGTGTGCGACGTAGGCTGGACTGGAGAATTATGCAGCATCAGTAAGAATACAAATTTAAAAAGCAACATGTTTAACTTGTTAAAATGACCAGTTCAGATACGGAATGCGTGTAAATGGAATAAGTGTATTAAGCTGGAAGTATTACAAATTTATGTAATTGAGCCTCAATTTGAATGAAAAGATGATTTTTCAACTTAATTCTTTCATCAGTCCCCTATGAACATATCCGACTTGAAGGTTTATGTGATGATCCAGTATATTTTCATAAAATATGCGTTACGAGTAATATCATAAAGAGTGTCGTATTCGAGTCTGGCCCCGATGCCATATTTCAGGGGCCCTGACCTTGGCTTCAGACCCAGTCATGTGTACAGAACTTACGGAAAGTAATATTTTGTATTGCTTCGTGACTCGAAGCTGCCGGCCTCGACTACATCCCTGATCATGACTCTCAAATTGTACATGATTTCAAGGCCATTTAGTCCTTGATCAGTCGTTGGGAAGGTGATAAAAAGACAGAAACCGTGTGAAGTACCGTTTGAGGATGGGGTGGTATTATTATCTTTTTTGTTTGTTAATTCTGGTAAGAAATAAAAGTGAGTTTAGCGATTTTTTCTTCAAAACATTCAATTGAATATATGTGGCAAAAAATAGTCAACCCTGACTGGTTGCCAAAAAGAAACCCATGATAACAACCACAACAGTTGCAGTTTTTCTGTCATACTAAAACTAATTCCCGTTTCTTGTTTCAGACATTGATGACTGCGATACTGACCCGTGTTTCAATGGAGGCTCTTGTATTGATGGAGTAAACAGCTTCAGGTGTAACTGCGCACCGGGCTGGACTGGAAACACATGTGAAGATGGTAAAACATTCGATACTGTAAACAAAATTAAAAGGTCCACACTATATTGTGTCATTTAAATTGGTTACCAGTTTTGATGGATCTTTCAACATACTGATAAACGCACCTTCTCATTCTTGATGTATGATTTTTTGAATAGTTATCACGTCTCAATTCATTGATGGTTATCTTAACAAATCCATTTTTGTTTAAACGAAATTATGATAAAATGGGCAGAGTTAGGAGATATAATTATTTTGCAGTTGTGTTCCTTCCCTAATTAATTCATAATCAGTATAAAGTTTACGTTTACAGCGTTTTAATAAGGGCTATTACTTTATAAATTCGAGACAAATATCTGTATCATTTCTTCCATTTACATCACAATATTAACGAAGAGAACTTCCAGTTCTTTGGTTTCTTCGGTAGGTAATGTAAGTTCAAAATCAGCCCCACTAAGATCCGCTAAGACATATTTAGGTTCGTATTCCAATAATTAAGTATCGGGTCACTTTAACAAACGAAAATTTAGACCTCAGACTAAGTTCCTTTATTTAAACCGATTAGAACGAAAGCGTAAGCCTGGCATCGTGGTTAACTTTTTTGGTAGAATACATGCATATAAGTTTCAACAAATTCTTTCCCTTGATTTTCTATTACTTTTTTTCTTTTCATTTCAGATATAAACGAGTGTGCCAGTGAGCCGTGCCAGAACGGTGGATCTTGCAACAATTTGCAGAATATGTTTACTTGTACATGCCCTACTGGATTCACAGGACTGATTTGTGAAATTGGTAAAGTACAAGTAGTAGTTTTCAATGTCGATGGGTATTAGACTGCTGAGAACGCAAATACATAACGGTTCTGTGGACATAATACGGCTATTAGTTCCATCCAGGAGATTTAGTAAAGATATTTAGTAAACTGCATCGGGCACTGACTGGCTTTCAAGACATTGGTTTTTAATCAAACTCAGTTTCCATATTGAGTTTAATCATAATGATTGAGTTTCCGGTTGTTAGTCAAAACATCGATTCAAGCAGTAGCCATTATTTTCTGATCGTTATGATCAAATCAAAATTCAAGAATCAAAAGCATTACCTTATTAACATGAGCAGTACAAACGTCTCTAGAACATTTTGAAGCAAAATTGCAAATTGGCAATAAGACATGATTCTAAGACTGCCACATAGAATAATGAGGCATAATAATTGGTACCGTCTTCAAGACCTGTCGGCTACTTTATGAAAATAACTTGTTGATAAACAAATGCATTCTGAAGTAAAGTAATTTCTTCTATTTTCCCCCAGTAAAACTAATTTGTGTTCCGAAGAATTCCCTTTAACTCCTACATGCATTTTCTTACTGATTTTAGATATCGATGAGTGTGCAAGCGATCCATGTGTGAACGGTGGCCTCTGCTTTAACACTCCCAACAACCTGGCTTACAGATGTGCATGTCAACCCGGTTATAATGGAGATCGATGCGAAATAGGTAAGTTAACGGCGACTTTGGCACCCTAAAGAGTTGTAATGTAAAGATCTGTCAAATATTGATTCTGCGATCAGATTTAGGATAAGTCTATGATGATAAATCCAAAAGTTTGATATTCAATTTAATGTATATCATTTCCAAATTATGCACTTGAGCTGTTTGCGATACGTTTGGAAAACTATCTTATTATTTGCTGTTTCTTGATATTTCATGGAGTAAATAATATCATTTGGCATTTTCTGTCGTGTGGAGTTCAGGCTTTAATATTAAGACTAATCGAAGGCCTTTGAACTTTATCTACGCCAAAAATTCAATTCAATTCCACATAAATATCTTATGAAATCACGTGAGTATATATTCATTTATATAGAAGTGGAGAGTATCTAACTCACGTTAAGACCAATGGCTTGTGGTTGATGGGTGGATGCATTATATAGATTAGTCCGAAATATGACGACGTGTTAGAATTTGATTTTTTTAAAGTTTTTTTAAATTTATCCCCTCACAGACATCAATGAATGTGAGTCTAACCCCTGTAAAAATGGAGGAACCTGCGAGGATGAAATCAACGCATTCCGGTGCGTGTGTCCCCCGGGATTCGCCGGGACCACCTGCAGTTTAAACATCAATGACTGCTCTGCTGCACCTTGTAATGAAGGCATCTGCCTGGATAGGATCGGAGGATATCTCTGTGTATGTCTACAAGGGTATTCCGGAGACAACTGCGAAACAAGTAAGTGTATTGTCTTACATTATAACAAAAACGAGATCGCATAGACTTTCAGGAAATCAATTTAGGGGCAGTTTCAATACCTTTTAGTATCGAAATTCTATTCGGAATAGGTAATGTGTTTGCACATTTCAGTAGATGACACACAAGCCTGTTGAAATTGTCTTGGATTGTTTTCTTATTTTTATTTTATTTTTATTTGTTTGTAATCGTGTTCAAAATACCAATACAAATGTATAGGAACACTTGACATTAACACATGGACTGCCAGAGTCGATTATATCCTAGTTTGGTAACAAAAAGCAATCACTTCACCAATACAAAACTCGCCACAAAACTATAACTTCCTAAAAGGTATTTGAAGTCCAGATTAAATAATAAAAAACAGCGTTAGCGTTTTACTTGATATAAAACTGTTACTGTTCAGCCTCCACCATTAGCGCAGTAGACACTCAAAATATTGACTACATTATGTATTTGAATTTGAATTTTAAATTCCGTCTTTGAATTTGAATTTTAGATGAGAACGAATGTGTAAGCAACCCATGCCAGAACGCAGGAGATTGCATGAATCGTGCCCAAGAGCATGGTTACGACTGCCAGTGTGCACCAGGCTTCACCGGCACTCACTGTGAAATAAGTAAGTTTGACATTACAACCTTGAACCTTGAACCTTGAACCTTGAACCTTGAACCTTGAACATTGAAATGATAATCACTTTGAGCAGCTCATATAGAAGCTATCCCACGATGATGCTTTGCTGCGGGTAAGTGTTAGGTGAAGTAAATAATAGCATGTTCACATTATTTACAATAAAATGTGAGCGTGTCACCCGAAGGTTCGGTAGTGCAGCCTCCTTCAATGACTGGTGGTACAGGCCACTAATCTGCGAGAGATCCAATCAACTAGCTTTTTTTAAAGGCCAAATGTAACGTAAAATTTCTTCAAGGTTGCTCCTTAAAGGTGCTCTTTGTGCTATGATATACTGTTTAATTTCATAATAAACAAGAAATACCCAAAATAACCACTGTTATTACGAATATGCTATCTTTAGTGACATAGAAGGACAGTCTTTCAAAATTATCATCTACATATAGCCATACCACTTTGCAGATTATAGATAAATAGGTACCTGGCAGGAATTGATTCCTTGAAATGATAGAGCGCTGTAATGGCAGCTAGGCTAAAGCCGGGTAATAACTAATTTGTTGCGCCTCGGAATAGAGTTGTCTAGATAGACGGCGCAATATAAATGCGTATTATCATTATTTTCCCTAGCTAAAAACTAAATTATGGAACTATGAACACTTGGCGAACTCTCACATTATCGCATCGAACAATGTTATATTTACATGACTGTGTATATATGTCTTGGAAGCAAATTGATGATCTCCCTACCCCTTCTTCCCCCTCTTAGATATCGATGATTGTACAGCACTGTCTTGCTTGAATACCGGTATCTGTCTTGATGGAATCAACATTTTTACCTGCACGTGTTCACAGGGATGGACAGGCTCCCGTTGCGAGATATGTGAGTATCTGGAATAAAGTGTGTAAATTGCTATTCCCTTGAGTTAAAGAATAATGGTATCCATTTTAAGTGTGCAACATAAATGTATATCTTATGAGGGTATAAACATATTTCGCTTTAAAAAAAAAAGAATTTGTAACGTAAAACATATGATCTGCATTCCGATGTTCCTATACTTCGTTAGTGGTTCATTTTATCAGATGTGGTGACCTTTTTTTATAGAAAATATAAGCTATGGCATCGATTGGGATCAATCGACCAGTTAACAAATGCTTGCATAATAATCACTTCTGTTCCATTACATGTCACTGCGTTCGTGGGTCAGATAGTCAGGTATCCATCTTTCCTGTAAAAATTGCGCATTTCACGACGTTGCACAAATAAATGTAAGAATAATATTAATTTGATAATTAAGCACAAAAAGTGCGCCATTTATCTAGTTTACTATTTTAAAAGCACATATTGAGAGTGATTAAATTATTACCGGTACACATAAGTGAAAAAGAGAAATTCGAAAATGCACACATGTATTTAAAATGATCTAGCTATTGAGGATAACATGTTCTCTTATTCCCTTTCCAGCCATTGGATGCAGAGTGGACTACACACTAGGCGTTGGTGAGAAGGTCATTATCAACTCGCCCAACTACCCATCCAATTATGGAAACGGTGAAGACTGTCTGTGGTTTATCACTGGTATCAACGGTCGTGACGTCAACATCGACTTTAAGGACTTCATCACAGAAAACAGATATGACAATTTCCAGGTATGAATCTTTTTACGCACGTCAAATATTTCTTCTTCTTTTTTTGCCTAAATCTTGCATAAATCTTGCATAGTACCAATTGATTGATATTGAATGATTAACTCCTGAAAGGAAAAGGGCCTTACCGCATAACAAATTGAAGGAGGCATTTCAAACTCAATGTCTACAACATAGTGTTAAGAAGGCCTTATGTAAATACTCGCCATGGATTCGAAAAGATAACATGCTGATTGCTCTTTGCCAGCAATGGAATACGTGACATCTTTGAATCCTCATTACGGAGGAATGACGTGGATAATGTCTTTGTGTGGTATATGATTAACCAATAAATGATGACGAAGAGAGGCGTCGTGCTTTAAATCTTACAGTTTTTGTTGGGTTACAAATTTTCGACGCACAGTTCGTTTTTATTAAGACATATCGTTATATATATATATGTGTATATAAAATACTGGGTATTCTTCTCGCCATTGCCAATACCATAACCTAAATCACTGTTACAACTCAATAAGAGTAAACTCTGATATGATGACCTGGGATAAAGTATTATAATCTACCAGAGGTATCCATGGATGCTCCTCTTGTCAGTGCCATTACCACAATATCTGTCACAATCCCAAACAGATTGGAGTCGGGTCTGACCCCAATATTGGCAGTCAGCGGATGGGTTTCGCTGGTCCTATCATGCCAGGTGACACCACATTGACGGCCAACACTATCTGGGTCCGGTTCCAGACCGACAACGAAAAGACAGAGAGGGGTTTCTCGGTAGAATTCCGTGACAGTGCTTACAGAGGTGACTATATTTACATTCATTTCTATAGGAGAACTGCATGGCTTCTTTTTCTTAGCCAAGGGTTTCCATTCATCATGTTCATACCACCCGTTCTCATCAACCGTTGTTGATTTTTTTTTTCGATTAATCGTCCCGATGTAATTTCGATTGTAAAAGATTAAAGAAATTTTATACACGTCCAAGAAATTAAGAATTCATCAAAGAGCAAGTCCTATATTTGGCCACGAGCTATAAAGAGACTGTACCGCCACAACAAGAGTGCTGAGAGCGCTGTATCCACCCTAGCCCAATTTACTTCCTTTTCGATGTAACGAGTATTGATTTTTTTTGTGTTGTTGTTGGTTTTTATGGTGTTTTCCATCGTCGTTAGATGATTGTCGCCATGAGACAGAGATGGGTTTCTCTTAAGAATTCCGTGACAGTGCATAAAGAGAAGACTATGTTAGGAAATAGCACTGTTCCTGTATAGTTATTTAGTTATCTTTGTGTATGGTGAGGGAAAAAAATTATGATTATTGATGATTCCTTTTACTATCAATGTAGCCAGTGATCTTTCACTCGTCATGCTTGGATTGTTTTATTTATGAGTCCCACATATCCGATTCCATATCCCTAACACCATATGGTATAATAATTTGATTTGTATGTATCTTTTATCACAATATGTCTTTAACACGACCGATAACAAAGACGTTCAAAATTAATTTCAATAACATCGCGTTACATATAAATATAACAGTAAAATGTTACCTAAATAACCATGATACCTATTAGGATATTGAGCCTTCCCTTCAGTTCCTTCGTACATTTAAGATTACTTTTACATTTCCTATCTATAATTTGCATTTAGTTCTGACGCCTTGCGACGCAAAGCCATGTATCAATGAAGGTACCTGCACTAATGTCGGAAAAATTCAGTTCCAGTGTCAATGCACCTCCTTGTGGACAGGACCAAATTGCCAGACACCCTCAGGTAATAAATGTTTCAACCCACCCCCCCCCCCCCCCCACCACCACCACCACCACCACTACATGCCTACTTTATCACCTGACGGAACCTATCAATTTGGTCTCCTTAGACTTTAGAAGTTTGGAGCAATATGTTACATTGGTAAAGGCTCTGGACTCTAATATAAGATGCTCTTGGCTCGGTCCTCATTGGCATAACCTACCAATTTGATCTCCTTAGACTTAAGAATGGTGGACACAGGTGGAGTCTCTTGACTCTCATACAAAATTTCCAGGGCTTGATTCGTCCATGCATCCTTCTTGATCCAGGCGTATTCAATGATTACCTGATTATGAAGAGGTAATGATTAATACGTATGAGGTCACCATGGGCAGGGCCGTAGTCAGAGTTTGATGTTTGGGGGGGGGGGGGGCGGGGGGGGGGGGGGCACATACATGTAATTGATCAACGTCCTGGGGAGGGGTCTAACAAATTTCAACCGATCTTGGAAATTTTGGGGGGCACTTGCCCCCCCCCCCCCCCCCTCCCCCCCCCCCCCCCCCCCGTGGTTACGTGCCTGACAATGGGTAAGACCTTATTATTATCACGCTATGTGCCCGTTTGAAAGTTGATTGCAATAGGTAGGAATACACGTTTTCCCGCGATCAAATTTCATTCGTTGTAAACAAAACAGTTCTTATGGAAGTGGGGACATATTTGCTATGTTTTTGTAATACGGATCGTTAAGTAATAATCCGAATCTGATTGAGTTTGAATTATTCAACTCTCTACGATATGTCAATGACTTTACTTGAACTACAATTTTGTCTTTGTTGATCATCTCCAGTGATGAATAAGTGTGGACTAAACCCCTGCACAAACGGAGCTGAATGCATGAATATTGGAGTGGATTACACATGCCTCTGCCCAGGCGGTTTCACTGGAAAGAATTGCACTGATGGTAAGTACAACATCTTTGTAATGTTTATTTCTCCTTCACTATTAAAATATTTGTGTCCTCGCCGTATTGCATAGGTAGGCCTTCTCTATTCCGACACGACACTGTTTCATATATTTCAAAATATTTAGTAAGATGCCTGCATGACTATGTTCTTAGCTTTAACGCCTTACTTTAAAACAGGCATTCCTGGCGGCAAAAAAATAATTTTGTTTTAATTAAGCGAAATTCACCTTGTTCAAACGTTTTACCAATCCTGACCAACTGCGTCACAAAAGCAGAATATATTCAAACGGTATGCTAAAATATTTCTTAACATATTTCGGGGGGAGGGGTGTGCCATAGTGACGACACAAAAGAAATCCAAGGTTTGTGGACATGGTCTTTTTATACTCCTTGCATCGAGAATAGTGAGAGCATAGGACGCATAACGAGGAGGATCTAGGCATCGATAAACAGAGAAATGGAATCATAAATGCTCTTACAAGTGCAAAGCACACCTAGGTAAGGATTAAGGGTCATGGTTTATCTCTTTTCCCTCGATTACTTGATAAAAATGGGTTTTTAAAGGGGGAAAATAGGCAAGGCAAGGAGTGGGGAAGGGTTGGCAAGCTCCGCCCGTTCTGGGATACGCCACTAGAAAATGCTCTTAGGCCAACGCCTATTGATTCTTATAATTTTTCTGATTTTATTTTGCAGACATCGATGAATGCGCTGGGAACCCATGTCAAAATGGCGGTGAATGTTACAATCTCATCAATGCCTATGTGTGCGTCTGTCAGTCATGCTACTCTGGACGCAACTGTGACGTCGGTACGTATTGGTTTCATTAATTCATTTAATTGTGTGAGTTCTAACCTCCGATTGCGATCAAAATAATGTGCCATTGAATGGGTGTATAGACACATTCGCAGATAGCACATGTTTAAATGACCCAAAATATCCACATATCTGTTTTACATAGCGAAACCCTATGTTGTGCAAATATCATTGCCAAAATGATGGAAGTGCTTCCCGAGTACCTTTTGTATAATATAATTTACTGTTGGTGCATAAATGAGTAATCATTACATAACTTATCTATTAACATGTACCCAGCATTCGTCTCGATTAAAGTTGTATAAAATTACCTTTAACTGCCCACATGCAGATAGTACCTGCGATCCGTCGCATTACGGTGCATCCATAAACATCTAGTTCTACAATAGCCAATAACAGAAACTGTCCATAGCGATGAGTGTTATTGTGAGGCTTATTTCAAATCAAAATGTATGAAAGCACTGCACTTAAAACAATAGCCAACTTGATTTTTAGGATAAAGTGAGAATGCATGAACATATTCAAAGACTATATTTCATGAAGTGCTTCGTACACAACGCAACACAACGCCCGCCTGAAACTAATGGCAAAATCCCCTCTTCTCCTTTTTTATCCCCTCTTCACAGCTCCCTCTTCTGCAGCATGCATTGTGAACCTATGCGAGAATGAAGGAGGCTGTTCATTCGCTGGTGGTGCCTACCAGTGTTCGTGTGAAGATGGGTATGCGGGAGACTACTGCCAAAACGGTAATTAGAATCGGCTATTCACATCTGTTTAATTGTGACATATGATTAAGAATTCTCGATGTATGATGTAGAAATCTATAATAAGTTTGATCTGTATTAAAGATTAAAAATACTGTTCTTCCATGGGGTCCTCCGTGATGTAGGGGAGAGGTTGTAAGTAGTCTGCAGATATACACTCCAGATTGACACTTAACACAATTCCGTAAAGTCTTGAGTAATGCCTATCTCTGACAGGCTCTTGCTGTGGAGCACCTTCAGTACTGAGCCCATGCAGTCGGCATAGTCTCTTAGACTAAGTACAGATACTCAGTTACACGAAATGACTGGCACGGGTTTATGTCTGCAAACTAGGTGGTAAGCACCTAGTGATAGAAAGTAGAGACTGGTCTCTTCTATCGCCAAAAAAATACAAAAGAAAAGCAACAGTTCAAGTTCTTTTCATCCACAGAATAAAAGTATTTACATATTGCCTCTCTTTGCAAATAGAATTTCATATATTTCCCCGTGTTTTTGTTCTTTTTCGACTGCAGATACTGACAAGTGCCGCTTCAACCCTTGCGACTTTGGTGCATGCTCCACTGTTGATGACAGCTACCTGTGCACGTGCATGGAAGGTTACATGGGAACTCAGTGTGACATCGAAGGTAACGTACATGATTCCATCGCATTAGATGAAACCAATATGTAATGATAATGCGTGAAAAGTTACATTTCAGTTTGCTTATTAAATGTGCACAGCCACGACCATGTAGCCACGCAATCGTTAATGAATTGAATTGGCCTATTGCACAAATGGGCGATTCTAGTGGATAAATACAAACGTCGTTCTTTCGTTATGAATTGTGATTACATGAGTTACACGTTTGATTACATCATTTGGAGGGAACATTTAGGCCTATTTTTTTTTTTTTTCATTTCCGAATAATTGGCTAGCAGTGGGCATGGTAATCAATGGGCATACTACGGGTTAATAATTTGGGGTTTTCAATCACTAGTAAGATAGTTCTGTGTGATTCTAACCATTTTTGTAAACACGTCTCATCTACCTCATATACTGTGTAACATGTGGATGATTTGAAAACCAAATTATATGAACGCATGCATGAATGAATGAATAAGTGGATGAGATAAGGAGTTTATATTTTATGTATTATATTTGTTATCAATAAACAGATACTACCGACTGTATAAATGCGAACCCCTGTCAGAATGGAGCGGCCTGTGTGGTTCAAGGTGGCAACTATTCGTGTGACTGTCCAGACGGATACGAGGGAGAGTACTGCTCAGAAAGTAAGCCCTTTTAATCATAACCATTGTATTCTAATATTCACGTCTTACTTTTCAAAGAAAGCTGTACATTGTTTTGACATCTTATTTCACAGAATCTAGTTTGAACTTGACATTATGAATATCACGTATATCTATCACCATTGACAAACGTATCTACCAATCACCTTTCAAAATAAAATGTAAATTTGTTTAAATATCAATGAACAAATTCAATATATGGAGTCAAATTGGACTATATTAATCTCAAAAACTACGCAACAATATAAATAGCTTATCATAAATAAAATTTAAATGAAAGAAATAGAATGCTGTATACATTACTTCATACAGACTAAATGTTGTACATAATGTTGTAGATAAGAGTTGAAATAAGGTACTAATCGATGCAAAATCTGGGTCCTTTACCAGTTATTCTATAATAACATTTAAACAACATGCTTAGTTTCAGAAACGGAACAAAGATTGACAATATAAACTGATGACTCATGAAGTACTTACCAAATTGTCCTTTCCTTTGCAGATATTGATGACTGTCTGAATGAGGATTGTAGCGGGTATGGCGTGTGCGAGGATGGAATCGACGGCTTTGTGTGTGTATGCCGAAGCGGGTACATGGGTGACCTGTGTCAAATAGGTATGGTATTGATAAAATACAATTCTTTTATCCGACATGAAAAAAGAAATGTGATATTTAATAGCATTATTATTCGTCATGTCTTTTAAATGACCTATCGCTATTTTTATGAATACTCTATATAAAATTCGAACGATTCACCGTTATTTTTGTGAAGATGGCATTGACATTTTGAATAGTTGACAAAATGAAAACGTTGCAAAGAGACACCAAATATTGTACACACTAAGGTAATCTTAGCACGAAAATTAAGTGTAGGTATTCTGACAAATGAGATGTATTCTTCCCCTTTAATCTAAAACTTTTCCTTACGAAAGTTTACAAGAGATATAAAAGATTAAGATATTCCTGTCATGATGTAATGTATGTTAGCTTGACATGGGTGCAGTCATTTTCTTGAAAAAGTGACGTACTATGTGAAGTTGCACATGTTTCATGTACTAAGCTTTAGTTGGAAAGATTTTTTAATTCAACAAATTTACCTTTCAATCAGGGAAAAGTTCTAAATCAGTATTATCTTTCAAATGCCGTTGGAATGTATCCCTTTTTCATTTTTTGGCCTGCAAATGGAACATAGTTCCTTTAAAAGAGCATCTATTTCACCGCATTGCGTCTTATCAGTGGTTTACAATTTTTTTCTCATTTCATGTAGATATTGACGAATGTGCAACGAAACCCTGCTTGAATGGAGGGGTCTGCGTGGACGGGGAGAACGGCTACACCTGTGTCTGTACGGGTAATTTCGTCCTGCCCGTCTGCAGCCCAGAGCAGTGTAAGTAATACCCCGGTCACACCAACGAGACCGATACCAGACCGACAACAGTCCTATCAGTCCCCCCCCCCCCCCAAGGCCATCAGTCGGTCGGTTTTGATTCGGTTTAGCGGTTCGTCAAAGCTTAGTCGATAATGAATCATAATCACATACACAACCACAGGTTGTTCGACACTTCTCCTGTGTCAATTCATCCGCGATAACTTCCTACACTTACCGAATTCCCAACCCTAACCCTTACCCTTACCCTAATCCTAACCTAACACCCACTTACAACCCTAAGCCTGGCCCTAACCCTATACTCTGGACGAAAGGAAGCCCGGGCATTGGTTGACGAAGCAAACATCGAAGAACCACAACCGAAAGCTCATTGAACAAAAGTTTGCTTAACAGCAAAATGAAAGCAAATTAATATTGTGTAAATTATTTCACATCGAGTTGGAGCTCAGATTCTTTGGTAAAACTAAAATCATCGGTAGGAGAGACCCGATGGTTACCACGGTTACAGTAATGCAGTTTCCATTTCCTTCTAAAGGCACAGATGTCGATATATACTTTTGTTAGTAGTAGTAATAACAGCACCAAAAGCAATAATAAATGATAATGATAATAATAGTAATAATATTAGTGATAATAATAATAATAATGATGATATTGATAACAACAACAACATTTATCATTGTGATTTCCATAATTATAATGTAAACATTTGGTCTTGCTGTGGTGTTTGTTTGAATTATATCATCCATATGTGATTCAAATTCTCGTAATAATTTTTAAACCAATTATTATATTTTCTACATTTTATTCGTTTACTTTATCTCAACAGTGAATACCGTTGCTGCGCAGTCAAGTACTTTCAAAGGAACTCGCATCAGTCTGGACCCATATTTCATCCTTCTTATCGTGGCTCTAGCATTGTTTGCCATTTTCTTCCTCCTTCTCTTCCTTATCGCCAACTGCTGCCGGACTAAAGCGTAAGTAGAAAAACATATATTTACATCTCGTCTCATATCAATAATTTTCCTCTCATATATTGACATTTCATTCTGAATTTACTGAATGGCATCTACTCCCTCCCTTCCCCGTGCCTTTAGCATAATATCACTGCATTAAGATATTTCTACAAGCCTCAAACAACTAACCTTAACTGTGCAAATAGTTGTCGAGTCTTATTTACATTGCTAATATACTGTCTTTCAATATACTTCATTGATCTCATTCGTAGCAGTCTGATTTAAAGCCAAACAAAAATTTAGATGACTTTAGTATTTTAATTGAAATTTAGCAATGTCAAACTCAAACAATCTTCAAGGTAATCTGCAATGATGAATTTTATCAATGACATGTATGTTAGATCAATAAAGTCCATAAGGTTCATCTGTATTGTCCACACTATAGGTGATGGAAATTTGTGATATTTACATGGTTTTATATGTTAACGTATGTATAATTCTTAATCCTCTCCATGTTTTGTACCCCCCCCCCCCCTCATCTGCAGTGATCTGTATGATACGGAGAAGGCCCGCATGGGAGACTACCCTTCGCAGACTCGCCCCGAGTTGGCCATCTTGGGCCATGCTGAACCGCCAGGGATTCGAGAGAATGACTACGGACCTATCCCACCATCCGCAGGGTAAGCACGCTGATCATTACCGATGATCATCCCTTCTAACGTTAAATCAGCATTTAACAGTGCTTAGGATTGATAATATTTACAAAGTGGTAGATTGTAAGCTGATATTAAATTCATGAGGTGCAATGTATCTTTAAACATGTTACAGGCATAAAGAGAACTTACAAGTAATCCTTATGACAAACAAAGAGAAATCATTGATTTTCTATTTTATTTCATCAGATTAATATTTCCATTACTGTTCTCAATTATCATATTAGCCTGCACTGATATCGCTCAGATTTTACTCATAGGATATATAGGCCTACATTATCGTGCCCCAAATGCACCTTAATATTGATATAGTAAATCTTGGCCAGCAATTATTGAACACATATGATATCCAGTACACATTATTTGAAATGAAATAAAATCTAATGGTCATGGAAGTAAAATGCAAAATAAAGGATTTGTACCAGATTATATCGCCACATATAACTGCGAAGCATGTAAACTTTCATGATTATATATTTTTTCTTTTCTGTTCTTCTTAGTGGTGGCGTGTCTGCTGTGAACAGCTACGAGAACCCATGGCCGCAATCGAACGATGAACTGCAGAAGACTCAGTTGTAAGAAGGAACCGAACTGACCAGGAACGATGTTCTATACTACATTGACAACAAACGTATTCCTGAAAGAATGTAGCCATAGGAATTAATATTCCCATTGTAATCAAATATATGCTCCTTTACTTACGATCATGGGTTGGGTTACACGCTATATTTGTTTTAGTTTTATAACCTCGAATGGGGTGAATAAAAGTAAAGTTCAGGTTTCAAGGATACTGGGAGAAAAAATAAATAGTTATGTAATCTGAGACATACATTGAAATTAAAAGGATTAGTCAGCTTTCATAAGAATATCACATTTTAAGAGGAAGATTATCAATACTGGTAATTTATAACGCATTAGTTCCCTTAAGCGAGTGATTCTTTATTGATTATTCTATTTGAATAAGGAAGAGAAAACAAATATTTAAGAACTCTTACATAAATTATATGGTCATAGTATTGATCAGTGTCCAGTTTTATGAACTCACTTTCATGATTATTTAAGATATAACCGTAACTGATGGCCATGATGACACGTTTTGAATCATAGCTATCCAAATAAGTATAACAAACATGTATTTTCATCAAGACTGGAGATCTCATCAAGTCGTGTCCACCTTTGTTGTCAATGTATTATCATAGGATTCAAGCAAGCTGTGCTACTTGAATTTCCGAACATGAACATCAAGAATTTCAATTTTTACTATCGTTTTCTAAAATGCAAGATATAACAACAACAAGTCATATACATAATGTTTTGTTGTTAAAAAATGCACTTTATTTTGCTTTCGGCTTTTTAAAATAAATATATAAGATCACTGGGTTAAAGGTTTCTGTCAAGTTCTAAAATAGCTGTAATGAATAATAAACAATTGCATTTTTTAATTTCTTTCGCACTGGATTCTTTATTGCATTATTTTTTTTTATTATTGTTAAGTTACTGGCATTGTTTAGTAGTTGCTTTAGTTTTTCCAAACTGCTTGAAAATATCTAGACCTAGATAGCGGTTGAAGTCGTTATATAATTGTCTATCTACTACATCAGTCACACCGCCAAACCTACTCAATACCTGGCCAGTTCTTGGCCCTTTGATGTGATGCAATTTTGTCCGGTCTGTTGTAGGTGTGACTGACGTATTATTGATGTTATATTATTTTCTCTAGTATCATTTTAACAATAGAACCTTTTAGATATATCACTGTCTTTATTATTTTTAATTTTTTATCATTATTGTAGATTAGATTAGAAAAAATTGAGCTATAGTTCAACTTTCCTTAAGATTTTTTTAACATTTAATTTTCATTAGAATGTAGTTTAGGTTAAGAGGTTTAGTAGGAATAACTGATTTTAGCGTGGAACAAAAATTAGATGAAAAGATTTACTCCAACTTTTAGACAAGATCTATCATCAGGTGATAGGATCTATAATACTTTAGATTTTAAAAACCAAGACCTTAAATCATTAATAAAAGATTGATGAATCACTAACAAACCACACAACTAATTACAAATAATCAATTAGTCAATCGATTAACCAATCAAGTTACCAAACAGTTAAATGTCCCAAAGATATGTAACCAAGCAACCAACTTATTTTCAATCGGATAACCAATAAACAAACCATCCAAACAATGAGCAGTATGTCGCCCGACGAATCAACCAATCAAGTGAATCAACGAATCATCAATCACCCATCCAATCAAGAAAACGACAATCGATCAATCAATCAACTGATCATCCAATTACTTATTGAACTCATCAATCAAATATAATCCACTAACCAATCAAACGGTCTATCAATCAGTCAATCAACCGCTTGATATAATTATCATTCAAACCCTGAATCAAACAATCTCCCAAGCCATCGCACTATGAATGATATATTTGTTTTTTAAGTTTTGGGATACCAGACTCCATTTTCCTTGATCACGATTGGTGTCATTGATAAATCAGTTGGAAAATCAGTTAAGACATTTGGAATAGGTTACAAGAATGAAGAAGGAAATTGGGCTATTAGCAAAATAACCAGCAATACCCAACTTGTTTGCATCATGCATTTCAATATGCTTTACGTCTTTTTTTGGATGGGGTAAAAGTTAAAGACACTCCATTGTTAACGTCAATTCAGAGGGCACTAAATCAATCCTAAACAACTAAAGGCATATTCACATGCAAATGAAAATTAATTAAACTTATATTGTGTTTATATTACTGGTTTATATTTCTTTCATTCGAGATGTAATTCCAATAATAATACTCAAGGGCTCTTTTGGCATTCCTTTCAATCGTTTCCGTTGTAAGCTAAGTTTCTGTCATTGAAATAAATATCACTGTTTTATGATTAAACAATAAAATTCATGGGGGAAAAGGGAAACATTGTGTTTGACTTTTCGTATCAGCGATGTCTCCTAATTGTGTATGTAAGTAATAATCAGTGAAGCAGATTCGTACTAGATTAGGGACTTTTAGATTTGCGTGGACTGATACGTGTGACGTCCATTCAAGGCAGTGCATTAAAAGGACGTCGATCGTAGCAATCCACGTTGCCGTTGTGCAAATCTAAAAGTCCCTAATAATGGGCAAGGACGGTTGCTTCATATTTTGCATGGTGTAAATGGGTCCTTCTTTATGTAAATTTTCGCACACAGTCTGATATATTTCGTTCTAATATGGCGTACGTAAAACTAGAACGGGGGGTAATTTGTTCATTCTATAACTAGAGTACATGGCATTAATCCATGTTATAGTTGTAGGTGATCCCATTAAACGAAGGGCATTTTTACATCGCGATAGGTAATGAATAGTTATAGAAAAAGATATATATATATATCCTTGTATTTTAACGCAGCATGGGCATTGATCGATATCATTATGAACTGATTTCCTGATAGAAAAACATCAGACGTTAGAATCTCGAAAAGGTTAAAATATTCTAACCCAGCTCCCTAGATTGGTTATAATATTAAAATAATCACAAGGACCTACTGTTTACAACTGAGAATAGGCCATTTTCGTAATGTATTCAATATTAATGCATGAAACTTTTTTTTAAAATAACTATTTCCATTCACCTGTTACGAATAATTGTATTTCAATAGTCGGGTTGCGAATTGCATATCTTATGTGTTAGGACGGGAAAGCCATAATGTTTGTCCTACCTAACAACAAATAATGTGTGGAATTTGCATACTGACTATAGAAATACATTCATTTGTGACAGGTTAATGAAAGTTTTTAATGAGGCACTTAACAAAGATGAATGCATTAAATTTGATTACATTACGTAAACGACCCACTCCATGCTGTTTGCGCGATTTCATTGTACATGTGAATAGAATTTGGAATAAAAGAAGCTCTGAATCTGTCTCTCCGGGGTACTTGATACACTCATCACAAACTGATTTCGGAGCGGTTAAAATGAAACAATAGGGGATGTGATGGATCCTTCATAGTAGGAGTTACATTGAACCAGGGACGTGATAGAGAAGGACTTGAATCAAGCCGTTCTCCTTTGACCCCATGCTCCAAGCCGCCGGAAAGTTATGCGCTAATCTGCAGCTGTTGACCAGGTGGTGAGATAAAAGAGCGCATGAAATTTTAGGATTTAGAATTCCTACATCAGAAAATGGTATCACAGCAACTGTTCGCTGTCCCTTCCAATGATTTCTCATCCATTGTTGAATGTGTAAAGAGTAGAACAAGCGAACACAAACTTGTGTAATTTCATTCTTTTTTAAACTTGAAAAATACAAAAAACACGCGAAAACACGCATTAGCAAACTTAATGTTATTGAAGATTGTAAATCATGGATCAAATAACGGGACATTAAAGCATGCACAAATTAGCGCATCATCCTAAAATATTGAGTTTTTGACAGGATGTAATTTTTCTTTTACCAACTCTGGCACACAATTTAAAGGCAGGACGGAGTTCTAAATTTGAAAATTTGTTTGATGCACTATTCCCAATAAAATTCCCATATAAAGTTTTTAATTTACACTGTAATTTTGCCGGTAATTTAATATTTTGTAATAAATGTAAAACTGGTGCCTGGCTTCCGAAATTCCCCGCAGTGGAAGCGCGGTTCGGAGCATGGAACTTCAAAGCCAAGTGGAATGTTACACATCCCATTGTTACGCTTTAGAACTCAAGAATGCGTTTGAATAAATTACAAGAGTTTCGCCTCCTGTTCTTTCACCTCCCTGATTGAACTGTGGTCGATCACCAAGCTACCTTTTATAAGGCAATAGGTAACGCCCAAGGCTCCAGCACTAACTTAAGTTAATAAGTTTTTTTCATTTTCTACGTACAACGGATACACGAACAGCCCATGAACCACACCATTAAAAAAAAATGACAAACTTTTTTTCGAGACTTGCACCTTATGTAAATTGGACACTCAGCACTTCATGTCCTTTGTGACACACGCACCCCTTTCACCTGACGAAGAAGAAAGAAAAGAAATACTTACAACCCACATTACTATTTCTTTAACATTCTAATTTTCCTTAATATTCTGCTGACACTAACACATCATCTCGTTCATATAATCGCAATGTAATTTTAGAAACGTCAAAATACTTACAGAACTGAGAAGTAAACAATTCTCACCTATTGATAAGAAGCAGGGTGGAAGTCGTGGGTCAAATAAAGCGCCTGCCATTAACGTTAATCAACTTATAGTAAAATGTCGCTGGAAACAAAACAATAGACTTGTTAACCATTTTAGGCCAGGTTCTTTAATGAACAAAGGATTCTCCTGGCAGCTCAAAAGCTGACCAGAGACTTAACAGAAATAGTGATAACTATTGTGTGCAAAGTGGATTCTATCGATAGAGATGGCATACGTCTGAGCAGGTGGATTAGATAATTAGTAACCAGGGCAACGTTTCATGAAACCGTCATTCACCCTGCAAGTTCATGGACATCCCAATGAAAAGCGTGTTATCTTTGATAAATGCGTTTATTCATTGTGACTTATGCACCTATTTTCTTGTTACACTTACATACCAGAACATTCTGTACATTCAAACACGTCTTTTAAATTTTCTCAGGGTGGGAAGGGGAGCCGACATTCGCACGCGCCCCGCAGATATACATGTACAAAGTGTCTTAACGGTCTGTCTTTTTTCTAAATAGAAAATATTTTTGAATCATATAAACTACAATATTTCGGGTTTTCCTTTTATTTTGGGCCGTCCCAAATCTTTTCATACTTCTCACTCGCCCCGTTTCTCTACTCTACATCCCTCCCCGGCCCCCCCACTCAGTGTTATTTAGGGTACGCATATGCGTGTTCCAACCGACCCCCCCCCCCCCCCTTTTCAGCAAAAGTCCGGTGTGTAAAGTCAATACGGCTCGACCTTTTTCTTTTGTATACGAGCCTTTTTCCGCACCCCCCCCCCCCCCCCCTTTTCAGCAAAAGTCCGGTGTGTAAAGTCAATACGGCTCGACCTTTTTCTTTTGTTACGAAAAGGACATTTTGGCAACACGCATGCGGTCATTTTGAAACCTGAGTGGGGGGGCCGGGCATCCCTCCCTCTTTCTTGCTCTCTCTCTCTCTCTCTCTGTCTCTCTCTCTCTCTCTCTCTCTCCCTCTCTCTCCCTCTCTCTTTCTCTCTCTCTCTCTCTATCTCTCTCTCTCTCTCTCTATATATATATATATATATATAATTCTAAAGCTTTCTAACGTTTGTCTCTCTTCAGACGTCTTCTCCCCCCTCCCCTCTATAATTTCTAACAAATACAAAGATAATCACATGCTCATGATTTCTAGCACTGTTGAAGCTATGCCTAGTATGTTTCAGTAATTCAAAAGACTCCGTTTATACGCTGAGAAAAACAATTATTCCAGCATATAATATTCTACCTTTTTTTTTTGACTTTCCCAACCCCCAGAAATATTGGTTGGTGCTCATATCTTTCTATTCATATCCTTTTATATCTGTTTGTTTGAATCTCTCTCTCTCTCTCTTTCTCTTTCTCTCCCTCTCTCTTTGTCTCTGTGTTTCAATCTATTCTCCTTCTATTTACGGCAAGGAGCCAATAGTTTATACAAATATATATATATATATATATATATATATATTTCTCTCTCTTGCTCTTTCCGTCTCTTTCTTTGTCTCTCTTCTCTTCTAAAGTGAGACGCCCAATTTGTCCTAGTAGAATTATCCTTCTCTAACCATTCTCCTTTAGTGAGCAAAAATACCCTTAATATTTCCATTTCATATTACTTATTAGGCTACTGCAAAATGCAAATGCATTGTCAGCTAAATGAATACAATGAGCAGAAAATATGTTCCATGATTTAATAAATCACTGCCCAAAAGAAAGTAACATAAACAGTTGTATGATTATGATTCAACATCATTTAACAAATACTTAAACTGAATATTTTCACATAAATCATTATTCCAGTTTTGTGAGGTTTCATTCGCTTTCCCTGATCACGGCAGAGGCAATAAATCAATGTATTTCAAATAAAGGTATCTTTGCGTCAAAACAATTAGCCTATGTGATAATACTTTTTAAAGAAAATAATTGTTTGCAAATGAAAGACTCGGGTCAATGGTTCCGTTATGAAGATATTTCTTTTTCGATAAGGAGCCGGAGACCAATAATACTTATCACACATTACCGGTGAAAGCAGCTTCTTGATTATGGCTGTAACTCTTTGCAAAGCCGAAACAGAATCAGATATCAATAATGTGTCCTTTTGCAAGGATGAACAAAAGCATCCAAAACCATTTACACAAATTTGAATTCAAATTTGGAGTACAAAAATATGAAAGACTCGTTCGTATATACACAATATAAAGATTTGCATAGTACTGCTACATATACACCTACAAATCAGCTAGCTAAAAGGCTTAGAATAACTACGAATAATCTGTCTTTTCCTGATATCTCTCTAAATGCTAAGTAACGGACAGGAGCACACACATCAGGTTTTACTCGATTTTGCGGTACAAATTTCTTATAATTTCACTCTATATTCATATTTACTCCGCACAAATAGCAAGGAAAAAGAATATAATGTAATTTATACTTTTATCTTATAAAAAGGAATGCAAAATGTTTTCCTTTCGTATATTTATGCCTCAAATGAAGAAAAAATACTTGGTTATTACAAAATGTATCGAATACATATCAAATGGAAGATAAAACGACCTTTAAAAGAATTAAGAATAATTTTGATTGACATTTCTATTTAAAGTTCGTATTGGAGTAATTCCAATGTAAAAGCACAAATATAAGCAAAAGCATGATCAGGGGAGTAGATATATTAAAGGAAATTCAATAACAAAAACACTACCTATATAACCTCACACCGTTTACTGTGGACGTTTCTTTTAATATTCGTTATTTAGAGAGGAAAAATTGTAAAACATTTAGGAAAAATAGAAAAAGTGATATCCCTTCACCCTAGTGATCTACATTCATTTTTATTTCAATATCTGTAATAAGGTAAGCTCTTAATGTTGATCTGTTACACCTACAACATCCGCTCCTCATGGATCCTCCCTGGGTGCAGTGCTCTGCTGGTAGCGAGTCCACTTGTCTTGGCCAATCCTGGAAAGAAACGCAGAAGTGACAGATATTCATTAACATAATTATCTCTCTTTATTTTTCTCTTTTTACTATGTTTATTCAGTCACATACTTCCTTTTCATTATGCATTTTTACTCTCATATCTCTGTTATTTATATTCATCTCACACAGAATTGTATCACTCATTAAGAAGAGAATGAAATTAACATGGTATATCGTCATTGACCTGATCATATTCAATTTATGAATGCATAATCTGAAGATTGGAGGGGTTTTCACGCTCCCCTCCTTAATAGCAATTTGAAATATAATTCCTTTTTAATTTAGGGGACAGAACCAAATACAATGTATTGACCTGAACTCGCAAAACTGATTTATCTTACCCCATGGTTAAAAGGTTAATACGCCCAGTGTGTTCTCATTTCCAATGATTGGGCAATATAATTATATACCCTTCTGTTTTAAGCTTAATTCAGTTCAGGGGCTTTAAATCATGGTTTAGACCATGGGTTAGATTCAAACCTCGTTTGGGTATTCACCCCATTAAAGGGAAAGTCCACTCCAAAATAGCTTACTTTCAATAGAAGCAGAAAAATCAGACAAACCAATTAAACAAAGTTCTATCATAATGCAAACATTTAAAAAAAATTGATAGCCCGAGGAAGATGGCAAGAAAAAGACAACGATACATGAAGATGGGAGAGAAAGAAAGAGTGACGACGATTGAAAGAGCTAGAAAGAGGGGAAGGGGAGAGAGGGGGAATTAAGATCGCAATGACTTACAGCGTTGCCCGTTTGACCTCGGCGCACGTGGTGACACGTTGAGTGTTGGTCCATGTGGTGTAGAGTACCTCTTCTCCGTCACACAAGTGACACTGCCCAGACCAACTGGTGGTCGACAAGCCGTTGTCGCGGGTGACGACGAAACCAAAGGATGGGAAGTCGTTGTTGCGGTTGGCGTATCCAACGACAACAGTGGCAGCTGTAAATGAATTAAAGTCCAGGGTCATTAACTGACAATTGGAATACTAAACTTCCAGCACTTTTTTGCTTTATCTTTAACCATGAAATCAGTGGAGATAATCCAACGTTAATTGAGTAGGTTCGGTTGCATTTCGTACATGTAATGTGAAATTGTTTACTGGAATGATTAGAATTTGATTTTATCACTACGTGTTCCTAAATCGAAATTGCAAGCTATCAGTAGAACATGATCAAATTGCTAAAACAAACCAGAAACTCGATTTGGGAACAATCATCACAAATAAGTAATATAGCAGTGGTAACAGTTTATTATAGAATATGTACACAAAATGAGAGTCTTTTTTTTTATAATTTCTACATCTTTTCAGTACAATGAAATATATCATATATTTCTTAATCTATAAACATTTTTAATATATCCAAGACTAACATTTGCCTTTAATTTAGAACAAGATTCCCAATAATAAAATCTATGAGGCAAGTAAATATCAACATTTTGTTAAACCAAATCCAGCCATATGAAACATTTGTTTACACAACATTAAAGGAGGGGTAAATTACAAATTCATGTTGACTTTGTCTTGATCTGTAATAATGTATACTTCAAAAGCAAATCACTTTTGTGACATCATCATCCCAATCATTCATCAGTCAGCTAGATGAACAAAACACATTGGAAAGTCCCTTCCCATCAACTGACCACCTGTTCACAATAGCATTGCATGTTTTTATACAATGCCCACTCACAAAATTAATTACATTTTAAGCAGTTGCTATGTCAGAACTCCCAAGGCAACCCCATGAAAAAAGGGGTAACAATGGGCTATTATATGAAAACATGCAATGCTAAAATAAATGCAGTAAGGTACTCAGTGGGGGAGGACATACCACTGTCTTTTGTAAAAGTCATTTGCTTTTGGAGGTTGTTTTTGTTGGGGGGTGAAGCTTAGCAGGTAGAACAAAAGTAATAGAAAAATAATATGAAATATATGACATGAATGTAAATCAAAAAGTCAAAAGATATGTAATGTATACATTGTTACAGATCAACAAAAGTCAACATGAATTAGTAACTTAGTCACCCGTTAAGAACATGAGGATAATTTCTGGCTGAAACCTAAGAAAGCTTACCGGAGTAGCCTGTCAAAAGTTCGACGCTATCCTTGTAGTCTCCCAACAGCATTCCACTTGTCGTGCCAGTGAGGGTGATCCTATCATTAAGCTCGTTGTACCATACTCCCTCCAGATCACAGTATCCGACTAAAATGATAAAAGAAAAATCAACATAACAGCATACAGTCAAACCTTCCTAGTAAGGTCACCCAGTGGAAACAGGGAAACGAGCCACTGTAGAAAAGGGGTCTTTCGAGACAGGTTCTACAATACATGTTTCCACTAAGATGGGGAAAATATAGGTGACCATTATGGACAGGTAGCCTTTATAGAGAGGTGGCCGCTAAATCAAGATGGACTGTATCAGAATCTCTCTTTTTTTCTATACACGTGCATCGTGAAAATAAAAAAATAAAAATGTACTGGCGTACCTCTAGAAACAGCCCTCCCACCAACACACACACACACACATTCTAGTAACTCTTGATGGGATTTTCGACATAAGTATCAATAGGATATCCAGAAAATGGGGACATTCTTTCCTCCATGCCAAGTGACTACTGTCCCTATTTTAGTAACAAAGATTTTGCTTTTACCATCTTGGCAGAAGATTCCTGAAAATCCTTGCTGGCATTGGCACGTAAACATTGCAATTCCATCGATGCAAAATCCTCCATTCTGACATGGCAGGCTGGAACACTCATTGATGTCTGTGAGCAGAATAAAAGGATTATTAGACCTTCATAGCAAATTATAGATTGAATATTGATATACACGTATGCCAAATATGCGTTTTTATACGCTCGTTTGGATTAATAAGGAAAAAAAAAACATTTAATCAGTATCTAGATCTCAGTTCGGTTCTTTTAGACAAATCTCAGCTTCATTCAACTTATTAAGTAAATAGTCTACTTTTAAATGCTCAATGACCAACTCTAAATCGTAATGTGATATAAAAGTAGACACTGCAATGATATTATGATATAAGCCACTGGAGATACTATCTTCGCATGGGCAGATCAAAATCATTTGTGCAGAACTGTAGAACCCTTCGAGACAACTGCTAGATATGTTTTCATGGAAGTTATTCAATCATTATTCATTTATGTACCGGCGATACATTCTGCTTCACAGATAGTTGTATTCTTTTCAAGAGGGCGAACAATAGGTATTCAGGGAACACCTCCACCACTTCGGCAGTGAATTTTCTAAAAAGCATAAAATGGGAAGCCTCCATGTGTAAAAGAGCTGTGGATATTTGGGGGTAATTCGTAAACACAAATCTCTGAAGTGGCTTATTACAGCAAGGAGTCATTGCCCATACCATCACTAGAATAGTAGTTTTCAATTTCCTAAACTATGGCCAATGAATTTGAGCTTCCATCCTTCATTGTATACTCCTGGAAACGCCAATAAATACTTACCGATTTCGCAGTTGATTCCTGCATATCCAGGGTTGCATTCACAAATATAGTTGGTGCCCGTGTTCACACAAGTTCCTCCATACTGACAGGGACTACTGCGGCATGCATTCAGACCTACGAGATATGACGGTTAATCAATTCATTCAGTTCAATTCAAAATTTACCAGAAAATATTGCAGCCAAAATACCAAATTGGGATGGTTTACTGTGTACAAAAATATCTTTAAAAATAAAGTATGTTGAAAAAATATCTTTGAAGAAAAAAATTAATTAAAAAAACACAAAGAAATGTGAAGCTACATTTTAGTTCTACTGATATAACTACTTTACATGGTAAACTGAATGATTGCTAGATCCAGGCCCTGTATTATAAATAGTTGCGATTAATTCAAATCATTCGCAAGTCAGAATTAATCGCAACTGTGTACTTAAGCGATAGGAGTTTAACTTCCAATTTGCTAATGATTCGAATCATTTGCAACTCTACATAAGACGGGGCCCAGAATTGTTTACCATGCATTGTTTTAGTTGCTCGGAACATCCCACTAAAAGAAGGTAACCCCTGAGATCGCATTCACTGATAGATGCTTAAGTTCTGGAAATATGGTCTGGCTGACTAGCTCGGTTTTATAACTTTCAAAAGCTCATTACTTAGGTATTCTTTATTTTACTTCCACCAAATTCATTTGGCGATTGGCTTTTCATTTATGTGTAGTCTTTAACAATTATTATATGTTTGATTTGAATCTGTGACTTTCCTGAATTCTGTTGTTACCGGAATCATCGAAGATTACCTCAAACATATAAACCAAAAATGCGAGGATTGTCTACAGTGGTTGTCCAAGTTGTATCCTTTGTCTATGTTTCTTCAAACCATGTACATATTTATTCACTAGGTAGGCCCCTTCTTAAAACCCAATCTATTAAGAATTATGATTTGTGATTTGAAAGTATAATCATCTCATTTTATACCTACACTGTAATATCCTATTTTTACTCAACTTAAATATCTATCATATATTATTATGTCTTTCTCTCACTTTCTATCACATGTGTACTTAATATGATTATAAGGATTGTAACCTATAGGTATTTGTATTTTGACCCTGTAGGAAGATTTCAATTCAATTCGATCTAAATTCATTGTAATCTGTCTCTCTCTCTCTCTCTCTCTCTCCCTCTGACGTCTGTTGCTACTTACTAATTTCGCATCTGGTTCCCGTCCATTCTGACGTGCATTGACAAACGTACATGTTGTTTCCATCCACACATGTGCCTGCATTCAGACAAGGACTGCTGGCGCATTCATTGATATCTGTATAAAAATCGAACATTGATTTGTATTTCATATGATGTGAGTACTCTCTCTCTCTCTCTATATATATATATATATATATTCCTTCCCATCTCACTCTTTGTATGCCTGTCTCTATCTCTGTCTCTCTCTCTCTCTCTCTTAAATGAATTATATATATATATATATATATATATATATATATATATAATTTATTTTAAAGAGAAAGAGGGAGAGACAGAGACAGAGAGATATATATATATATGTTATATGACCCAGCTCGAGTTCATGAAAATAAAATTAAATATCGCGAAAAAAGAACTTTATTCTCATTCAAGTAATTATCATTAATACATTTGAACAAAATAATGTAATAAAACCCGTAATGATTTGAAAACGAGACTATTATGATACATATGATATAAATATATATATACGTATATATACGTTTGTATAGTGATGTGTCGTCTACTGTTGAGTCCAGATCAAACGGTATTCCTCATTTACACATTTTCTACAAAATTCTTTTGACAAATATCATTCATAAAGTCAACATTTATCTAATGCTTATTGAGCTGATGTATTCATATATGTATATATACACTCACAGCATAACTTGATGTATGACTTTGAAGAATGAAATTAAACCTGGGGCAGTTTCATTAGGTTGCTCTAAATATATTGGTCTCTTAAGGGACATCGTGGTCACAAATCTACAGATTCGACTTTTTGTATGCTTCATTGTTGAAGAAGAAAAAAATCACTTTAATTTTATATTCAACACAAGACTTGAACTTATACAATAGTATAGGCATTTGTATTTAGTATTTTTGTTTCAACATTTATATTAAATTAACATTTGTGGACTTACTTATTTCACAGAAGAATCCGGTAAAGCCAGGAGCACATTGACATGTGTATCTGTTGATTCCATCTAAACAGGTACCACTATTTTGACAAGGCCCACTAAGACACTCGTTGATATCTATAACACAAGAGAGACATCATATCATTTGCTTGGTTTTTCAAGTACTGCAACCCGAAGCAGTACGAAGTAACATTAAATATGATAACGATGATGATGATGTTTATAACAATAATAACAGAAACGATTATAATAATAATGATAATAATAATAATATTAATAATAAAATCATCATACTACTACTACTACAACTACTACTACTACTACTACTATTACTACTATTACTACTACTACTACTACTACTACTACTACTACTACTACTACTACCACTACTACTAATACTACCACCACCACCACCACCACCACCAACACTACTACTGCTGCTACTACTACTAGTCTAAATACTACTACTGTTACCTCTCCTACTATTACTACTACTACTACTAATATAGATTTTTATAGAGCGGCTAATAAATAAGTATACTCTACTGTACTTTGGTGAAAAAAACCTTGGTGGTTGTGATAAAAAGTAAATATCATTGGTATTGTTATTATTATCATTAACATTATATCATTTTTGGTATTATTATTATTAACATTACTATCATTATTATTATATGTGAGTTAGTACTTACTAGTTTCACACCAGGTTCCTGTGTATCCTGGCTGGCAAGCGCAGGTGTACTGATTTACTTGATCATTGCACGTTCCTCCGTTCTGACAAGGTCCGCTCAGGCATTCGTTGATATCTAATGGACAAAATATGATTGGTAAAGAATTCAAATGAATATTTTCATTTAATAATTTGCAATACATTTTTCAGCAACAAAATATCAAGGTTTACACATTCAAATGACATGCTGTGATATCAAAAAAAAGTAATAGAACTGAAAATAAAAGTTATGGTCCATGAATTACTTGGTAGGGAAAACATTTCCTCTATTGCTATTTAAATTAAAAGCCAGAATTTATCATTAATTTGGGGATCATTTCGAAATAATAAGTAGAATTTTGTTTTCATTTAAGATCATTTTAATACCGAGCTCAGCATCTTTTTTCCTTCACAATCACCACTAACATCTCAGTGAATATCACGCAAATATTAAGCATAAATCATTATTTTTCTTGTTCGACATGCACAAACATGTTACTTTAAATATATTGAATAAAGAGATTATTCAAATCATTCAAAGAGAATCAATGATTGTTCTTGAATCGTGATCATGAAATTTATGGTCGGGAATTATATCAACGTACTAGTTTCACAGTATACTCCGGTGTATCCAGCTAGGCAGACACATCTGAACATGTTCACCTCATCGACGCACTGTGCTCCGTTCTGACACGGCCTGCTAAGACACTCGTTAATATCTACATGTGTAAAGGAAAGAGAGAGTGAAAATATCATCGGGGATTTTGAGGGAATGTGGTCTTGATAATATACATGACCAGTTCTCATTTGATGTCTACATGTTTTTTTTTCAGGAATTTTTTTCTTCACCATTAATATCTCATTATATTCAGTGCTTTGTATCCTCAAGAAATTGCTACATAATTCCAACTATTATAATCATAATTTGTATTACCATCATATAGGAAAATGTCATCCTTAGTATGATGGTTCTCTTCTATTTAAAATATTCCCCTCTTCATTCGAGAATAAAGCGTCCCTATTTTCACGAAGTGACGGTAGTGAGAAAAATCGTAAGGCAAAGTGAATGCAATTTTTTTTCACTACCGTCACTTCGTGAAAACAGCGACGGGTGAGCACAACTGGCCTGCCTCCCCTGTTAAAACCCAATCATACGGACGTTCTATTGAAGGAGAAAAATATGTTCCCTATAGTATGTTTCGGTGTCCCTCGGAATGTTATTCCTCAAAAGTGGCTTTAAAACGTGGGGACTTCTTTCTGCGGGGAGGAGAAGGGGGTCAGATATTTTTTATGAACAAGTACGGCCCCATACAAAGTCTTTGATGCACTCCTACTAAAATAAATGCCTCTGAGTTTTCTTACTGATGTCACAGTTCACTCCTGTATATCCAGCGAAACAGACACACTCGTATGCATTAACTCTGTCAATGCAATTTCCCTGCGAACATGGGTTGCTGCTGCATTCATCGATGTCTGCATGAATGAAAAAATACGGAGAAAATGGTCATACTCAATGCAAGCGGATTAGAATATTACATTTAGAGAAAATAATAATTAATGTAGCATGGTTTTAATAAATATGTTTTCGGAGCGAGGCAAGCGGGAAAGTAAAGTTTACCTTAAGCCTTCAGTCAACATCACAAGAATTAGGCATACTGTTCTACAATTTACATATTTCTTGTTAAACATTTCAAATATCTTTATTGACATTCATTATTACAACAAGTATCAACATAACAGTATGCTGAAACGAACATGCATTTTTTCTTTCAATATCGAAGTGTTCTGGGAATGGGATATTGTACATAGATCATGGTAAACTTACTATGGTTTTGAGGCAAGTAATTCTCTGATAAAACATTACTTCCATTTAGGTTATCATGATTTCATTTTTGTACGTGCGGAAGTGGACATTTAAACATGCCCCCAACCTAATAATATGCTGAATATTTAAAACTCACCAATCTCGCAGTAGGTGCCGGTGAACCCAGGCGAGCATGCACAGGTGAACATGTTGATTAAATCAGTGCATGTCCCTCCGTTACGACAAGGAATACTGGCACACTCGTTGATATCTGTGGTGTTTAAAAACAATTTCATTACCATTGCATTATAATTAAATGTTCCAACGCAGTAATGTATAACAATGGATAACGTTGATATTTTTCATTTTTTATTTACATTTATTTTTTGCAATACTGTATCCCTTCAATATATACAGATGTATATTCTTCTTCTTATTCCTATTAGGTTCAGTCTACCTTAGGTGTACAGTCCTACTGTAGGCAGGTATGGTGTGGATGTGTATATGTACAGTGCAGGTTAAATGAACTACATTGCCTATGTTCAGCTAAAAACAAGTCCATTTCCATTTTAGCGGAGGTAGGTTTCCTGTACCACTTGCTTGAATTGGTATCTAGGGTTAAATTGTTTCGAACGAAGAAAGTAAATTTCAAAGATAGACTTGAGTACTGATCACGTGATTATTTACTGTACAAAACTGCCTGGAAGCAGATGGGAAATGTTGAGAATGTAGTACATACAAATTGATATACACTGTATGGAGTTTGGAATAATTAAAATATAAATGAATCTTTCGTGTACCACCAGCTTGAATGGGTATATAGGGTTAAATTGAATCTTGCTGAAAACTGCATATATTAATACACAGAACTTAGTATATGGGACTACACGCACATTTCATCTCATCATTATTTGAACGTAAGAGCATTGGAAAAGCAATTTATTTCAGGGTATATCCATATAATGATAGTCATCCAAACTGACTGACAATTAAAAAAAGGGAAATCTATCAAATCATTTTTCATCTGTATCAAACTTCCCTTCAATCTCCCAATACAACACAATAATTATGACCAATTCCACATTCATATTATCCTATTTGACGGAGTTTATTATGATTAACTTCGAATACTTACTGGTCTCGCAGTTGGTCCCAGTAAATCCAAGGATACACTGACATCGGTAAAAGTTAACGAAGTCTGAGCAGGTACCTCCGTTTTGGCAAGGAGAACTGTTACATTCGTTGATATCTGGTTTTCAAAATAAAATACGGCCACAATATTTAATATAGATAATTCTACATGTTCGTGTGATATAACACGTATCTTTAACATATTATGCATATTAAGCTGTGAAGTGGTTGATGTTGCTAAATAGGTGAGAAACTGTTACGCGCTAGGGAACCCCCTCCCCCATTACGGTTCTAAAGGATATTGTGTTATCCCTACAATGGCTTGTTTTTTCATAATTTATTCTCATGTGGAGAGGGGGCGGAGGGGAGAGGGGGCCAACCACCTAAAATCTTGACCCCCCCCCCCCCCCCCTCCCTCTATAAATGTATTGCCTCAAGACCCAGACTTATTTATTGTTAGTGTTCATTTCTTTGAAACGTAATGGTTATTATATTCCATCTTTTTTCGGAAAGCGTCTTTCTACGTACAAAACTCTTTATCTCTATCAAGACATGCTCACATCCACTTTAAATTAGAAATGTATTCATGCAAAATATAATTTAAGGTATACATTACACGATTTTCAAAACGGAAATAAATGACTGCATGAAGGTAACAGGGACCTGTTTCACAAAACCTTTTTTCGATGACAGATGACAAAAATTTGTGACAAATCTGTTAACCAATCAAAAGCAAGGATTTCAGTAGCTTATAACAAAGACTGTCATTTGTCACTGATGACAAGTCTTGTGAAACGGGGCCCTGAACTCACCTGTGTCACAACGGGGTCCTGTATACCCGGGGAGACATGTGCAGGAGTAGGCATTGATCAGGTCGCTACAAGCTGCACCATTCTGGCATGGGAAACTGAGGCATTCGTTGATGTCTGCAAAAAAAAGGCAAACATCTTGGATAAACGAACTGACTTTTATATTCTTTCATTATGCGACTTACCAAAATTAATATCTAATGAAGTTCAGTGCGTCCTTATGTCACTGGTTTTCTTTTAGTTTGATCATGGAGATTAAAACCCTTTAAAGTGAACCGGTAACATTGTTGAAGGTTGGTAGAAAAAACTGCCTAATTTTGGTATGAAATGTTACTTTTTATATTCCTTCTACTGTACCTACCATCCAACATGCAAAATATCCTGAAAAATTATCAAACCACAAAGATATTTATGGTATTCTTTGAAGGCGTCACTGTGTTACTCCCTCTAACAGTACATTAATTCTCCCAATCGTTTTTTCCATGAAAATAAGACATAAACAGGCTTTTTAAAAGTATATGGGCTAACGGTTAAGGGGTATAAAGAAAATAAAGGATAATATAAAACAGAACTGAAGTTAAACGCACGGAACCCAAGTCGGACTTGGGTTTTTGGCGGGCGATGTTCTATGCGAACGCGTACGAGGCGGGGACCAATGTATGCACAAGTCACTCTTATGTAAATTGACAGTGTACTTAAACTTGCAACATCTCTTGATAAAGGGGTTTTTACGCTCATATTTTGAGTACAGTATAGCGACACGGAACCCCTGACATACAGAGCAAGATTTTTTTTAAAGTGATAAGTGCACTTAAAAGTCATATTTAGATTTATTTTAATCTATTGTAATCTTACCAATTTCGCAGTTGCTTCCAGTAAAGCCAGGTACACATTGACACATGTAGCTGTTAACCCGATCAAAACAGGTTCCACCATTTTGACAAGGACCGCTTATGCACTCGTTGATATCTGTAAAAAATAGTTTCGATAAATATTTCTCCAAACATTAGCATTGGGAAAGCAAATACAGTCATCAGAATTATTTGTTCATTCATACAAGAATAGCGATGATTGTTTTCGTTTAAAAATGACCAAATTGTTATAAATATAGAGACAATACGAAAACAAATATTTCTGTCTTTAAAAAGTTCAACGGATGGAATACAACTAAATTAATCACACCCCTTAAAAGTTTGACATTGTATGTGTTTTTAAAGTTTTTACTTGGACTGAAAGGTTATCAAACGAAAAAGTGCTAAACAAGGCATGTGTCGATATATCTTTCCTTAACATTATAAGGAAGAGACTTCAGTTTGTTGGGCATATATTATGAGACCAGAAGGCACAGAAAACAGGATACGGAGAGGCAAATTTGAGGGAAAGAGAAGCAGAGGGAGACATCAAATACATGGATAAGTTCAATGGACCGACTGGAAATAGAAGTAACGTCACATTATACAGAATCAGAGATAGAAGTAGATCCCCAATGTCTGGATGAGACAAGGCACCGAGCTAGCAAGCAAAATAAAGAATAAAAACATAATCTACTATAGTGCAATTTTATAGCATTTACAGAATTTCTATATTTTTGTATAGCTTCGACTTTTATTAGTTATGTACTGAAGTTCGGTTGATCATAACTTACTAATCTCACAGAAAACACCAGTGAATCCTGCACGACAGTTGCAGGTGTATCCGTTGACACGGTCGTTACATGTTCCTCCATTCATACAAGGACCGCTTTCACATTCATCGATATCTAAAAACAATGCAAGAATGAAAAAGAATCGGTAAGGTGATATCGGTAACCAGACGTTGTCTATCCGACAGAAAATTACATGCATTATTTCAAGACGTATGTTAAACAATAATTATAAAAGACGGGTATTTTGGGTTTGATGGTTTGTTTTACCTGACTGCGAAGAAAGCATGTGTATGCATGTATTCGTCGGATATTTGTTTAAAAAAATTTGAAGTTTGTCAATCCTTCTTGAAGTAAGTTGTTTGTATTTTCTATTCTTAGAGTACCGGTATGTTTTTCCCCCAATTTTTGACAATTGTATTCGTCGGATTCTTCGGATGACAATTGGATTCGTAAAGGGTTCAGAATATCAATAAGGAGTGTGAAAGTATGTTTAATTTATAGTTCTTATAAGAGTGTTTTTAATATACGTGTGTGCGCGCTAGAATAATAGCAGCCATCGGCAGATTTGAATGAATAAATGTTGAAGATAAACTTACCTGTGCATGTAAGGGGAATGCACGCCATGAGGTCGCCTGTCAGCTCGAAGTCCACAGAAGCCCCAGGGTTCCTCGCAATTTCAACGCAGACGTAACTAAATTGGTTGCAGGTGGGAGATACTGTGAGGTCCAATAAGTAGTTCACGTCCATGAATACCGCAGTCTGGCCGGAATTGACGGGTAAAGTCACCAAGTCTGACCTCAAGGTTGGGTTGTCCGCCTCTATTCTCCCACTGCCAAGCTGGTTATTGCTGAGCCATGTTGTTATGGTCCACAGGTTGTTTCCCGAAATGCTACCATAGTTACCGTTTGCTGTAGCCAAGATATCCATTATGACGTTGTTGGGTTGACCATGGAAAACTTCGCTGCTGTCCAAAGTGATCGATAACTGGGAAATATCCACACCTAGATCGAGAAGAAAGGCGAGAAATTAGGAAACTGGTGATAACCTCAAAGTATTCAAGTGATCCTGATTTTGGGGGGTTGGATGATTTGTTTGTTTTACCTGACTGCTAAAACACCATGTGTATGCTAGTAAGAAGGCAACCAGGGACCGACGTCTTTAAGTGCTCTACGAGGGATTTGGTGGTGAGGATAAAGGCCTTTAAAAAGGGCACTGTCGCATGGAGTTGGTTTCGAACCCAGGACCTCCCAGGTACGAGCCCACTGTTCTACCACTGAGCCATTGTGGCTTTTCACCTAAACTTGATTAGAGAGGGGTTTTTTTTTTAAAGATTGACATCTTATGTAATTTAGTGATCTTTTAGCATATTATTCCGAAGTTTCATGATCCATTGCCTCATGGTGGAGCATATTTATAGCAAGTTTACACTTCATACCTGAAATAGTTATTGAGATGTAATAACAATGAGGCTGAAAACGCACATATGACTTCGTGTTCTCTGACTTCAGAGGTCTTTGATCTTTATGCAAATAATCACAAAATCTATTCAATTCATTGATTCATGGTGCATAACAATTCAAAGTTTAAACTTGGTATAAAATGGTTCTTAAAATATTAGGAGAAGGAGAATGAAAAGCTGATTTTTTTTTGGAACTGACCTCTATGATTTTTCACCTACTTACCACAAACTCCTATCAGTTCGTCTCAATATCCTGATGCTTACTAATAACAATTTTTGAACTTCATGGTTCAAATAGTAGTTGAAACAACGTTATAATGAAGCCCCAAAAAAGACATTTGTATGGAAACTGACCTCTATTATTTGACCTTTGACCTACCTACCCCAAAAGCTATACAATCCTACGGTGATACATACATAAAGTTTGGAGTTCATATCTGAAATGGTTCTTGAGATATGCGATAAGAAGAAAGTGTGATAGACTGAACCCCGACAACGTAATGCCTCTAGTTCCACTTCCTGTGGTCTGAGGCATACAAAAAACAAATAGGGTTCAAGAATATTAAACTAACCTCTACAGTCAACCTGGGTACATGCGGTGGTGGTGGTAGGCTCCAACTGAAAGTCCGGTGATGGGTTGTCTCCCTTCTCTACCTCCACGCAAATGTAATCAAACTGGGAACAAGTGGGGCTATTCCGCGTGTCCAAGACATACGATAGTCCGCTGATGGTAGCTGGTAATCCTGGATTCAGAGGTGTTGCTCCCTGGGTTGGGCTCAGAGTGAGAGTCTGGGTATCATATCGTGGGCCAATCCCTTGCGAATCAGAACTGGCAAATGCTGTAACCTTCCAGAGTCCTGTACCAGTGGCGCTACCACCGGTGGGATCAGAAGTAAACGAGATAGACAGATCGACGGTGTTACTCTCTCCTTCAAGCACGTATGATGGAGCAGAGAGGGACGATGAAATGATGAGGACACCTGAGAACAAAAGGAAGAAGATATCAGAATCATTTTCACTTTTGGTTTATGGATATACTTAAACAAAAGGAAGACATGTGAGTTATTTTCACTTTGGTTCGCTGATTTAAACCCTCTAATGATGAATATGTTTTTTTTAACCCGGGGAAGCCACACCAGCATCAATTCTATTCTTCCTGGGGGCCCTGCATTCATCATTATCTGAGCAATTGCCAGTCGCCCATTTTTACCTAGGTGGAGAGTGGCAATTACGGGTTAATGTCTAGCCAAAGGACGTTGGCGCCGGGCTGGGATTCGAACCCTCAAGCCTTGGATTAAGAGTCAACTGTATGAACCACTGTTATACGACATCTGTACAATATTCAAACGTGTTCTAACATACTGTATATAGATATTGACTTGTACTTTGACAGGCTTAGAAATGTATCTCCAAACAATATTCTTACCACTGCAGTCAACCGGGGTGCACGATATGATACTTGTAGGTGTCAACGTGAAGTCAGGTGATGGGTTTGGTCCCCTTACCACCTCGGTACAGATGTATGAGAACATAGAGCACGCTGGGCCATTGCTCAAGTCCAGAGGGTAAGTCAATCCACTGATTGAAGCCGAAGAAAAATAGTTTAACGTCGTTCCAGCTTGTGAAGGGGAAAGATTGATAGTGCTTGCGTCATATCGAGAACCAGACCCGTCGGAATTTGCGCTAGCGAAGGCGGTGATCATCCAGAGTCCGGTTCCAACAGCAGAACCACCGTTGCTATTTGGGTTGAGGGTGATCGAAAAGGCCACATTGTTGCTCTGTCCATCGTTTACGCTTCCGGTCACAGTTGTTGATGTCGATGATATTTCAACACCTGTTTATTTGTTAAGGCAAACAGAACAAAGGCGTTGGATATTTCATCTTCGTTATATGTGTGCAGACATTGTAGATCAGGTCTGGATCCAGAAAGCTAAAGACGGGTTTTACAGGTATATCATTTTGAGAATCCGATTGGCCCTCTCTATGCTCTTTAATTTTGAGGAAATAGAAGAATAGAAAGGTAGTGAGCATTTTTCCATGATATTCTTTTTCCTGCATGAATAGAAATTGCCCTCCTGTGCCTTTGAAAACATTTTCCACCAACCTGTTTTACCCCTCAATGGCCATTTGTTTTTCTCCTTTTGTCCCAGCAGCTTTATGTAGGGGTTATTACACCATTTACAAGTTCAAAAATACCTGGTATTATTTTAGCTTTCAACTTTTGAACTGCCTTGATATGGGGTTTTATGTATTTAAAAAAAAGATAGTTCAGATGTTTACCTCTGCATGATACTTGTCGACAAGTTGTGAAGATATCGTCACTAGGTACGCCACTGAGTGTAAAGTCTGGGCTTGCCGACAGTCCCTTGGCTGCCGTTACACAGATGTAGGGCACGTCATCACAATTAATATTGCCTGAGAGATCTAGCGGGAAGTTTAAGCCTGAAAATGAAGATTGAGACCCTGGGGTGACACCTACATTTCCTTGTCCATTCAAACCCACATTGAAAGTAGACGTCGTTGGATTGATTCCAGCGGAGTCAGCACTGCCGAACGCAGTGAACCTCCAGAGATTTGACCCACTCACAGCACCAGAAGTGGTGGTTGGAGTCATCTGGATGTTGAAGACCACAGACTGTCCAGAGACGCCTTCCCGCAAGCTGCCTGATGTGAAGGTAAGTGAGTTACTGGATATTTCCACACCTGAATGAAGACAAAACAATGAAAATTGGAATAAATAAACGTTGAAGTAATCTGTTCCAAGCTGAATCCCTAAAACATTGCTTTTACACAGTGTAAAGAGTGAAGAATCGTGGATGGGGAAAATGGCATTTTCGGAGGACGTAAATGCAGCATTTTTTAAAGGGCTAAATCCGGTTGAATCAATTACTCAAGGCGCACTGATGCAACATGAGAAATCATATAAGGCATTTTTACACAAAATATTAACAAGTTCATAGTCCAGCATGTTGAATAGACGAAGTTGTTAAAGGTCTGACAGCCAATTTTGTATTATTTTCTCACTGAGCAGATGGTGGATGGGTACACCATTCGTGAGATCAGAAAATTAGTCGAACATTTGAATACATCAATATTGGTGACAATACCAATGTAGTATCCAAATATGACACTTGTGAACTACCAAACCTGAAGATTTTCTTACATGGCACTAGGCACGTTAAATTGACTGTCTCTGAAGGAATATTTTTTCGAAAGGATTGCTTGTATTACAATTACTGCTTGTATTTTTAAAGCCTCGTTAAGATTTTACGCGGCAAAACCGAGGCTTTTTTTGTTGATGATGATGTGTTATACGAGTTACAATTTCGTATTTTTATAACACAAAACTCAGTGAATACGTGCGGTATATTCGTTGAGCGCAATTGCCATTCGTTTACTCTTAAAGAAAATCCGCGCCATTTTGTATATCTGTTTTGGGGGGTGCGGTTTGCAACGTCAAATCTGAACGAGACTTAAGGGAGATTGTGCGAAGTTACCTCTGCACTCAACCTGGGTACATGTTGTTATTGATGCCGGCGTCAGATCAAAATCAGGTGAGGGGCTGTCTCCTTTCTCAACGATGGCACAGATGTAGCCGAGCTCTGAGCAGGTTGGACCATTTGCCAGATTCAGTGGGAAACTCAGGGACGAGATTGTAGCAGTTGAACCGGCATTGAGAGTCGTTCCAGCCTGGAAACTGTTGAGGAGAATATCACTTTGCCCGTATCGTGTGCCCGTTCCAAGAGAGTTTCCACTGGCAAATGCGGTGACTCTCCAGAGCCCACTTCCGACTGCAGTTCCAGCCTGTGAATTGGAGCCGATGGAGACGGAGAATGGAAGGTTGTTGATTAAGCCTTCGCGAACGAATCCGGACACACTGGCGGATGAGCTGGTGAGTTCCACACCTTTGGATAGAACGATCATAGCAGGGTATAATATTATGTCCATCAATAAATTTTCGTTTCTTATATAGTTAAAGAACAACAAAAAAAGCATTCACAATTCAAATTAAAGCAATACAGAATAAGAACTGTGATAATACATAAGAACTGTAATCATGCATAAGATGTTGTCTCACTTTCCTCCCTTAATTATATCCTACATGATCAATACTATCTTTAATTTTTTTTTTCTTATATATTTTGTTCAGAAAGCATGGTCTGCAGCATATTTACGTTTGATCATGAACGTGTATTCCATCATATAATATTTTTCAAAATGTGGAAATGTTTTCCAAGAACCAGAGTGTTTTAGAAATGAGGGCTGAAGTCCTCGAGTTTTCACAGGTCAAATCCGCATGGCTGGAGATGTGCAAATTCGGGTGTGAATCCCAATCTGAGTGGCTTCCTAACTAGTTTTGATTTAAATTGAAAAAGTATGCAAGTTATATATTCTATAGAACCACTTGAAGAAAAAAGAAAATAATGATGAAATAATAAATAAAAGCACCATGGGGTCACTAACCTCTACACGAAACCGGTTGACATGCTGTGAAAACATCGTTATTGGGTACTCCGGTAATGGAGAAGTCTGGACTTGCGCTTGGGCCTTTAGCAGCAGTTATGCAGATGTATGGCACACTGTCACAGTTGATATTGCCAGACAGATCCATGTCGAAACTGAGACTGTTAAATTGGGAAACTGATCCAGAGGTAACTCCTGTACGTCCAAGGGCTGCACTAACTTGAACATTGCTGGTAAATGATCGTGTGCCACTGCCGTCGGCGTTTTGGCTAGCAAAAGCTGTAAATTGCCAAAGATTGGAGCCACTAACACCCCCAGAACCGGCCACTGATTGCAAATTGAAGTTTGCAGTGACCGTCTGTCCAGAAATTCCTTCCAGCAGTTGGCCTGACGAAATGGCAAGACTTGAGCCACTTATTTCAACACCTTGAATAAAAGATAAAAAGAGAGAATCGATCATTATAATAGTGATACAATGTAATAATAATAATGATAATAATAATTATAGTAACATAAATATCGCGCACGTATCCATCCCTGAGGATGCTCAAAGCGCCCACAAAGTACTACATGTATTATTACCCGGGCTATAGCCTAGCTCCATTCAGACGCTTAAAAGCATTCGACGACTACATTCCTACTAGGTACCCATTTCCACACCTGAGTGGAGAGTGGCAAATGTAGATTACTGTCTTGCCAAAGGACATAAGTGCCGAGGCGAGACTAGAAATGCGAACCATAATTAAACTTTGATGTAACGATTTCTTCTAGGTAAGTCAAATGGACACGCCACGCAAAATAGTGTATAATGTAAAATCTATAACTTTCTTTTCCCAACGCAATTTGCAAAGTATTGATATCTGTGATTTAAATTTATTCAGAAAATCATGATTTGGGATTTCATGAAACGTTTTTATTCATGTTACTTTTTATGCAAGAACATAGAATACTTGGAACAATCGTCACTGTCCTATCTCACCTCTGCAAGTTACTGGAGTACAACCGAGAAGAGCGCTAGCTGTGGGATCGCCGCTGAGCTCAAATTCGGGTGAAGGAAAGGAACCTTTCTCAAGACGAGCGCAGAAATACTGCATATCGGAACAGAGGACACCCGATGGCACAGAAACTGAAGTGGCTAGAATCGAGCTGATAGTTGTATCCGATGGAGGGTTCCAGAGTGTTGCCTGTTGAGCAGATGAAAGCGAGAGTGTCTGGCCTCCAACCATGGTCTGCCCGTTGGAACTTGGGGAGAAGAAACCGTTGACCTGCCAGAGACCCGAAGCAGAACCTCCACCGATAGAGAAAGTGTTCAGTGGTGACGGCGAAAAGGTCAGATCAAATGTTAGAGATTGTGCAGTGAGCCCCTCGTATACCTGGTATATACTCGAGACGGATGGTGTTGTAAGGTCCACGATGACGACACCTATAATGGATTAACAAAATAATGATAATAATAGTTATTTTGACTATTAAATATCAATGAACTCTATAGATAAAGTACGGGAAATATGGCGTCACGTAAATGCTTTGAATCATTACATCATATTATAATATCTCCTCCTTATTCGGCATCTGTTGAATCGATTGTGTACGTGATGGAATCAAGGTCTTGGATCTCAACTGAAGCAACTTTATCACCTTCAATAATGACCCTTCCATCGATTGATTTTCATGAGATTTCCGCATGAAGCAGTGAACAAGTACGTAATTGCTCATATATGTTTCTTGAAAACACACACCCACACTTAAATGACAAAATACAATAGAAAGAAATTAATGCAGTATCATATACATTTTGAAGTGTCTCAAAGTAAAGTGGTGCCATTTTAAATTTCTCCAATAGCTCGATTCTACGTTTCTGTCTGCTATTTCTCTATTCTTATTCTGTAAAAGGTTCCTTGTCCATTCTCTTGAGCGTAAGGAATTGTCTTGACTCCTGTTGGCACCACAATGATAATTTTTGAAACGGTCAAAATCATCGTACACTGTAAAAAATAATTTGTTCATTGGTAATTTTTACGTATTTCTTCCATGTAGAATTTACTTGAAAACATTAGTTTTGCCACTTACGCACTAAATTTAAGTCTTGCTAACTCAAACTTTCAATTTAGTAGAACATACGTGGAATATTTAAGTAAAATCAAATACATAAGAACTTTAAGTAATTTCAGCTTGTATTAATTTAGTAATTTTAACTCAAAATCAGAAATTATACGTATTACTCAAACAATTTATGTTGATTATTCTTATCTTTTTAAAGTAAGGACCGATGCAGTGCGTAATAGAAATATTTACATAATTTATGAATATTCATTAAGACCAAATTAAACTCTTTTTTAAATAAAACAATTCTTTTTTGTGGTTGAATGGAAATTTAAGGACTTTAAAACATTTACTAATTAATTTAACATGGCTAAGCAAAGACAAGACAATTTTTAATTGTTACCCAGTTCAAAACAAATCAAAACTTGATATTTCAGGAAATTTTCAACCAATTTTCCTTTTAAGATGCTACGATCAAGTATATATAACATTTGGAGCCTTTCAATATGTGTCGAATCTTAATCTTAAATAGAAGTAGTGTTAGTGATTAGTGATTAATCTTAAATAGAAGTAGTGAATGATTAGTGGATGTTACTTGTTAGATTAGATGGGTACCAAATCGTGCAATATGTAATCCTATCATAGCTTTTTTTTTAATTATCTAAAATGATTACAATACTTAAATTATTTACGTTAATGTAACCCGATTTAATTGAGTAAAAATTTATTCAGCAAAATAAGTAAATTCTACTTAAGATGCCGTAGGTAATATTTACTTAATAAAAATAAGGCAATTCTTTTCCTCAATAAAATTGAGTTATTTCGACTATTATTTTTTTACAGTGTAGAGTTGAAGACGAATGGCAGATCTTTGAGGTTAAATATACAAACTCTCCCGCAAGGGTACACTACATTTGAGGGTAAGAAACATTTGATGAAGCGAGGTATTATAAATTCATCATGGTCATTTTGGTTCGTTTTGATATGCGGTCCCAAAAAGCACACTGATTTCGTACCTGTCTCGCAGTTGGTTCCAGTGTAACTTATTAAACAGTCACACGTGTAGCCGCCGGTAAGCAGGGTGTTGCAGGTTCCTGCGTTCTGACATGGGATTGATCTGCAGTCATCAGCGTCTGAAAAAGACAACCCCCCAAAAAGGAGGCATTTTAAAAATTCATGTGACTTGAATTCAACAATATTATGCATCCATAGTCTATTCACCAATTATTTTTAAATAAAAAGATAGAAATCACGCATTTTACACTCTTTAAAGCTCATGTACATTTTTGGTCAAGCGCCATTTCGGCAGATTTCTCTGATTGCTGTGAGCAAGTGCATGTACGTGTTGGTTATATTTCAATTTAGATATTGAATGTCGCATAGGCAGAGTACGCATGCTGCATATATAACATTCGACTGTCAACCCAACTTTATTTTGTTTTAATAATTTCTTCCTCGTTTCGTGAGCATTGGGTCCGGTAACAGATCCACAAACTCCAGCTTCTTTGTCGATGTGTAGCGAGCACTCGTCAATTCCATGTGTTTTTTAGATTCAGTTTTTAAACAGCAAGATATTCTAAATTCTAAGCTAATTGAAATGTCTCGTGGAATGATTAAGCATATGAGGGATATACATTTTTGTTGTAACTCTCTATCATGAGATAGATTACTTTTTGTCGTTGTTGCATTTGTAGTAAATGCGCCCCGTACTTATTGTCCAAAATAAAAAGTCCCCCTCCTGCGACAAATCTTAAATGCCAAGCACAGTGATCAAATACCCTTCCTGTTATAAGCATACCGCTGATTTCATCTGAATTGCCCTTGTTAGTTTATACCACTTCGTGACAAAAGAATGATATTTACATCCGTTGATGTGAGCTTCGATCAAAGACAAGTCTGTAACTGAAGGGGGTGAACAGGTTGATTGTGCCCCCCCCCCCCCCCCATAAATCCGCTACTGTTCCAACTTACCTATTTCACAGAATTCTCCCTCAAAGCCCGGTGGGCAATCACAGGTGTAAGTTTGCCATCCATCAACGCAGGCTCCACCATTTTGACAGGGAACCAAAACACTCAGACAGTCATCTCCGTCTAGATATTGAAAATAAACGATGTACTTCAATCTAATTAATCGTTACTTATTTATTGGATTTTATTTATCTATTTCTGTTTCATTTCTTTCCTTTGGCAATACAATGAATTTATGAATATGAAATTTAAAAAAATTGTAATGACATTGGAATAGAACAAAAATCGGGAGAGGAAGATTCTAGGGAGAGAATGAGAGAGAAAATGGTGGGATTGGGGAGAGGAACAGAAAAAACAACAAGAGAGTGATATAATATAACCCATGCATGCACTGCCATTGTTGGGTACAATAGGAGGGGAAATATTAGGTAATTTAAGATGCCTGGTTAAGACCAAAGAATTGAAGGGAAATGTACAAGAAATTCAGAGATTAAACATTCAATCAACCGAGAAATGTCATGTCGATCCATTGTGGCTCATCCACATATAACGACATATCATTTCAGTACCAGCTCATAAATCGTCAATATAGGCCAGGAGCCTGTGTGACATGTTCACTCCCATCAGTGCCAATTTCAACCATAAGATGTGACCACTTAAAAGTTATTTAGACATTCAAAGTAAGTAACAAACATGGTTACTATCCCGATTGTAGCCGGCAGTTTAAGCCCCTAAAGCATACCCCAAAGTTCGGGTCGATTTCACCCCAACTACTTCATGCACCAAACCACGTCAGTATAAGATTTATACTTTACTAGAAAACTACACTACAAAACATGAAGCTCCTATAAATCGGGGTCAATTGTTTAAACCAAGGTTTCCTCAGGGTCCCAAAATACTCTATATGTAAATTGAAAAGAAAAGATATATTTTTACATAACTAAAAAGTGCTTCATTATATTCAGTTACATTTTACATAGTGCAATCCTTAGTATGCAATGTTCGTGAAGTACAGTCTCGTGGCAAATAATTATATCGTTGGTACCAAATGATATTCGTAATCTTAGCGGAACATAGCCCCAAACAAAATGGACTGGTATTTTCGATCTAGATTATATTTGACTTTGGCCTTTCGCTAAGATTAAATTAATGGGGTGCCTCCTTCGGGACAGGTGCCCGGACTAATATGACATGTTTAAATTTTTCTTTGATTGGCGTTGGTTTGGTTTAAACGAACAAAACTCTGGAAATGGGTTGACCTTCCTCATTGAATTACTCTAAGTTGTAAAAAAAAAATGATATCGACGAAGTTGATCACAGTCCACTTAATGTGATTTTTTTTTTAAACAAGTAGAATTCTTTTCAAGAGGGAAATGATGCGCATCAAAAACGCAAATTTCATATCATGTGTCTTGAAGTGCTTGAATAAAAGTTTCAGGCTTGTAGTTATTTTATTATTTCTGCATTCTCCGTTCCTTTCATAGAAGTAGGTAAATACATTCTACTCACCAGCAGAAAGGCTTATGCGAAAGCCATCACTATTGATGTTCTTGTCAGTGAAGACAGCTAGGTAGAAACTATTCCCCTGGACCTGTTGGTTGTTGAATGGGTTGTCATTGTCAAACTCTAACACTGGACCGTCCGCAACTGTAGGTCCTAAACCGTATTCTAGGACATCTTTGTCCGCTTCGAAGTCAAAACTTTCCACAGTCAGGTTGATTTTATTAACGCCATGTATGTTCACATAGAAGGCACAGTAAACTCGATGGGGGATTGGATGTCTAGTCTCAATCACTGTATTCATTTCATCGATGTTTCCACCAGGACATCTCGCTGTTGACAAAGAAAGAAATAATTCGTGTAACTCACAAGTAACTCACAAGCTTAAACATGAAAGGCTGTTTGGCGTCGCATTTGAAGACATTTGTACGAGACATTGCTGTAATATAATAATAGGAACGAATTCGGGGGGGGGGTGGGAGGTGGGAGGAGGTGACATGTTTTTTCCAAGAAAGATGTACACGATGTGACCCCCCCCCCCCCCCCCCCTCAACAGACATCCCCATCCCTCCCCCCCCAAAAAAAAAAAAAAAAAAAACATGCATACGTTTTGAACATGTTGAACGTGTCGCAAATAAAACATATACAAAAAGGCTTTTGTTCGAAATCGGGTTTAACAAATAAAGATAGGGCGAGGTCTAATATCGTTAAAATTAATGACGATCTTTGACACAGGGGCGGGTTGAACTAAATAAGTAGCAGTTCCTTGGCAAGTGGTCGAGTATGGGAAATTATGTGAGCATTAATCAAAACATACGGTTTTAATATTCTAAATTGCCATAGGGTTATGTAAGTCCTCCTTTTACTTGTTCATGTTCATAGAAATCAATTAATGGAACATGACGTCGAAGTCAGAACAGAAAAATGAAATGCCACACATTCTGTTCTAGACCATGCTGATGGTTCTAGGACACCTATCCCCTGGACATCCCCCTCGGATAGCCACCCACAGTCAACTACCCCCTAGGGCAACTACCCCCTAGGCCAACCACCCTCTAGGATGACTACCCCCTGGGACAACTTCCCCCCGGACAACTACCCCTAGGACATTACTCCCCGGACAACTACCCTCCTGGACAACTATCCCCCGGACATCTACCCCTAGGACAATTACTCCCCGGACAAATACCACCCGGACAACTACCCCCTACGACAACCATCCTCTAGGACAACTACCCCCAGGACAACTATCCTAGGGGTTAGTTGCCCGGGGGTAGTTTTCCAAGGGGGTAGCTGTCCTAGGGGGTAGTTTTCTGGGGGTTAGTTGTCCGGGGGTACTTGCCCCGGGGATTTGTCGTCCTAGAGGGTGGTTGTCCTAGGGGGTAGTTGTCCTAGCGGGTAGTTGACTGGGGTGGTTATTCGGGGGTGGATGTCCAGGGGGTAGGTGTCCGGATACACTTGCTAATACCTTCTCTTTCTGAAAGTACCACTCTCCCCAATTTGTCTTACTATTCACTTCTATCTTTGTTTTGTTCCCCATTTCCATCTATTTGTCTTCCACTATCTCTTCTACTGAAGAAGAAAAAAGGGCAAATTTGTTTTCTATTCCTGTTTTGTTTAAGGAAAGAATATATTGGTACACTTGATTAATTTATACAAACATGACAAAGCTATAAATAATTTTTATTTTACAGCTTGATAAGAGTCGAGGAAATGTATGTTCCTAAACGTGAATAGAAGGAGGTCTACGAATGCTGAAAACCGAAGCTACTGACAGGTTGGACTGACAAAGAATGTTTTAATGAATATTTTTTTCTTCAAACAATACATTTAGGAACAGAATACCAACAAAAAAAGGGGTAAGTAAAATAGACGCTATGTCAAGAAGAAAATTGTTGATAATCTGTTCAGAAGGTTATTTGTGTTGCACATCACTTGTTAGTGGTACTTTAAACACATATGAGCCGTTATTGCCTTTCCAGTTATATACACTGTGCCTTATTTTGTCAATTTAATCGTCTCTAATATCATTTCAATATAGAGGAAGGAGTCCCTATTGTAAAAAAAAAAAATCAAAAATCAAAAATAATTTTAAACAGACTAAAATCACCTCTTCAAAGTGCCTGAAAATCAACTTCAGACTCATTTCAAAATGTGGTTACAACATTAATGGTCTTGATATATCATTATCTTTCAGAAAATGTTCATGTTTCCAACAAAATTATCCCGATATTTCAATAAAACCATTTTTAAACAAAGGACAGATATCTTTGACTCACTTATGCCATTCGAAATTTCACAGTCTCTTCCTTCAAAGTTATCGTTGCACGAGCACGTATAGTCGCCGTAGAATCCTTCGTCAGAACACACACCATTGCCATTGCAATTACCGTTTGCAGCGCATTCTGTAACGAAGAAGAAAATCACAGGAAAAAATCAAACTATGTTCATTATTACAAAGTTAAACAAAATTGATACCGACACGTCAAATTTAGCTATCTAGATTAAGCTTCATCCGAGTATATGGGCTGCGGAGGTTCTACTACTTTAGTTTATACAACTCGTCACCCCTCCCTTTCTCACCCTCCCCCTACCACCTGCTTCTTAAGAATATGGAGCTTGCATTAATATGCCTCACGTTTTATCATGATGTCATCCTCTACAGTAATGTCGTTTACGTACAACTCATTTAATGGTAGACCCACAATGTGTGTGTAGTATGTTCATCAGTAATTTGCAATCACCTAAAGAATGTTAAGTTATATTTATTAGTGTTGTCCCATGGGAGTATATTACAAGTTTTATGGACTGGATGACCCTGCTTTTTGTAATATGTGAACTAAATAAATGATAAAAGCAAACGGATCTAAATTAATATTCAAAGCTGCCTTACATCATTGGAAAAATGAATCAAAGTACGCAAATATGGCTGTGTAGGAAACAGTGTTTAAACTACGAATGCATATTTTGTCACGGTTCCTGCGTTCCCTCGCACACAAAAAAGTATAATTTGTCAAAGTGCGTCGGAAGACATCTAGTTTATCCTCCCGTTTGGTCGCTATTAAAACGTATATTGTCGCTATGTTCACTTGAATGTTGCGTCAACGAGTTTTTACCTCCCCCCCAAAAAAAAAACAGGTTACAGTATGCATACAGTGTGTTTTAAAAAGTATACTCAACTTTGGTAGCTTACGATTAACAATTCATAATCGATGTGACCTTGAAATGTATTTTATGGCAAAGAGGAACTCGTTTTCTGTCTAATTAAACCCTATTCATAATCTTTCTGCCACGGATGACTGAGCATCAGGGTTTTTAAATAGTGTTGTCAAAATCTCCACGTACCAAGTTTGGACTGATGCACCGAATTTCGGTCAGGCCATATGCATGTCCTACGTTGGTTTAAATTCTGCTTCGTTCTTTATCGCGCCTTTGTTTAAAGTGATCCAACGTATTTAAGCTTTCATATGACCTTGTTTCGATTCAAAAATTCGAAATGATAACCTTTAATCATTTAAAACAGTCTGCTAACCTCTTGAATTATGATATCTAAGATCTCTCCGCTCACTTGTCCATTGCACCATTTCACATGCATAAGATATGTGTCTAAATATCACATGAAAAAGTTTACTATCCTCAAATATTTATTAAATGCAAAAAAGGACATTTGTTGATTATTACCAAAGATATTGAAAGTAGACTTTCATTTAAAAAGATAGTATCTCAAGTAAACTTCATCCAATTTGACTGATTCGGTGACAAATTTACCTTAAACAAGGGATGTTAGAGAGGTCAAGATTGTGTCATCACATATCAAAACGTTTGGGTCACTGAACGGTGTTTGTTTTATTAGCAAAAATGTTCTATGGAGAATGACGTGAAAACACGTCTTTTTTTTACATCCATCTCCATTCTGCTAAAGGTACCACATATTTTGCCTAGATTGACTAATATAATACGACAAAGAGTATGTTCTTTCTAGTAAAGCAAACAAATTACAATTTCATTCTGATTTACTATTGCGTTATAATTGTTAAAGTAGTCAAATTACTGTTGTTTTCAGCTCGTTTTCTGTGTAAAATTAACGGGTCGGGTAACAGAGGTTTATTTACCATGTCACAATTTGGCATACCGCCCTCTTCTTATTGTTAGTTTGAGAAAATATTTTTTCTATGTAATTTTATATTTCCAACCATATAAGACTCGTTTTGATTGGTCAATGTTACTACTACTTCTCCTAATATTAATAATAATAACAGTAATGATAATGACTAGAATTTGATTCGCGCTACACAGTTTCGTTTACAAAAATAATACATTATACTAAATTGAGCTTAAAATAAATACAAATTAAGAGAATGAAAAGAAAAGGGGCTTTAACTATTATGAAAAGGGATATGCAACTCACTACACTCAAAGCTGTAGTCCAGTCAGATAGTGTATATGGTTAGCCTTTCTAGACAGCACACATATCTTCCTCGAGGGAGGTAAAAATACATGGCCTCTCTAGACGGATGGTCTTTATAGAGAGGTTGTCATGAGGACACGTTTGACTGTTGGTGATACGCAAAAACAACTAGCATCACGCCAATCTCGAAACAAGATGAATAACATAAACGTTTTTTTCTTCTTCATCTTTTAAATACAGGATGTGGTGTGCGCTAGTTCTTTCTCAGTGCACCTTTTCCAGATGGAATGAAAAATGAAATACGTCACTGCTCAACTTAAAGGGCAGTTGTCTTTTAAGAAAATTATTTTCTAATGATGTTATGAGGCGGAAAATATATTGGCAAGTTCTAAACTGACAGATTCTCTCATGTAGTGTACTTCCTCTACGGGAGTTTCCGAAAGCGCCATGATGAAATCGAACCACTTTTCACCAAATATTTTCATTGCGCTAAACCCAGTTGCCGGTGGTCTCAACAACTGCAAGTTCCTGGTTTTGTTCCCGTTCTTGTTTTATCGTCATATTTTTCACTTGTCCCCACCCTTGCCATATGCAATCTTCAAGCTTTGATTTCTAGCAAGTCCACCAGTGTTCTTCTTATTATTATCATTCTTTTTTCTTCTTTCAACGATTAGCTAGTTTCGTGTCACTACGAAATCCCTTTGGTCTTATACTTTTCTCAATCTCTGCACAATAATTATACTTTCTGTTAGAAAGAAAGAAACAATTAAAAAATTAAACATGTCAACTCACCCCCAACGGCAGTGACTGTCATGACCTGGGCCAAGCCCATGACGAGGACCGCTGTTAATCTAACCAGTTTCATCGTGGCTATTTGTCCACAGATGTGGGGGGGAAGCCAACAAACTTTGACTTGGAGTAGACACTCGTTCTTTAACACGTAACTTCGGGCCCAAAAGTTCCAGTACTTCGACGTCCACGGGTGCAAGGCGTCAAGTGCGGGTCTGCCCGACCGCGCCTCAGTCCTGAAGGCTGATCGATGAAAGAATGCGCATGCGCGAGTTCCCACGTTATCCAATCAGATACCTAGCCTTGAACCCCTGTGAGGAGACAATGCGCGCAACCGAAATGGATTCCTCTCATTCAAGTTGAGATTTGGGAATTCTCTTTAGTCAGGTTTGAATCAGAGTCTGCTGCACCCTCTACCTGATCATGTCAAAAATAATATCTCTTTCAGAGCGGGCAGTCGACCGCACCTTATGATGAAGTAGTCTTTCAATAACTGCCTTTTCAGACAAGTTGTTTATGCGGGACCTATTCATTTGAACTGTTGATCTGCGATTAATTCAGTGGGACAACAATTAAAAGAGGTGCGGTATTGAGAGTACTACATCACTGGAGGTGATCGATAATGTATTCAAACACAACCATCCTTCTCACAGATAAGAAGACATGCTAACCGCCCTGTGATATGAATTATAGCTTTAAAAATATGATGTTTATCACCGAAGTATATATTTATTTAGAAACTTATTCCAAAAATCAGATTTTGAAGAAGGAAATGTATGATAGTCTTTAGTGATATGATATATGATACCCTTTTTCGTTAGTCTCCCGTTTATTGCAAAGCACCATCTCCCATTTACACCTGCATTTTATCGTTGTTAGAATAGTCTTCGATAATATAATTTGAAGATTAGTATTGAGGCCTGTCATGGTTTTTGCATTATCGATCAGGAGCACATATAAAAATATATTTTAAACTTAAGGAAATGAGGAAATAACTGTTGGTATATTGGTGCGTGTGTATTAGAGAGTAGTATTGGTAGAAACAGCAGCACTGGTAGTAGTAAGAGTAGTGGTAGTGGTACGAGTACTAGCAGTAGTAGTAGTACTAGTAGTACTAGTAGTAGTAGTAGCAGCAGTAGCAGTATGTGGTAGTAGTAGCAGTAGTAGAAGTAGTAGTAGTAGTAGTAGTAGTATAGTAGTATAGTAGTAGTAGCAGTAGCAATAGTAATATGAGCAGTGGTAGTAGTAGCAGTAGTAGAAGTATTAGCAGCAGCAGCAGCAGTAGAAGTAATAGTGGTGGTGGTGCGGTAGGGTTACTAGCAGTAGTAGTAGTAGCAGCAGCAGCAGCAGTATATGTGGTAATAGTAGCATTAGTAGTAGTAGTCGTAGTAGTAGTAGTAGCAGTAGTAGTAGTAGTAGTAGTAGTAGTAGTAGTAGTAGTAGTAGTATAGTAGTAGCAGTAGCAATAGTAATATTAGCAGTGGTAGTAGAAGTAGTAGTAGGATCAGTAGTAGAAGTAGAAGTAGTAGCAGTGGTAGTAGCAGTAGTAATCGTTTGTAACGCCTTTTATGGTCAGCCTTACATACATCAATATGTTGGAGTTAGCCAATCCTCCGACAAAATCTTTTTCCTTTGCTGTCTGAAAATTGTAACCTCTGCTTAATTTTTCTCTCACAAAATGTTTGTTCACTATACTATCGAAGAGTGTAGGCTTTTACGCTCGATGTTTGCCTACATGAATGAATGTCATGGTGCTTTTTTTCTTTAAAGGGATTCATCCTTTATCGAAGAAAAAAAAACACAGACAAGGGAGAAAAAAACATTGAGAAAGCAATATGAATCAGTTTACCAAACATATAGTCGACGAACCGAAAGTTCGGTTTTACAAAAGGATTGAGTAAAATGCCCTCGCTTGGGTCACTAAGTTTCTATATGACAGTCATTATACAGACACTGACTGTAACAAGTGGAACAAGGATTGCTCCAACGGCAATATCTATTTGCTCTCATTGGTGAATGATTATTCGCATATTTTGTGCTAGAATTCCCTTCTTTATCGAATTTAGAGCAAATTCCGTTCAATTCAATTCAAATAAAAATCGTGCGCTGCTGTATGCAGGGTGCCACGGTTTACTGTAAATTTCCGCTCTCAAATATTTGATGAAAAACTGAGATTAGCGATCTATTATTGGTGGGTTTTGTATAGGTTAAGAATCCCTAGAAAAATTTCCTGAATGACTTGAGGGTTGGTGTAAACAAGTTTTCCTGTAGGATTGTGTGCGCTGCTGCTGTAAGATAACTTGTTTCTATCCCTTTAACTCTAAGGGTTGATGATAAGAGAAGCATTTCTGATCAATTGTGCCCCGAATGTGAATTTGGATATATTTATTGATTTAGTCACAATCCACCATGCGGCAGAAATTCAAAATCGCTTGCGTGGGAGTGTCTTTGCATTAGGTGGCGGAGCAAAGTGAGATCACCACATTAATCATACTTTACTGCTTGTTATTACAAAACAAATCATTCATGCCGTGAGCTCTTATATCACGTTGGCTGTAGAATAATAGAAATGGCTTATGGGAAATTGTTTTGTCAAAACTTCTGTCGGCTTGTAGCGCAAATCTTCTTGTTCAAGGCCCTGTAGCGCAAAGACTAGTTAGAGGTGGTTTGCTCTTTTGCAATAGACCAGTTCGGAGATGCAATCTGCGTTTAAGCAGATAAAGATAATTTGCTCCAAAGTTGTAAAACCCAGATGAATAATGAATGTGTGCTCATGAAAGTTGGGTAATCATCATTCAATCATGCACCGACGGTTTAATCTATGGTACACAAGTGGGTGTATTCTTCTCAGGAGTGCAAACAAAAATGTATTATGAAGCACATCAATTACTTTTGATATGGTTATTCTAAAAGGCACGAAGTTGGTTTTCTCTGTAAAAGATATGTGGATTTTCGGGGTCACATTATGTACTACGTGCTGTCTAGTAACTGGTCTATTGATCGCTATCTATAATCAATAGATCGAACGATCTGTCAATCAATCGTTCGATCAATTACTATAAGCTTTGTATTACAGGGCCAAAGTCTGCATCACCGATTCTTGACAGGGACGTCAACTTTCACAGCGGAAAAAATATTTTGATATGGTTAATACTTTCGACCATAACTTATGGTTTAAATTAATATGGTTCGTTTTGTGATCCTGTGGTTTTACATCATATAAATCAAATCAGTTTTTTGTCAGTCCGTCAGGATAGGGTTATGTTGTATGTATATGTTGCATTTCCCTGTAATATTGTTATAGCACAATAAGAAATAGAGTGAGAGAGAACAAGTGAGTGAGAGAGAGAGAGAGCGCGAGGGGTAGAAGTTAACTTTTCTGACGGACATGTCATGTTAAAAAGGCATTACATCATGCCAAGAATATCTTCATTTATATATCTCTTGCACATTTTCGTAAGGCCTATTGCATACCAAGAGGCAGGGATAAATCTCGTATTCTATCATACGTGCACTTATTCTTTAGATTAGAGTTTCCTTTAAGAGCCAGAAATCATATCATTTTACATAAACGCAACCCCCATCTGCATGGCCTTAGATAACAGGAATTACTCCTCTTTAAGAGTAAAGTGGAGATCATGTAACATTGATTTCTGCGGAATTCAGACAAGTATTTTAGATTGTGTTCTTACCATATTATTTACACGAAATATTACGTATTTGCATTCAGGCGGAACTTCCAAGCAGGTTGCTTTACTTCGTATTTATTTAAGAATATATTTGTTTCCCTTTTGTAGTGTCAAGATCTGCATCGATTCATCTCGGCCCAGTGACCTACAGCGGCGCATCCATTCAGCCTGGTCATTAGGCCATAAGAACAGGAAGACTATGTCATTATTGCTATGCTTTGGAGGGAAAAGCCAACGCTTTATCCATCACAAATGATGCCAATCCCTGAGTTGTTTCTCTCTATCATTTTGAAATATTTCTCTTATTGTGGTGGGCTGCGATTAGCCCAACCTTCATAGGCTTATCTCTTTACAGATTGTAAGCTTTGTGTCCTTATACAGCCTTTTATCTCTCCCTTTCGTTCTCTGGAGCAAATATTTTTCTTTGAGATTAATTTCAAGCATATCAAAGACATATTCAGAAGGTAATATAGCGGAACACCTGAAAACAGAAAACAACCAGGAGTGTTGAGCTTATACCATTTTTTGTGTTTTAGATAACCTTGAACTTACATTTGGTACAAGAAGAATTGATCGTGAGCTTGCTCCCTCAGTCATCTCTCTCCATCTCTTTCTCTTTTATTTTGCTTTCTCTCTCTCTCTCTCTGTATATATATATATATATATACACATGCATATGTAAACGTGTGTGTGCGTGGGTGGGTGTGTGTGTGTTGGTATGTTTGTGGGTGCGCGCGTGTGTTGGTGTGTGTGTGTCTGTGTGCGTGCGGTGTGTGAAAAACAATTGTATTATATTTCTAAGATTGATTAGTATTGTTTGAAATCAGTTAAAACAAAACTATTGAAAAAAAAGTGTGTGTGCGTGTGTATGTTAATGTTTGTGAGGGGTGAGTGCTTGTATGTGTTATTATGATATAAATGAAGATGAAAATGAAAGAAGGAGGGTGCATAGCCTAATTTAAGTTCCCCATTGCTGCCATCCATGTTCAATTTTTGTAGGCCTAATTGCTTTAATCTTCAAATGTAGGAGACATTAATCTTTTAACTTTGTTCACTGTGTTTCTACATCTATTTATCTATTTTCATTTGCACTTGCACCCTGTCCTCGTCATTTCTCTTGTTCAACACTTTGATATTAAGTTTTAAGAGGGGCTTACCATTACAAGCCACGCTTTTCAATAAGCCCCACATGTCACATAGAAATAGTCTTACCCTCAATAATGTTCAAACTGTCTAATTTATTCAATTGTAACTAATGCAACTAAACAATTGTATAACATTTATTTTCGGGGACCGAGACCGTGTCCCTGGGTGTCGTATAATACCCGAACCACTCAGTTAACATGATTAAGCCGCAGCAGAGCAAAGAAAGTCGTAACGCAACATGGCGCTGAAATTGTGTAGTTGATGTAATCGTTTATACTCGACAAAATCTAGCCCCTTATATATAGGAAAAGCGATAGTTTCCCTGGAGCTTGTATCATTAATATATGGTGTACAAAGACAGACTTCAAGTCAATAGGAAAGACTCTATATCTCCTGCAATATTGTTGCGAGCAAAATCTGGTTGTATGGTCAAAAGATGCTTAATTTGGAGATCAGGTCAATTGACTGTTTGAGCTCTGTTTTTCATATTCACCTAACAACGGGGTCTTTCATAACTGGAGACTGGTCATGGGATTCTTCCATAATGACTAACAGATATCCATACAACAAAAGTTACAAGGTTACAGATTAGAAGGAGAGATTTGCTTCCTTTGGAGCAGAAGAATATGATTATTCGGTTCTGAATGGCTTGAACCTCGCAAATATGCATTTGTAAAGATTGAATGAAATATATTCTGGCATCGCCGGGCACAGCGCGTTCTTTCACCATTGATAGGAGTTAACGGGCGGTATTGATGAGTCCTCGATCGTGCAACCTATCCATCGTATAAGTATATTCATTCAAGTATTAGTGTTGACTTACACACTAAAAGTGCTGTAAATTGTCCGTATACCATCTGTGATACCACTGCTCCTTGATAACTTATAGTATCATCAAAGATAGTTCTGGGGAATTAAAAAATCATTTACATGTACGTAAAGATAGAAGGAAAATGAAAGATGGAAAAACAAAGAAATTAATATGGAAAGAAAATTAATACAATGTCGGTCTTGCGGGATTTAAGATAATCTAAACCGTGGAAAGTTTCTTTTTAAAGGCTCAAAAACCTGGCTGGACCAACATTACCGGTCAGTTTGGTGAACCTCAAAACAAGTTAACGGAAGACCCACGAACAAGACGTTGGCGGTCTTGACGGCTGTCGGCCTTTTGAGATAGATATTGCTTGTGTCATGGTATGTAGGTCTCTTGGGTTTAGCCGGACTAGGGTTATGATCCCAATGAATTAACCATTGAAGTTTCAAGCACTTGCTTCCATCAATTCAGAAGTTTTTAACAGATAATCATATATGACAAGATTAACTTTATCACTATCACTCTATCACCGTAATTATTATCATTTGTATCATTATTACTACTACTTTCATCATTATTATCATCATAATTATTCATATTATCATTCGTATTATTATTATTGTTGTTCTTGTTGTTGTGTTTATTGTTGTTGATGTTGTTCTCGGTTGTCATTACACCAAGATTACGCTAGGACGTCAAAGTACAAAATCATCATCAAAGATTGTGTCACCATTATTATTATCATTATTTTTGTAATTATCATCATCATCATCATTATTTTTATTATTAATATTAAAATTGTTGTCATAATTTTTGCTTTTGATGTTATTGTTGTTATTGATGCTGGTTGTTGCTGTTGTTGTCATTACAGTAAGATTATTCTAAGAGGTCGAAGATGATCGGCACCTGGTTCGATTTTCAACTTGCAAAGAAAAAAAAGTTTCTCTCTTGCTTCGAGCATTTCGTTCGATACACTCATTCCAATACTGCGGTCTGCTCTTTGTGATGAGGACATTTTGGGTCAAATAACTTAGAACGATAATTTTGTATACATGTAAATATTATGTGGGTGTTTCCTTTGTGGAACTTCCCTCTGCCCGCATATGAGATTTTGCCATTATTGGAATAGAAGGACGTCTTTAGAATACTTCACAATAATATTGTTCGCTGAGCAACAGATTTGTGGAAAAAAGGTGACAGGTTGCCTTTTTAAAAGATCAATTGCAATATGAAGTGATCTAGTTTCGGGTTACAAACCGTGCTCGATTTGTTTTAATACTTATTGCAACATCATCACAAATGTTATAGAAGGAAAAATATGCCTGTGTGAAAATAATGAATGTGCTTTCGATTTTGGTTTCTTTAAATAACTCCTCAAAGTTGGTTTTGTACTGCAGTACCAATTCCTATTATTCTTACTTTATTTTGTTACAGAAATTCTTATTATGTAGTACTTATATTCATCCACTCTTGACAAAGCTATCACTATACCTAACATGTCTCCAGAATTATCGCATTCTTGTCAATGTAAGGTCATTCATTGGTATCCGTGAAAGTGCTCAGTATTAACTCTTTCAGAACATGATTTTTGAAAGGTACAAAATTGATCACATGTCCTTCAAATTAGCAACATTAATATATTTCCTTTTAATTTTACATTGCTCGTATAATATGAAGCGACTCAAAAAACAATATTGCGTAAACTTTGTCGAAGATTTTAAGAAATTGCCAATCTTGATAGAAAAACAACGATTTTAAACCTTTCGAAGTGTTGCCAAATTAAGGAGTTTAAAGTGATTTCCCTTTTAAACAATCCTGGCATCAAACGCCATCTGTTTATTAAAACGAAAGTGTGCAGAAACTGTCGTTCTTTCTACTCATACACCTGGGGAGTGTTTCACAGAGACTAAGATCGCCTTTAAGTTGGACTTAAATATGCCAGGCCGTTCATGTCACTGTTTGCTATCTCACCATTATGATCTTTAGATAATATGTTTTTCTTGAATAATGCATTATCAACAAATATAAATTCTGTAGAGTTGTGACCAGCCTATTTGTACATCCCTTGAGAGACCAATACCAGTAAATGGTGAGAGCAAACAGTGGTATGAACGGCCTGCCATGTTTAAGTCCAACATAAAGTCGATATCAGTCTTTGCGAAACACTCACCTGATATATTTTCTTAGGCTCTGAAACAAAAGTTATTGAGCGAAACCACAAAATAATGACTGTCGCGAAAGGGGAGGGCTAAAGGCGATTGTCGAAAAATGATTTAATTAACTTGACAATGACCTGGTAGTAATTTTATAAGTCGATGCAAAACTGCATATTTCAGGCTAGATTTATCATTCTCAGTAAAAAGGTCTAGCTAAGCGTATCCACATGGGTCATATATGAATGTTGCAGTGTAACAACTTGATTCATTTCGATTTGTGAGTTACAAATCTGTTTTGTAACGCTTTAGTACCTGCAGTATAGCTCTTTGCTAGCAGCTCCTTAAAGTGACTCGGTAACATTGTTGAAGGATGATGAAAAAACTGTGTAATTTTTTGTATGAATTGTTACTTATTATATTCCTTCTACTGTACTTACCCTCTAACAGGCAAAAAATCCTGAGAAAATTCTCAAACCGCAAAGATATTTATGGTATTCTTTGAAGGCATCGCTGTGCAACACCCTCTAACAGTGATTAACAGTAAATTCTCCCAACCATTTTTGAATTTTCCCAACCGTTTTTCATTGAAAATAAGACATAAGACAGGCTTTTTAAAATCTTTCAACACTTAAATGTCTGAAATGGTATATGGAGCCAATTCATTGCTTTGTGACGATTTACATTCACCTAAAATGTAATTAAGTTGTAATAATATAGTTGGGAGAATTAAGGAACGATTTAAATCCGTGTTTCCATGTGAATGTCATTGTACATTTGCTACTGTGTATTATCTATTTGTGTTTATTATTTTCTGTTGTATATTGTTCATGTGCTTATGTAATGCGAACAACTTAATTTCCAAATGGACCAATAAAATTAATCCGAATCTGAATCTGAATCTGAATCATTTTTTTCCAATTTTTATGGTTGGTTTTCACTCAAACTTTTCAGATTAGCTTTAATTGTTCATCTAGATTGAAGTCACTACCTTAGCACCTTTTTATCTCATCCGAACAATGTTACCAAATACCTTCAATATGGGAGCGGCTGCACAAGTTGAGTCACCATGTCGAGTATGACCAGTGAACTCTTTGAAAAGGCCCTGAATACAACCATCAAAGGCGCCATTGTCACACGGGCGTTATCATAAGATAGGTGTGTGGATCCTAGCCGAATGATTGGCTGAAGTATGGTCACGTGGTGTGCAAGTAATGTAGACTAAGCTTTGAACTTTACTGTGTGGTTTTATCTTTGTTTGTTTGTGTTCAAATTACCATTTTGGAGTTGCCTCGAGCGCTAGTCATCCGTATAAATGAGGTCAAATATCCGCTAAGTAATAAAATATGAATAGCAGAATTAAGGTTACATATCTACAGACTCTGGAGATACGTCAACTATGGAATCTATATAATATGTATATATACATGTGTGCTTACATTGAAATTTAAAAAAAGAATAAATCAACTTATATCAAATCAAATATCTACAGAGTGTAAATCAGTGATATATGCTGACAGCTCTTATAGTACATGACGGTGGACTCACGAGCCGATCACGCAATTAATGATTTGAGGATGATTTCGACATTCTTGGACAACTATAAAATTCAGGTGTAGTCATAAAAAACAGTTAGGATCTACGCACCAAATAAAAGGTCCAGATTTATTATCAGCTCCATTCGAATAGAATATACGAGCGTTGTTGTTGTTGTTTTTTTGTTGTTTTTTGGCGCTCAGTCCAATTTGACTATTTACACCTGTAGTCTGGTTCGAGGTAGTCGGGTCGTAATTGTGCTTATAAATTGGAACTCAGTGCGCCTGTGCTTCGTTGGTTCACTACTGGGGATGCCGGTACAACGGGTGAGAGAAGTTGAAAGTTAAATCACTGCAAGTTTCCATAAAGCGAAGAACAAAGCCGCAAAAGAAACATGACTGTTTTGTATAATCATCCAATAATTAATTGAATGTGTGATATAGGTTTATTTTAGCGTATTTCTTTAGTTTAATAATCTTTTTTACCACGTGAGTCCTGCTCTTAGAATGCCTTTTCTTGGTCCTACACCTACCACCGATTTAAATGCCATCCACAAGCATGCCTGTTCCTACATGTATGTACATCCCAGGCCTTTTAAGTCATATTTTAAAGTATTGTTTCTTTATTTCAAAGTGTTAGTTACTAGATCAACCCCGTTTGATTTGAAAATGTTGTGTAACCATGTTTTTACCAAAACATCTGTCTTTTGTTTGATCATTTCATTGCGTGTTGAATCCATAAATTCAATTGGGGAAGTCAATTAATGGAAATATCTTCCCTTTCTGTGGAAGTCACCCAGCGTAACATTTGCTACAATAGGCATTCATACAGTGTCATACATGTATAAAGTTCATGATAAGGCTAATGATGTTGATTGAAATATCATGTCCATTTATCACGAATCCTTTCTTAACACATATCCTCTCATTCTTTAAAGTCCTCATACTTATTTGACCTTGCAAATTATCACCTTCTTAATTTGATTTATCTCCCCCTATCGCTACAACTCCTCTTCTTTTCATCTTTCAACCTAGAGGATATGTCTCCGGAATGTCGATCACACGCTTTGAGTACGAGTCCCACCACTGATGTCCTTCGGCAAGCATCAATCTGCATTTGCCACTCTCTACCCGTGTGTAGTAAGTGGGTACCTTGTAGGAAATCTTTCCTTGAATGCTTTCAGCACCATAAGTCAGCTGACCAAAGGACAGGTTTATAATACTCTCCTGCCCATAAATTTGAAATAACTCTTTTTAACCCGTTTTAATGAAATGATTGAAATGATAGTGACAATAGGATAAACTCTCGGTAAAATGAAAAGATATCTTCTCAGCAATTTATCAATCGAGATTAAACCATATTGTCATAATCATTTCTTAAAAGGGGGTGAGAAAATATCATTCCTATACTTCATAGGCAACAGTGTATTTGTAGGGACCTTGAGCATCCTCTGTGATGGACAATCAAGTGCGCATAAAACTATAGTAATACTTTTGTATTGTTGATATTCGTTTGTGCCTGTCCATCCATACATTCAGATACAATTCACATAATCATGGCAATATCATGGTTGAATTCTCGTCGGATCCTGTGAGTTCAAGCGATTCTAAAGGATAGCTGATGACCTCATTGTGTTTGTAAAAGCCGAAATCAAATGCCACATTTGCGTTCATGCGCCATGCCCGTGCCCATGCCCATGACCGTGGCAGTGGCAGTGGCGTCAGAGCAAGGCAGTAAAGTGTAATGAATTGCATATTGATAACAATGGTATCGTAGTTGGTAAGTTGTTATGTTTTCATAATTGTACCGAACAAGTAAAATAATTTTCTGGCATCTGTCTCAACGTAAACTATTTTTTGCTCTCCTTTTCCCCCTTCTTTCTCTCTACTTATATAAATCCACATCTCTCTCTCTCTCTCTACCTCTCTCTCTCTCTTTCTTACCTACTCTATATTTTCTATTGATAAGTTCCCCTTCTATCTATATTTTGCATGTTTTCCTGCACAACCATCTTTTCATGAATGTTTATGCCCGACTTGTCTTGTATTTTATCACGATTATATTCCAATTATATCATTCATGCCTGCTTTTTCTTCTTCATCATCTCCTTCTTCTTTTTTAAGAGGAGATCAAGATGCGGAGGGTCATATTTAATACTTGTTTATCAAAAGCGTACGGGACTACGGGTACACTTTCGTGAGGCCTCGTACGCCTATGCAGAAAATTAGTGTTTATAGAGGGACATACTCAAAATGTATATGCAATGCTCATTGTGCCTTTGAACTAGAACTTCAGATTCGTTTGTGCGCAGCTTTCCTTTTTGGACGTTTCACCTTCGGCACCCCCCCCCCCCTTTCCCCTCTTCAAATACATTCATACCTGACTTATACTTTATCATGCCTACATACCAATTATCTGTTTTCATAACGATGTCAGATGTTTTTTTTGCGTCGATCAATCAATCTAAAGCTTCTATAATTGATTTCTTTTCTTTTTTCCCGAAGTATTCGTGCGCGTGAATTTGCAGGGTGTGTGTGCGTGTGTGTGTGCGTGTGTCTGTCTGCCTGTGAGTGTTTCATTATGACGAGTTTGCCTTTGCTATAATCATAACCTTTCAATATTTTATACCGAGATTGGCGTTATAGTCCATGATCTGGGACGTGCCCCTTGCCCCTATTAGTTAGATAAGATATATCCTATAATACTTGTAAAATATGAAGTATAGTCTCATGAGTCATAATCTGTCAGAGTCGTTCCGTGTACTGCTAGATCAGACTCTCACAGAGAGCCTTGGTGAGCCGATAAATTGTTTGAATGCATTCGAGAATATATAATTGACTACATATCATATATATTTCATATGTTCTCTATGTTATGAATAAAATGTGACTAAAACAAAAAAAGGTACAGCCATCCTTTCTCTTTGTGAAGTTTACCAAGTTTACACAAATGGTTTTAATTGAAAATCCCTGTTCAGCATTGGCTTCAACCGACTTCACATCACTGTTGGGTGTGAACTTTTCAAAGATTGTATCCTGGCTTAAATACAATATCCCATAATTTTGAGAAAAAAAACTGTTGTATCCCACCCCATGCATCATTCAATACTTCCTAGATTGCAGTTACATCATGTAAAATATGAATAAGAAACTCAGGTAGACGGGTATGGGACTTTGTCTATCTGTATGACAGTGTATTAGTTGTATTTCAACATATGATTAAGTTAAGTATCCGCGGGTTCCCTAAAAATCCTTGGAAGCTAAACTTTTAAGTTCGGTACCTAATAATAATAATAATATTTAATTTTTATATAGCGCTTAATACAAATGTCTCTACCTAGTGCAGGCAGGGTACATATACATTGTACTCTCAACATAAATGTGAATAGTATCTCCCAAATGTAACCCATTTCAGTCCCCGTTTAGAATGTATGTATTTACGAAAATGCAACTTAATATAAACGATTCTATTCAACAATTTCTAACTTATCACCTATTCCAGGGGATATCAAATACAATTGATATGCATCGAGTGTTGTATTGTTTACACTTGTTTAAATTGGAAGCCAACCATTTCATCAACAAAAGCACCTGCAAATTGAGTTTTAGTGAAATGCTTCTTTTTACCTTGCCCTTCACTAAAGCAGGTTAATTCTGGAAACACGAAATACCGTATTTTTACTAAAATAAAATCCAAAACCGACCTTGGAGTTAGGGCTTTTTTTCTTCAAATCTTCAAAGTCGGGTTTAACAAAGGAAGTTAGTTTACATTTGTCTAAATTGGAAGCCAAACATTTCATGAACAAAAGAATTTGCAAATTCAGTTCCAGTGAAAAGCTTCATTTCAACTTGCCTTCACAAAAGCAGGTTGATTCTGGAAAATTACAATTTACAGAAACAAGAAAGACCGTATTTTACCAAAATAATATTAACAACCGACCTTGGATTTAAGGCTTTTTTCTTCAAATCTTCAAAGTCGGGTTTAACAGAAGAAGTTAGTCTGAGGTGTTAGACCTCCTTCTGTTAAATGTGGTTCTAGACCCAGGTCCGGATTTAACTGGAGTAATAGAAATGCATTTCGGCAATTTTTCAAGTGATACTTTGATTATCAGGAAACTAAATGAGCAATACCCTTTCACACTGACTCCAAACAAATGAAAAGCTCACAAATTAACATTCATCTCAAAGTACTCTACCCTCTTTAATATGGCAGAACTGGAGTTCAGTATCTATGCATTCGTATAGGGAAATACAAAAGTGAACGATACCCACATAAATGTCACAAGATACAAAGGGTCCCTTTATCCCTGGTAGATTTTTTCCTCATTTCTTCGATATTTAAATTTGTGATACAATTGGGCAATTTCAACCTGCTCGGACAGTTTTTTGCCCTACATGTATGACCTGGTTTGTTCTTTTCGGAAAATCATTTTTGTCAAATACTGCCTTGTCACACTGCCAACCCGATTCCAAACGACTCCTAAACCAACCGATGTTTACAACTTGTGGTAATGCAATTCTTTCTTCGGAAGTCTGTCTCTCTGATGCTGAACTCGTCAGTGAAACTGGGGTACAGACAAAACACCTCCCTCCCAGGGGGTTTGATTTAGTCTGAAAGGCATTGCAACTTTTCTTTTTTGTAGCCAGATTACGTGGTCTAATGCTTCTCAATGTGCAGACGCTAACGATGTTTCTCCAACATGAATAACATTAATTAATGAAAATAATATATATACATATAAATGGACCGTGACTCGATAGGAATTGAATTCTCTGATATAAGTCTTGTTCAGACGGGGTATTGCTATAGTTAATCCCTGCATCAGTAAATACCTCATGTATATTTACCATTAGTTGTCCACATGCTCTTTGTGGACCAACTTGCCACGATTAAGATAACACGACCTACCACCGACACAGAGTTTGGCCAATCCGGTTCGAGTTGGACACAATGGCACGAATTCACAACGGAGGTTTGTCGACAAACCTAGGTTGTTGTGCGTCATATGACGCGTTTCGACGCGTTTTAACAGTAAAAACGCGTCGAAACGCGTCGAAACGCGTCCTATGACGCACATTAACCCAGGTTTGTCGACAAACCTCCTTTGTGAATTCGGGCCCTTATGTCGACTACTGCTTTGTTGAGCAAGCACAAAACAAAAAAATATACGCCTTTGTTGTGACCCAGTGAAACCAAGTTGGCCAAACTCTGTGTTTAGATAGGTCGTGAAAGGTCACATATACTCCAAGGTAAACGTGAGAGCATCCACACGGTCAACGTACGCTACCCTCTAGTCGTGTTAGCGAGTTACTCCTGGATTTTTCCAGGAGTAAAAAAGTCGGAGTAAAAAATTCGGGATAAAGGTAGGAGTAGCTACTCCGACCTTTACACCTACCTCACCATATTTACCCCGACTAGCTCTTAACATCACCTTTACCCCAAGGTAAATTGCCTCCGTCTGAACAAGACTACTGACAAGTTTCCCCAGATTTCATCGCTGACTCGAACCCATTTAAAGAATAGAACAAAAGGACTCGATTAAGTTCAAGGTGAAACTATAATGACATTGCACCTTCAATATTCACCACACATAAACGGGAGCTTCTTTGACAAATGTGTATTTTAAGGGGTTTCGCCAGGGTTCGTTAAAGGTCCAAAACATTCACAAATAGTGGCAACTGATTGGCAAATAGTTGCTAATCTTCGCAAAAACTGTCGCTAACATTATAATCGCCAACTGGCAAATTTCGCAACGTTCGTAAGCATTTGCCGCTCAGTGTGTTACCCCCTTTAGGACGGAATGGATACTCTCCCATGTTCGCTAGAATACATACGCCGAGATGCTTTAAAATAACGAGTCGCAAAAGGAGTGGGTTACGAATAGAAAGGGGGAAGAGAACGAGAGAACCGGGGCGATGAATGAGAAAGATAGTCGAAAAGAGAAGGTTAATGTAGAGAGTTGATCGACAGAGGGAGATGGAAAGGAGAATTTAAGGAAAGGGGGGAAGAGAGGGACATATAGAGAGGGGTTGACGGAGATTAAACATGAACTAGGTCGATCCTCCCGGCAAGCAGGGAATTGAAAGGAGATATCTGTGATTCAGGGGTTGGTGCACTATTCAAAAGATTATAGGGTTGGTGTATTAGTTTCTTTCTTCGGGCAAATATGCTACGACCACAAAGTCTTTATGTTTGGCTGTTATTGTCATTCACATACAACATCACATTATCATATATTTTGATATCGGGAAATTAAAGTCATGGAGCGAATGAAAAATGCCATTCGGGAATACGATGGAATTGTCATCCTCCAAACTTCAAATAATCACCATGATCTTATTAATGGAGTCGAGGATGAGAGGCAAGAGCACGTGACTAAATCATTTTTTCTTTCGAACTACGTCTCGAATCAAACAGCCACCCAAGACATCATTATCCGGAGCCATTGAAACATAATTTTAGTTTTTGTGTTAAGTTTCCAAACATATTTCAGAGCCTACTCTTGGCACTCGTTTTTTGTCATCTAGACAAGGAAAGATTTGAGCGAGCCTTATTCCGACCACATTCGAAATTCTCCTTAGACACCTGTAAGAACGACGGAAACTTTTTTTTTTTAAATGCGTTTGAAAGACAAATCCATTGTTTGAGAAACTTAAAATTGTTCGAGTCAAGATTGAAAGTATTGTAATAATAGCTTTTCATGTTATCCCTTGGAGATAGGTATTCTATTACTGTGTATAATATCACAGGCAGAAACACTCTACAACCCATGCATTACTCATGTTTTTAGATGAAGTAGCTCATGCTATTGACGATATGGCCATTACTGTGGGTATTTTCCTGGACTTCTCCAATGCCTTTGACACTATTAATCATAGAAACATAAATCATGCGGGATTCCTTTCCCATACTAGTCAACTGTTTTTTAATAACAAGTCTTTTATCGTCTCTTCATAATAAGTTTCAATTTAATTCAATTACGTTATTTAATAAAAACAAGACTATATTGTTGTTATAACTTCCGGAGCCTATGACCTACAAGCATTGCTTTCTCTTTAGGCTCCATCATATTTCTTCCTTTATTCAACTTAGTCTTATGTATTATTATTTTTGTTTGTATAAATGCAACCAAAAATGATTACAAACATTTAACATGCCAAATGTATTGATGTATTATACAACATGTGAAATATGAAAATAAACTGAAACTGAAACTGAAACAGGTACATGGATTCGCAGACGTGCATCGGCATTTCGGAAGTGTGAGACATCAAGTATATCCAATTGGTTTTATTATACATTGCTGTCTTTGATGTTAAATCTCCCATCACATAGTGGATCATTAGTTCAGGTATGATATTCATCACGAGATGGGATTTTTTTTCAAAGCAAAAATAGGTGCGACCAACGGATCCTCTTTTCTATACAAATAAAATATTGAAAGTTAAAGATCTTTATCTCTTTCAGTTGGGCCAGTTTATGTATTCTTATAATAACAACATGCTCCTTTCGTTTTTGATGATATTTTCACCCTAAATAAATCCTCTCATACAGTTGTAAGTACCCAACTCGGCATTGTAATGACTTTCATTTACCTTTGCTGAGAACCATTCTAGCCCAAAACACGTTTATTTATACAGCCCACAAATTTTGGAACTCTATTCATATTGACAATCAACTTGCCCCCTCTATGAATTCATTTAAGAGGAAATTAATATCAGTGAATTGTCAAATCATTTCTTGCCTTCCCTTCCTTCCCGTCATATCTTTTTTTACGCTCTGTGTGTATTTTACTAGGTCACTACCGCTGCATTGTGCACATCGTGCTCTCTCTCTCTCTCTCTCTCTCTCTCTCTCTCTCTCTCTCTCTCTCTCTATCTCTCTCTCCGTTCTTCTCTTCTCCACCTCTCCTCTTTTTTTTCTTTACTCATCACATATGCAGCAAAATGTTGTCAATTCTTCCATCTCTCTCTTTCCTTGCTTTATTTTCTGTTGTCTTATGTATTCTTTTTTAATTATTAATATGTATGTCTTATCTGTCAGTCGTCATTGTCTCTTTTGACCTTTCCAGTGCTCACTATACGCTATCGTAACAAGTTTTCAAATTGCGGATTTATAATTGTATTATTATTTTGCCACTTTTTGGTATTCTATGTATATATATATATTTTCAAGTCGATATATTTACATGTTACAAAACTTATGTTTGTCATTATTTTTTACATGGTTTAAAGTTGTGAAAAAGAAAGAATACATAATTATCCAGTATAATGGGTTTTTTTATTCTTAAAAAAAGATAAACCTGTGGAAATGAAGGGATCCACTGAAAAACAGAGCTTGTAAAATGTGGATCCCTCCATTTCCACAGGTTTATCTTTTTTTAAGAATTAAAAAAAAAACATTATACTGGATAATTATGTATACTTTCTATTTCACAACTTTAAACCAAGTAAAATGTATTATATTAATGAATGTTGAATTGTATATCTGATTTCTTGTCATAATTACTGTTCTGTTGGAAATGAAAAATAAAACTGAAACTGAAACTGAAACAGGTACATGGATTCGCAGACGTGCATCGGCATTTCGGAAAAGTAAGACATCAATTATATCCAATTGGTTTTATTATACATTGATGTCTTTGATGTTAAATCTCCCATTACATAGTGGATCATTAGTTCTGGTATGATATTCATCACGAGGTGGGATTTTTTTCAAAGCAAAAATAGGTGCGACCAACCATCAAATATTGAATGAATACAATCGTGTTTTTGTACAAAGATTGAAAAGCAACGTGAACTTGCGAAATAATAAGAAGTTCAGGTTGTATTATAGCTGCCACATACCAGCACCTCAATCACCACAATGGCATAATCAATCGTGTTCAAAAACATGTTTGGCTGAAAAGCTTATTCATGGCTCGTAACTAATTCTCAATTCAGTACAAACATATTTTACTATTTTCAAACTCTATTTGCAGATTACCTCCGACTGAGGTAGGGTTAAAAATTGAAAAGGTTCTATCAAAGCGAGGTGAATGTGAAAGATGGCCCATCCTGAGGGACTTTGCTTGTATAGAAGAAGAAATGTGCCTGTGGTATTTGCTCTCGGTAAAAAGGATTGGCGAAAAGAAGGAAAACAAATCTTTTTCGTGACTTACATCATGATATCCCCCCATTTCCTCAACAAAATATTTGTTTTCAAAATTCATGTCGTCTTTCTAGAGATTGTTGAATTGCAAAAAAACAGCTTTTACAAAGTCTTATTAGTTTCCTGCTAATCTGGCGACTAACAGTATTGCCAATATCCAATGTAGTAAGGTGGTATTGGGCAACATTGGCTTATAATATTATGTTGGAACCGGTGTAAACCCACATGCAATCCAACCCCTTTTTGAAGTACCCTATACGCCCCCCCCCCCCCTCCCCCACCCCTCCTCTCTTCTCAAAGTAAATACTCAGTACGGCACACTTGGTCCTCCAGATACCCCCATCCACCAAGGGCGTATCCAGGATTTTGCAACAGAGTGGGCACAATACACAAGGTTCTAGGACACCTACCCCCTGGAAAACCACCCTCCGATAACCACCCCTAGGATAACCACTCTCTAGGACCGTACCCTCTAGGGCAACCATCCTCTAGGACGACTACCCCAGGGACAAATACCCTCTAGGATGATTACCCCCAGCTAACTACCCCCGAAGACAACCACTCCTAGGACCACTACCCCCAGACAACTACCCCCTAAAACAACTACCTTCTAGGACAACTACCCCCCCCCGGACAACTACCCCCTAGGAAAACCATCCTCGAGGACAATTCCCCCCCCCCCCCCCATTGATAATAACCCTAAGTGGTTATTGTCCGGGGGTATAGTTGGGTGGTAGATGTCAAGGGTATAATTATATGCCACTTGGTTTTCATATCCGCCAGTGTACCTAAACCCATATTACTTTGCCAGGGTCTAGGTGGGGAGGTACTCTCTCGCAAGGCATGGGGCGGAGGAGCTGTCGGTTTAATACATTAATCGATCAACAGGTATACTGAACATCTGATGTAGTAGAAATGTATATGGCACAATACTTTAAAATTGCTAAGGTAAGTGTACATGGATAGCTCTATAATTACGCCAATGGATGCAGCATCATAAATAAAGATGAAAAATTAAGGTGCATGCCTATGGTATGAGCATTTCGTTTGAATAGTTTTCACTCATTTGTTGTCTCGAAAATAGTCCTGAAAATATTGGGTAAAAGATGCTCTACAAAGCTCTCTGTATGTAATTATATGTACAATAGAGTAATATTTGAACAAACATCGGTGTTTTTTAAACTAATTAATATCCAAAACCAAGTGGACGACGAAGAGCTCAGTCTTGGTTATCAAACAATAAGCCTTAGGCTTTGTAGCTAATGTTTCGAAGATTCATGCCGTGTCAAACAATGTGCAAAGAAACTCTTTCTCTCTCTCTCTCTTAAATTCGGTAGGTTAATATGTTATTTCTGTTTACCCTCCGACAGTCCATTTGATCTTTAAAGCATTTTGTAAACAATATTATTGCACATAATACAACAAAATAGCTTTATACTTTGAACAGACAATGATGATGTAATGAATAATACCACCAGATATCAGCGCAGTAAATGAGAATGGTTCGGGAATCGTTGTTAGAATCATCATGATATTATTATCAGCGTTCTCTGGACAATATAATTGAACATAATAGAACAGTCAACATTACAACAAGCTTGTTATACTCTGCACACAAAATAGACATAATGAATAATACCACAAGATATCAACGTATTGTGGAAAGAAACATCGCTTTGTAAACATTTTTGGGCTGACATGGTGGCGCAGGAAAAGAATTAATTGGAAGATCAAGCGAGAACAAATTTCTCAGAACAGGAGATATTTATGATTTATATGTTTTTAACAAATTCTTTTCCATTGTCAAAGTAATTGCCTGCTTCCAATTTGATGTTTCGGTCACACCTGGGTCAATGGGGGCCGTGGCACTGAAATACAATGAATAGAGAATAGTGGGTCGTTGGCAAAGCGTTCTCAAATTACGCATCCTTAGTTATGTTAAAATGAGTTGTGATCGCAAAGTCTTTTGAACCCCTCCCCCCAAGAGTTGTAATCTGGCATGATATCATTTAGCTCATACGTATATCATATGTAAAAAGCGGTGATAAGAATGTATTTGAAGATGATAATAAATAGTATTTGGTAAAAGTAGTCAAATTTGACTGGTTGCCATGAAAAAGAAAACAACAAAAACAGTTCTCCGAACAACCACAAGCTTACTCTCACCATGTGACGAATAGGGTAGAAAGCGGAGTGTAAGTGGGTATATAGGCAAGTGTGTAAGAGGCGTTAAAAATTAAAGAGTGTAAGTGTACAATATGTAAGATGTTTAAGACGATGTGAGTTGTACGTGTAAAGTGCCGTATCCGGACACCTACCCCGTGGACATCCACCCCCGGATAACCACCCCCCCCCCCCAGTCAACTACCCCCTAGGACAACTACCCCTAGGGCAAGCACCCTCTAGGACGACTACCCCCTAGGGCAACTACCCCCCGGACAACTACCCCCGACAACTACTCCCTAGGACAACTACCCCCAGACAACTACCCCCTAGAATAGTTGTCCGGGGGGTAGTTGCCCTAGAGGATGGTTGTCGTAGGGGGTAGTTGTCTGCTGAGTAGTTGTCCGGGGGAGTTGTCCTAGGGGTTAGTTGTCCTAGGGGGTAGTTGACTGGGGGTGGTAATCCGAGGTGGATGTCCAGGGGGTAGGTGTCCTAGAACCGTAAAGTGCAAAGCAGTGTAAGTGTAAAAAGTGTAAGAGGGGATAATCAGAACAAGTACCATAGTGATCACCTTCAGGACCTTTGCTATATACCACAACACCAGGTAAGGGTTACATCGGGGCAATATTTACGTAACCATTCTTCCGTGGACGAGTAAAAAAACGTGTGGCTTTTAAACAAAGGCGGTTACAAATTAATATGCATGGTGGCTGGTTTGTCGCAAGGCCTGTCGTTAAACTGTGGATCATCGGCGATGAGCCCGCTTTATCAACTTCTTTAAAATTAGAAGGGTTATCACTAGGTGATTCATTCACCGTAATTGACGCATGTCCTTCCATCGCTTTGTTTTGAAACAACTTCGTGAAGAAAAAAAACACCAACTTTGTAGGACGAGGCCGTTCAGGACAATGGGCAAACAACAACGGCAGAGCACGAACTTAACAAAAGTTTAATTGCTGGTCACTCGATGACAGAGGCTGAACATCAAAGAAAAAAATCACAAACTGTTCATATCTATAATTCCATCTACACAAATATTCCTCACGTAAAGGAAAAGCTGAACCCATAAAAATGAACAATGGAAGCCACGCAAACGTAGCGCAACATTCAGAGTAAAAATTTGACCTAACGATGATGTGAAGTGAAACGTGAGAACTGTCGTTAAATATCTGATTCTATAATTTTTGTCTCTGGAAGGAAAAAGCGAAATAACTCTGCATGTAAGTCGACAATCATTGACAAATATAAATAATTGGATGTACATACGGGGGGACATTGGGCATGTGCCCGTACCCCCCCCCCCCGAAAAAAGAGGGAAAAAAACGATACCGGGGAAACGAAAGGGGGAAAGGATGGAAAAGATAATGAGATAAAAAGGAAAGGAAAAGAGGAAAATACGAGAAAAGAAGAAGCTGGTGGGACCCTTCCAACACCCTGCCCCCCAACGGGTGGCCATCTTATTCTACAATTGTTTTGCAAGTATGATCAGTGCCCCAAATATTAAATGGCAATTCACCCTCGATGGTTGGACTATTGCTACGCCACTGTCACTACTACAATGACATGTCAAAGTAATATGTAACTGGAATGTTTGGAGAACCATTCGGGCAATTATCCTGGAAAGCGATTGTGTGGAAATGGCAAAAGTAATGAGTTTCTTTCAAAACGTTGGCACGTGCTAATGTTTTGTATTCTTGAGTAAACGCTATGAATGTAAAAGACTTGTATCACGACAGTCATTATCGATCGGTCGTCTGCGGTAAAACTATTCGATCATCTTGACAGGATGTCTCTGATTTTTGTTTTCTTCATTTCATTTATGAAAGAAATCTTCCCAGCCTCAGGCACAGAGAAAACTAACAAGCTAGACTTTGCACATATCAAATTTGAAAAATATGGATTATTATCATGGAAGGATTTCATATGTAATTTTATTCCTAAGATGATACCGTGGATTTTTAATGCCATTTCCTTTTTGTCAAAAAAAAATCAAGGCCATGATCCATTTTTGTATCGGAAAACTTGTTTAGATCACAATTTTGTTTGTACATCGCATTTTGCATTCTACAACAAATTTTTGAGGCAACAGTATATCACAGATTGTTTATTACACAGGTAATCAAAAGATAGCGTGCACCCTATAGCATGGAGGAGAAAATGCAAAGCATATAGATATTGTTACGTCTTTATTTTGTTATTGATAAATACAAGTTTCATGCTCTTGATTTGTACCCCCAAAAGCGTCTAAATGTAACCACAACATTAGAACATGTTTTTTAAAATCAATATACATGTAATTCAAAATGTATTTAGAACAAAATTCATATAAAATCTATAAATATATACCCTTTAATATGCATAGTTCAGCTTGATAGTTCTTTTTAAACAAAATATTGGAAATGATATTTTACTCCAAGTACATCGATGGATCTAAAAGCTCGACTCAGTGTATTATACATAATTATATCGCCCTGATTTAATTTCAACTTTCGCGAAGTGACTCGTTCTCTCCAAAATAAACTTGGACCCTCTTGCATAAAGAGTTGCGTTTAAACGCATCTCTGAAAATAAAACGCAAGTCCTAAAAAATAAAACGCTACTTGATTTTCAGCCAATCACACTTGAGTATTTAGAAGTTGCGTTTGATTTTTATATTTGCGTTTAATCGCATTTTTTTAATACAAGACCCCCTTGTTCCTACAAAAGTGTCCTAGCTGCCCTTAATCGACTGGTTTATGTCGGCTGAAGCCTCTAATTTTGTAATATTTACCACTGCAAAGGTAGAAACGGCCTTTGCTGTTTTTGGTTGCACTTTAATTTGTATGGTAACGTTAACCTCGCCTTTTGATGTATTAATCCAATTGTTACCAATGACCGCCCCGCAGCGATAAAAGTGAGAACTATACGGGTGCGGTGGTGAAATTTTCTCCTGTATTGTCCGTCTGGTTTTGAATTATCTCCTCCTTCTCCTCCTTAACGAGGAAATTCATATATTCGCTTGAAGGTCTATTATTATCTACAGGCAAGCCATCAATTGAATCTCAATTCACGAATCCAAATCTGTTTTGATCTCTTTTTCATATCGAAACTCTCTTGTGGCGGCAAACCTCAGAATGCCCTTAACTTTATCAACATCATTTGCGTTTATTTCACCGTCGGGGCTTTAATACACATGAATAGAAGCTTGACAACGCCTTCTCATTTGCTTCAACTGGAGGCAATTATTTCCTTTAGATTCATCTACAAAGATTGATCTTTTTGTGTCACGAACTTAATGGCATTACTTGCATGCCATAGTATGGTGGAGGGGTTCAGATATAGGGTGGGAGTTGGTAGAGAGATGTTTGTGGGAACAAGGTGAACTAGTTTCCAGACAGATGAAATGCCCTTGCGTAAGGAGATCCAGTCCCTCGGATAAGACGTAAAGCCTTAGTTCCACTGGAGCCTACTTACCAACAAAGAATGTAATTCCACATCAGGCGCGGTTCTAAAAGAAACAAATTCTACACGTGCCTTGCACAAAGTAATTGATAACAAGATTTTTTTGGGGGAGGTGCGGCTTGAGTCACGCAAGACCCCCCTCCCCCCCCCCCCCTTGGAACCACTGTTGTTACAAAGAGACAGATAGAGGGAAGGGTAACGTATTATGAATCAATATTATTGATCAATCAATGCTCAAACTACGACCAAAAAGTGTATCGGGTGACTGGATGACCGTTCCTTTCTAAACAATAGTTTTGAATTGAATTTTAAATCGTATTGAATTTTCTCATGTGTACAAATATTTTGTTTATTTCTATTATCCATATTGTAAGAAACCATTCCCTCGAACATATTTTGATTTCTGACGGCCTCGGTCAGGAGGTATTACGATTGGAGTTTGTGTAAGTAATGCGTGGCTTGGAGATGGTGATCTGTTAATGATGAGCCTACGGGACCATCGTTAACGGCACACCCAGTCAGTTTATTTGTTTGTTTGTTTGCTTGCTTGCTTATTAATTGTTTATGTTTTTTGGTACGTAGGGGGATGTATAAGATCCATAAATGTATACCATTCAGGCATTTTCCCTGTCGAGATAATCTTTTTTATTCTTGCATGTTTCGTTATCTTTCACCCTGTACATGTTTCATCTTACTCATCATTTCCACCAGGTCAGGAGAGTAATAAAACAAGATCGCGAAGACATTCACGAAATCAACTTAATGGCAATTTCAATACCTTTTTTGTATCACCTGTTTAAAATTTAAGTTTAGCACTTCTATGGGTGTCCTTACGTACGTTTAGTACTCTCTGTAAATATACTTCTCAATTTATTCGCCATCCATACATCTCTTTGCCTTTATCTCTCTGTCTTCCCCTTCTTTTTTCCCCTCTTGATATTGTACTGATTTAATTTTATCGATCCTCATCTAAATTGCTTTATATATTTACAATTTAAAGAAGTATCTTTGTATATATTATACAATTACCTTGTATTTCAACTACTGTGTGTGCATATTATGTACACGAGTATCGTTTTTTTTCTTCTTTTAAAGCCCCACTGTCCTACTTGTAGCTACTTGCTCCCTCTATATAGAAAACTTCCCTAATCGGTGCCTGTTGGTCCCCCATGATCCTCTTTTTCTTATGTTAGTTGAGAGCTGAGTTAATGAGATAGCCACCTGTCAGTGACCTCGCTGTGTGGTCTAATCCCCTCTGGCCCAGTAGTAGTGACGGTCTTTAAACCTTGACATGGATTTTAATGTTATATATACACTCATTGTGATTTTTATATATTGAATTTCAATCAAGACCATGATGAAAAACAGCTTTGCTGATCATGTTTATCCTGAATAAAGATGTTCAAATAAATAAAATAACTAAACAATGACTCATGGGTGGCATCTAAAAGCGCTTTGTACCAGGTGGAAAAGACGTAAGATGTCATTATCATGTACGCATAATTATTTTAAAGGGGAAGTCCACCCTGATATCAAGTTTGTAAAAATAGAACCAGAAAATGAGAAGAACATTTCAATGAAAGTTAGAGTAAATTCCGATTTTGGAAAAAAATTATGAACTTTTGAAGTTGCGATCAATCAAACACAAAGTGGCATCACTGTAATGTATTTTGCGACCTCCACCCGAATTTGCTCTTTACAGAAAATGTCATGAACATTAATTTTCTTATTTTCTCATTGTCTGCTTTTATTAAAACCAATTTAATACCAGGGTAGAGTTACTCCGTAATAGCTGACGCACACGGCTATTTCAATTGGCACAGGTTGGCTTTTATTTTGGTCTTTCATTTAAAGTAGACCAAGAAAGTCGTAAATATATGATTACATGAGAAAGGCTAGCATATAATGCAAAGGGAAATTAATCGAAACGGGTTGTCAAACTCTCCATTTTAAGCGGGACTGCACTACTTGTGCCCTCTATATAGCCAATAATGGCTAAGCGGTATACCCGTTAGTCCCCCATGGTCCCCTTTTTCTGAAGCAATTTTTCTTAATGTTTCATGATTTAAAAACAAATGGTACACTTTACATGTGTAGTTTGTCAACCATCGGTGATTGAATTCCGCCCTCTGTAGTCTGAAAGTTATCAACAATATTGAGCATTGGTCAATAGTTACAAATTTGTCTTATGTCACATTCCTCACATTCTCTCTCTCTCTCTCTCTCTCTCTCTCTCTCTCTCTTTCTCTCTCTTAATTTGGCTATCTAGTTCCTCATTTTCCCCATGTTTGTTTCCCCACATAACTGTCAACGTACGTGTCTTTGATTTCTTTAACAGGTTATAGTTCCCCAGTTGCATTGTTTCTTATGTTTATGTGGGCGAACAACAAAGAGGTGCTCAATGTGACTGGTTTGCTCTATTGTACTAACAAATATTTTCAAAACAAGATTGATCTCTGCACCAGGCACCGAATAATCCATTAAGTCTTTGACATTTCATAACAGTGCCGGAAGCACTAAACGCTGAATCATCAGAGATGTATCATTCTATATGACATAATTATAAAAAAGCGCAGCACCGTGAGTTATCTGTCCTTTAGTTCCTCTTTCATCAATTCAGGCAGTTATATAGGCCATCTTGCCAGTGAATCGATTCTTTCAATATCATTTGGCTTTGAATAACAATATTCTGCTTATGACGTTGTCTAAATTGTACTGCGAGCGGTGTCCTAAACGGAGTCCCGCGAGTTTGAATGACAAGTCGATGCACAAGTTTTATTTGGCAAGGACCTTCAATGTATACCAAGTCCATCGAATAACATTTAAAACCTTTGGTCCACTAATTGCACAAAGAAATGAACTTAATTTCTTGTAGTTCCTCTCCAGGCAGTGCAAGCAGGCGCGGATCCAGGATTTCTTAGGGGAGGGGGTCCAACTTTTTTTTTTTTTTTGCTCCCGAAAATTTGAAAATCGCGCCGGCCGAAAAGTCGCTCAGTGGGGGGGGGGGGGGGGGGGGGGGGGTAAGCGGACACTTTTTTTTTTTTTTTTGGAGTCCAAACAAAAATCTCAGCCAGCCGAAAAGTCGCTCAGTGGGGGGGGGGGGGGTAGGGGGGGGGGGTAGTTAGCACTTTTTTTTTTTTTTGGTCCTCGAAAATTTTAAAATTTGCACCCCCCCCCCCCCCTTGAGCGCCAGGGGGGGGGGGGGGGTCACTCCCAAAAAAGGTAAAAATCGCGTGATTTTACATGATTTTTTTCTCAAGGGGGGGGGGGGGGGGCCCGGGCCCCCCGGTCCCCCCCCCCCCCCCCCCCTGGATCCGCCACTGAGTGCAAGGTAACATATGTGCTTATTTCCTTCGTTAAAATTGTTCTTAGGTTTATAAATGTATATATTAAGCAAGAATTCCCTCACATTCTTCCAAAATATAAGTAGTCAACATATGGTTGTGTTTTAAAAACATGCTAGTTTTTTTAGGCGTTTGTCCATTGAATTGATGGTTGTCAACTCTGAGAGAACTGCTCTGCTTTGTCAGCAAATCTTGATTGATTACCGCCCTCTAGTGTCAAACAGAGTGGTAAACTGAAAACACCATGTTCACAAGATACGTCAATGAGACATATTCATTTGGGGAGCAAATAGGCCCTACAAGCCTCTTCTAAATAAAGAAAAAAAAAGGTACTCTTTTCTGCCCCTCTCTCTCCCATCCTCTTTCTCACATATCTCTGGATCTAGTCTCTCTCATACGAAGAGCCATCCCCCTGCAGGTTGTTCTTCCTTATGCAAGGGTCACTCTGTGGCCTGGACCCACCCTCCTCAGAGGTCGCCAAATATCGACGTCGACTCGACGCCTAAGCCTGACCCTGACCTATTTGTTGTTGTAGTGAAGTCCTAACGTTCGTTTTTCTTCATTGGGTGAAGCTTTACTATACAAATTGATGAAATGTGTGAAGCTTTGACGAGTAATTTGTTTTTTCTGGTGATGTGACATCGAATCCAATCGGTCGCCTTGTTTGTTCAGGTGATGTGACATCGAAGCCACTACCGGTCGCGTCGAAAATATGTCGAAATCATGTCGAAATCGTGCGTTTCAAAACAACTATTTAATTTTTATTCCGGTCACTCATGCACTCGCAGAGTGATCGTCCTGAGGTCACCGAACTTTTCTCCAGCGAAACTGATTTCGAGATTTCACGAGATCGTTTTCGAGTAGTCTACTAGTCTCCTACACATAACTAGTTGCGTGAGTATTCGCAGTATACGTGCCTGAAAGGCCAGCCTCAAGTCTGGAAACGAGACTAGTAGCCTACGAGCTGTCGGTATTGTACCCAGCATGCGCAGCGCAGATCGTGCCAAGTTTTGGCCCCAAGTTTTTGCGAGGTGAGTTGAAAAAAAATAGAAAGTTCAGAGTTTTCCGATCATTTTGAGACGGTACTACTCCGACCCTGTTTTACGATTGATTATTAACGAAATCTGTGCATAAAACTTAGCCTATATTTTCGCGAGATTTCAATGTTTGAACTATGCAAATGGCCAGTATGGTGAAACAGTGGTGAAGCTTCAGACCGGCCGAAAACTTACAAAAGTGAAGCCTCACCTATGGAAAACTGACACAAGTGAAGCCTCACCTATGTAAAACTGACAAAAGTGAAGCATCACCTATGCAAATAATTCAAAGGGTGAAGCCTGGACTAACACATTTGCTGATAAGAGTGATGCTTTGCCTTTGTTTTTTGTAAAGCACATGAAGTGATGGTGAAACCCTGAGGTTACAAATAATTGGCTCAGGTGAAGAAAGGTGATGACCTGAGGAGGGTGGGTCCAGGCCACAGAGTGACCCTTGCATTAGTCTCACCTTTCCTTTTTTGTTTACATTACCGTACACTAAAACATTTGAAAAAGCTATTATATTTTACATGTATGCTACTTGATTGAATAGCCCATATAATGTAGTTTTTTTACAGGATAGATGAGAAACTTTACATTTCTACTTGCTTTGGAGGGAATGATGATGTACATCATCTATTGAAGCCCGTCTGTACTATTTTGGCCAGGAGAGATTAGACCACCCAGCGTGGTCACTGACAGGTGGCTATCTCATCAACTCAGCTCTCAATTAAAATAAGAAAAAGAGGATCATGGGAGACCAACGGGCACCGGTTATGCATTGTTTTCTACATGGAGGGAAGAAGTCGCTACAAGCAGTACAGTGGGTCTTTAAGGCTCTTAATTCAAAGCGAACAGTAGAAATAAACTAGTCAAAAACAAAGCGTGTCAATGTTTCCATTGGAACTCTATTATTGAAAATATTTCATATTAGGTATACAAAAACACTTTTACAAAAGAAAAAGTACTTTCACATTTTACAAAAAAGTACATTATATTTGATACTCTGAATGTACATAAGCTTTAGAATAACTCTCAATAATTTACATTAACTATATACAGTTTGGAATGAGACTAGGCAGATAAAAACCATCAACTCACACATTTAGAATTATGATGGGACACTAAAAAGACATCATAATTCCTTCTCCTCTACATACATAAAGTAGGGAGAAGTTTCTTTTTCACGATGGGGAACTATTACTTCAATTTATTTCAGATTTAGATTAGACTATTAAAATTTTCATTGATATTATGTATTTGTTAGCATGTGCAAAGCACATAGAAACTTGAAATACTAGTAGATTAAAGGAAATTGTTTTAAAGACAGTCAGACTGTAAAATTTCACAGAAGGATAAATGTTAGAAACAAAATGTAAGAAATGCCAAAGGCCAATGGAATTTAGACTCTCAAAAGTCTCACCACTTATCAAGGAAGCAAGGTGACAATTCGATTCATAATTTAGATCAAAGTTTGGGATAGCCCAAGGGATTAAAATGAAAACATCCGACTACCAGGCCAGGTTACGAAACATAAGAATAGAATAATAAAATATAGCATGAATAGCGTAGGGACCAAGAATACAATTGAATTGAAGGGTAAGTTATTACAAAATAAATAGCTGTTTACCATAGGCAAACTAACTGCTACTGAATTAAAGAATGGAATGATTACTGGTTGAAGACTGTAAGAAAAACAAAGTCTTGATCTTACAAATTTGTGCATAATATATGTGTTTGCACACAGATATAAAGATAATAAATCAGGATAAACATCATGATATGGCTGAGTAATGAAAACAAACACCTCACACAGAACACTATATAATATACATTGCAGACATTATCATGATGCAATACTTGCAGCACATTACTAAGTTTCAGTGGAGATCACGCAAGGAAAAGGAAAATGCCAATCCTATACCCCCCCCCCCCCCCCACAAACAAAACAAAACAAAAAATATTCAGCTTTACGATTTGATTCCATTTTACAGTAAAACAAGAAAAACAAAAAAACAAATACATGTACTATAGAAGGGTATACCTGAGTAGTGAGTATTGAAGGGAAAAAAACGTATTTTAGAACAGTGATCACATTGATCACTACTAGTCAACAGACACCCAAAAAAAAGTTCTAATATGTTATAACTGCTCATAGAAGTACTCTCACCTCATTTTAAAGCAACATCTTCATACCAATTAGTACTTGAGGCAGTTTTGGTGTCACAATTATTATAACTGGCAGTCCAAATCAGCCCATAATTTTCTATGTATACTTTGTTTTCAAGACGTTTTGTAAAACAGCCTCTGAGGAATTCATACTTCAAACAAGCTCTGCCTCTAGTTGGTTCCTCTTTTATCATGCTACTACTACTGAATTTGTTGTTTCATTGTATATTCTTTTTGTAATATACTTATTCATTGTATTATGTTTTGCATGAGAAATAAAATTATCATTTGAATCAATACTTATTTATGCAATTGTTGAATTTACTTCCACTCATGCTTACTCCAATCAAAGATTGCTTACAATGTATGTACAGGGATCCTGTCCGGAATAGTGTAGGTTTGTTCACCAGTAATAATCAATAGTTGATTTTAAAAACTTATTCTTACAATTTGTATTAGTTTGACTATGCCTGGCAAGTACAAGGTTAACTTTGGTGTCATAACTCCATTAACCCATACCAGAAAATTAGATGTGTGAATTTTGTAAAACAAAGTTCATGCTAATATATGTCAAACAATTGGTGCCCGTGTATTCCTAGTGTACTGGAAATTAATACTGATAAAGTTCTACATTTTTTGGAGGGGGAGGGGAGAAAAATGTGTGCAAGCAAAGGGACATAACATAAAAGAACAATGAATCAATCAAAGTGAGAAAAATTTAACAAAACTAACACAACGTCATGTCACAAAGAGTATCCTGTTATTGCACTTTTCCATTTGGCCCAAGTAGAAAAAAAAAGGAAATACAAACTTTCAAAGAACATGCAAAGCTTCATTCTAGTCATGATCCATGTGAAACAGAACGGGGCAGAGAAAAGAGAGGATAATTATAATTTTTGAAAAGAGATGTAATAAATACCATAAAATACATTGTTTTGACCTTAAAATGTATTGGTCTGCCATGGGAAAATGCTATCTCGTTAGGGAAGTTAACAAAAGAGCATCAGCATCTTGCTTGGGATTGTCTTTATGAAAACTCATTGGGAGGCAGTGACATCATGGAATGAATGAGGATTTGAGGCAATGTCACTGCCAGCGCACTTGCTATCAATATACATTTCAAAGCAGAACACCCAGCTTCAGCATATGCATGTCTTAAGGCAATCATATTTCTATTCTATTGTCACTGCAGCATTTCCAAGTTTCTCATGATGAAGAATAAGAATAAGTGGCCAGCACTCACATTTGGTCCTCATCTCTACATTTGGCATGCAATACTGCACGTAATACACCATCATCGAGTTCGGCAGCTGTGCATACGGCATTAATCTACTTCAAGAAAGTAAATTTCACTATGCAACTCACTGCATATATGTTCTTTACAGCACGCTGCAAAGGCATTGATAGAGCAATGCAGTAAGTCTCTGAAGCAGTGCGATTCACGACATAATAAATGGGATAAAGAGATGACCGACACCGTACATTCTTGAGGATCTGCAACCAGGCTTTGCACGAGGGAATGATTACAGAAGAGCACTATGACGATACTTGCAATGCTTGTGAATCATAATATAGGACCAGGGGGTGTTTCACAAAGATCCTAAGTTGAACTTATCTCTAAGTTGGACTTAACAATTATGAAAAACCGTTAGCATCATTGAAAATATTTTGTAAAAATTATTTTAAAAGGCATAACATGTTGATTCAAATCATTCATACTTTCTATTATCTTGGGAGATTTCCTGTTCTTGATGTGGAATTTATGAAAAGTCTAAAAAACTTGAATTTTTGCTTTTGAATATATTTCAAAATAAGGCTACAAATGGCTCTCCATAATATTTAAGTCCAACTTAGCGTTAAGTTCAACTTAGGATCTTTGTGAAACACCCCCCTGTTAGGCACTTCAAGTAACCAACTCCTAAATAAAAGCTGCCTACCACACTGCACTTCCTTATCATCTGGATTTCTTGTAGATGAGCTCACACTTCTTTGCAACATACTTGAGATTCAGGTCACAGAGTGCTCCATAGAGGATCCCCCTACTGCATCGGTCTGGACACTTCTCCCTCCATTGAAGGAGCATCTGAGTGGCCTGCTCCTCGGGACTGTTATGATTCTGCTTGATGGATTTGATGTCCTATCATCTGGATTTCTTGTAGATGAGCTCACACTTCTTTGCCACAGACTTGAGGTTCAGGTCACAGAGTGCTCCATAGAGGATCCCCCTTCTGCATCGGTCTGGACACTTCTCCCTCCATTGAAGGAGCATCTGAGTGGCCTGCTCCTCAGGACTGGAGTGATTCTCCTTGATGGATTTGATGACCAATCATCTGGATTTCTTGTAGATGAGCTCACACTTCTTGGCGACAGACTTGAGATTCAGGTCACAGAGTGCTCCATAGAGGATCCCCCTACTGCATCGGTCTGGACACTTCTCCCTCCATTGAAGGAGCATCTGAGTGGCCTGCTCCTCGGGACTGGAGTGATTTTCCTTGATGGATTTGATGTCAGTCTCCAGAGTCTCGTCGTCGCGGATGAAGCGGGCCACCTTCACCCAGTTGTTCTGTATCGTGGAAGCTATGTGGTAGAGGTTGTTCTGGCTGATCTCTTGAGGGTTGGCGCGCAGGAGGTTCTCCTGGTCGCTCAAGGAGTTGGGCATAGCCTGTGAAATAGAAATAGAGGACGCTCATATTACATTGAATCTTAGCACCTACTACAGGATAAACATTAGTTTGGTATCGCTCGCACTTCAATTCGCTATTTCTCTGGTGCTTAGAAACATCACCAGGAGAATACGGTCCGAGACATAGCCCACTGTATTCAGTCTACACAGGCTAGAGACCGAGAGTGACAAATCATTGCCATCCATTTAAAAACATACAGTTGGTGCAGGAGTTGAAGTATGCACACATATAGCAGTACAGAAGTAACAGATCATGGGAACTTATAAAATTGTTCATAGCATACTCAAACAAAATGTCTATAAGTAATTTAATGCAACTAACAGTAATGGTAAGATGGGTGCAGAACCCCTCCCCCACCCCCTTCCCTCGGTAGGCGTTATATTCTCAGAATGCATTTGGTTTCACCCGTCTTGTAGCCCAGAGTCACTACCTGCCACACGCAGGTAGATGTGACAACAGGCCCAGAACTAGGTATGGCTCTCAAAAATAGCCAATACTTCAGACCCCTGTGCAAATTCATCACTGAATCGTCCTACAACATCAATTAAAAAAATTATAGTCATTCATTCATACAGAGATCAGTACACATCAATGAATTTCATCATTTAATGATCAAAAGTGACCATAAAACAAGGATAATATAAAATACAAACTTTCTTTTTTGACTGCACATACTATACCACAAGGTTGTTTTTTTGCAACCAGCAAGAATTGAGGATTTCTACGACTTCATTTCTCATGTATCCTACAGATCATGGGAACTTATAAAATTGTTCATAGCATACCGTAAATCTCTGTGTATAAGGCGCACTTTTTTGCCGCCGAAAAAAATTGAAAGTCGGGGTGCGTCTTGTACACAGGTACAGAAAAAAAAGTTTTTTTTATAGTTTCGATTTATGGCGCTATGCCTGGCAAGGTCTCCTAGCTCAGTAATCAGTGTGTTGACTCACCACTCGGAAAATACAACAACACTCAAATTTGTCTGTCATCTTGGTTTGAAAGTAATCTTTCTAATAGATCTCAATATGTAGTTTATAATAATAATTCCTCAATTTTTTTTTCTATAACAAATGGTGTACCACAAGGTTCTATCCTAGGTACTCCATTGTCAGAAATTTAGAGGATGCTATTCATATCATGCATGACTATTGATGTTTGGCATAGAACACAGTGCTTCTGCTAGGTGATGTGATGAGGCTGGTGTGGGACACTTGGTATCATGAAGCCTTAGACTGTTGTTACTATTATTTGTGACAAGTTCACAACTTCACTGCACCTCGATGTAAAATGAAGGTCCTTCCCCGCGTGGGTTTTCGGCAACAAAACAAGCAAAAAAACTTTTTTTTTTTTTGCCCCGAAAATAGGGGTGCGCCTTATACACAGGTGCGCCTTATACACGGAGATTTACGGTACTCAAATAAAACGTCTTTAAGTAATTTATTTGTAAAGCAGGAATGAAATCCCCTTCACAGAAATATCTCAAAGAAAATTCAGCAATTTCCTCACCTGTTGTGCTGTATTGGGAATACTGCCATACTGGACTGCCGTGTATGGGGTGTTGTTGTACACGTGTTGAGACGTGCTAGGCCCGTAGATGCTGGACATACCCGACATGCCAATACCTGGGGTCAAGACAGGATTATTGTTGCGGCTGGACACCAGATTGACATTGGACGGGTTGTGGGTGAGGCTGATGTGAGGTGGGGAGTACCGGGATGTGGTGGGGAGGCTGCAGAAGGTTCCTGCTTCTCCCGGGGTGCGGGGAGGGGACTGGTCCGGGTTGAAACGTAGGGTGTGCATGGGGTCATCGCTACCCCCTGAAGACTCAGAAGTGGTAGGGGAGAGGCGAAGACGCTTGGCGTAGCGATGCGGTGTCGATGGAATGATGGGCTCTGCTTCACAGGTGGGACACTGACGTTTTCGCTTCATATGCTGCATATTCTGCAAACCACTAGGACCAGCTGTGAAATCAAATTTATGAATATATATATGCTAAATGGATGGATTTTCAAGAGACATACTTCAAATATGAATTCTTTCTTTATTGCTACATTCAGCAAAAATATCTTTATATCAGAATAAACTTCATGATGCAGATACCCGTTTCAATTCACAGAACTGGCCATTCATATTACTACATTACTTTAAATGTAAATGCTTAGACAGAATTCGCTATCGATATCAGGGAAAGGAATAAATATCTTTATTGTGACTAAAGGACGACTGATGCTTGAAAAATATGGTGTTCATCCTATCTATATTTTTATAAATATCATGGAATAAAATTAGAACAATGTAATTTTTCAAAATGGCAATTAGTTATATTTTCAAAATGTGATCAATCCAAATTAGGACAAATAGTGTAAATGGTTGCAATTTTCCTCATTTCTATTTCTGACTTGTATAACATATCAGAGTGGTTCTTTCATGCTAGATTTTAAGATTTTTTGCATTTTCAAAAATTTCTTCAGCGTGAAAATCATATCTCAAGTGACTTTTTCGGGGAAATCCTTCAAAAACCTTTTCTAAACAAAGGCAAAACTTCCTTGATTCTACAATTTCAATTTTAAATCATAATTTGCAACACTACTCACGTTGAGATTCATCATCCTCATGTACACTCGGTGGTGAGGAGGAGTGCGATCCCGACTGCGATGGACTGGCATTGCCTCCGCCACCGAACCAACCCCTAAGACTAAGCATCTGCTTCCAGTTCTGTGCCCCTCCCGTGTTGGGTGCTGCAGATTCCTCTGACGAGGTATCATTCAGCCGAAGCTTACGGCCGACTTGGCTCAGCGTGACCATGAACTCGTTGTACTCTCCTCCTTTTCTTCGGTACATGGACACGATCTCCGAGAAGGGGTCCGCAGCCCGACCTAGCTTGGTGCGTATCTCCTGTAAGTTGAAGCCAAGGGCACGGGCAAACTGCTTCCAGTTCTCCCCGACGGTGATGTCATGCATATCTTAGCAAAGGAAAAGGAGATGATGAGCTCTGAATTAATCATGTTTGAGGAAGATGACAAGGCAATATGCAAAGTCAGATATTTTCTGAGTAATCAAACAAAACCAATTCATATTATAGTTATATCTTCTCTTAATCTCTCCATGTAAACCTACTATGAACTAATACAGGCAGTTACACACCCAATCAAAACACAATGAAATACACTGATTGAGCCTCATGAATTTTAATTTCACTTTAAAGGTCAAGACAAGTATTGGAAACGCCCCAATTTCAAAAAATGAAATGGAAGCTCTTTATTACCAATCATATGAAAGAATATGTTTTGACTAATACATGATGATAAAAAATTTGCCGGGAAACCGCCTACTAATTGATATATTTGGTAAATTAGTTTATCTATTGGACTGTGAGAGATAAACGCACGTGTCGCGCACGTAACTTTACGAAGACTGGGCCAAATTTCTTATCATTTTGATGATTCCAGAACCTTGCAGTACACACCAATACTTATATGCTAGATGATCAACCTTTTCTGATCGATTCCACAACATTTCTTTCACAATGCAATCGCACGACCATAACTGGTCTTTATCTTTAATAATAATCAGTGTAATTATGCAATCAAACTAAACAATGTTATTCTTTTAATGACTTTCAGGTATCAAGGTTAGAGTTGCAAATGGATTTTAGGTTAGGCTTAGGGTCATGGTAAAGGTAAGGTAAATTGCCTGCAGAGCATGTGTTGTACAGCTCTTTCAATACAGGGGGGTGTTTCACAAAGATTCTAAGTCAAACTTAACTATAAGTTGGCCTTAAAATATTATGGAGAGCCATTTGTAGCCTTATAATGAAATATATTAAAAAGCGAAAATTCAAGTACTTTTCATAAATTCCACATCAAGAACATGAAATCTCCTTGATAAAAGAAAGTATGAATGATTTGAATCTACATTTTATGCCTTTTAAAATCACTTTTACAAAATATTTTCAAGGATGCTAAAGGCTTTCCATAATTGTTAAGTCCAACTTAGAGATAAGTTCGACTTCGGATCTTTGTGAAACACCCCCCTGACTGTATAAAGGATTCTTACCTGCCAGGTCTTTGAGGGATGCTGTGGTCCATGGATCCTCAGGAGCATCTTCGGGCTCATCACTCTTCTGCAAATCAAAACATGGAGAATTAACATCCAAATACTAGTGGTAAGTGTTACCAAGCCTAATTTTTTTTTTAGTCTCAACAAAACTCAGAGCTAAACCATAAAGAAGTTCAGTAAAACCTGTCTATAGCGACTGACCAAGGGAAACACAAACAGTGGCCTTTGTAGACAGGTTCTTTAAGTACATGTTTCAATGAGAAAACAGTTTCAAGGGAAACAAAAAATGTGGCCTTTGTAGACAGGTGGTCTGTGTAGACAGGTGGTCTTTGTAGACAGGTTTGACTGTATTATCAATAGATTTAAAACGGATAACATTCCCGTACAAGTTACTACTAAATGTCCACAAAGTAAGGTGCATGTAAGGCACTTGTATGTTTCTATATGACTGAGGGAATGTTTTTCACTTAGAAAAGCAGAAATTTTTATTCTTTTCCCATTTGCCACTAATGGTAAGATGGGTCTGCGCAGAACCACCCTCCCCCTTCCCTCTGTAGGCGTTATATTCTCAGAATGCATTTGGTTTCCCCTGTCCTGTAGCCCAGAGTCACTACCTGCCACACGCAGGTAGATGTGACAACAGGCCCAGAACTAGGTATGGCTCTCAAAAATAGCCAATACTTCAGACCCCTGTGCAAATTCATCACTGAATCGTCCTACCAACATTAATAAGAAAATCATAGTCATTCATTCATAAGGCAATCAGGGCACATCATTGAATTCCATCATCTAATGATCCGAGGTGACCATAACACAAGGATAATATAAAGGACAAACTTTCTTCGTTGACTGCGCATACTACAGTGAAAAAAACACACGGGGGCTCGGGGCGAAATAGCCCCCGAAATGCCCAAAAGAGCCCCCGAAAATCAGAAAAGAGCCCCCATAAATTTGCATAGAGTTCAATGCAAAACAAATTTTAGAATGTTATATTCATGCAGGCAAGCTTGAAAAGTAGCCCCCGAAAAATAAATATTTAATTTTTCCCTGGCATACTATACCAGAAGATTTTTTTGCAACCAGCAAGAATTGAGGATTTCTACGTCTTCATTTCTTATATTACCTATTTAAAGGTACTATGTCCCATTTGCAGGCCAAAAAAATGAAAAAGTTAAATTCCAACTGCATTTGAAAGATAATACTAATTTAAAACTTCCCTAAAAAAGGTGGGGCTTGAAAATGTCTTCAAGTGGGAAAATAACGACTATAAGTTGTCAAATCGACTTTAGGGCTATAGATCCCAAAAGTAATAGTCTTGATTTCAGACAATTGTACCGAATGGTCATACGTTTTATGCTGCGCAAAGATTCAATCGGTTTAATCTAGGCCATCACAAGAAGTGGGTTATTAATGTAGACAAATGCTCATGTACCCTTTACAACTCTTTTCATGTATGTTATTACCGAAGAAGAAAAAAAGCCAGTCAGTCACTCAATAGTGTCTGACAGTGAAGTCTAGCAAGTAAACGGGTTTCCTTGCATAATTTGAATATGAGGACACTGCTAACGTTTAAATTTCACAGATAGGACATACATGACATATTCATAATTCCTGCAAAGTTCTACAGCATTTGAGGTTGGCTGCAAAAGGGACATAGTACCTTTAATAAATCGCAATGTACTAGTAACTAAAAAAATGTACTAAAATAAGATTAAGATTACATACATCCAAAAACCAAAAACACACTGTAATAATTTTTAAATTGCAGTGTGTTTCATGTCATTAATACTTGGGATTCTAATCATTAGTAAAAAAAAAAAAATTAAAATTACACTGCTTTCTATGGATAATTTACCTTGATAAGATTGAATTCAAACAGACGCTCTTCTGAGCCGTCCTCTTTCCTTCGCCTCACGAACACCTTGCCGAAGATCTCCTTCTCCTTGGGTTTGTTGCTTCCCTTGAAGCGGCATGCAAACTGCATCTCAAACTCCCCGCCCTTGTAGTTGGCCTCCACTTTCTCCAGACTAGGGTCTTCGCTGGCTCGAGTGTCTGCCTCAAAGTAGTCTGAGCGTCCAAGCTTTACTATAATATCTCCACCTGGAAGAAAAAAAAGGAAAACACTTCTTGAGGCTCTGAGCATGCAGATACATTTGCTTGTGAACAAAGTGAAAGTACATGTAAGTGCTGAATTAATTGTGATGATCACTCTACCGGTATAATAATTATTTCCCAAATTTCCTATTAAAAAAAACCATTGAACTTCAACTTGTACATATACATGTAGTTCCCATCAAATAACCCCTGCAGTGTTTGATTATTATCCAATCATCAGTTTCAAAAATTACTAGCTGGGTGACACGTTTAACAGTTGTAATTCAATAAATCCTTTCAATAATTTAACAATAATATTACAATCCTTTTCAAAAAGGCACCTGAACATAATCTTTTACATTAAATCAAACTGGCAAAGACTCAACATTACTAAATGACTTGGGAGGTGTTATCCAACACCGAAACTCACCAGGTGCTATTGCGACGGGTTTGAGGCTGCCACCCACGTTATTAGCATAGTTGCCCACATCCTGCATGGCACTGTCATCACTTCGGTGACAGATGACCACCAGACCAAACTTCTCTGTATCTGAACTCTCCAGCATCCATGCCTGACACTTCATGCTCACAGATCCTCCTGAGTAGAAGCCCAGGGACATCCCTGTGTTGTTCAGCTTACTCCTGATCCCATCCCAGATGGCAGTCAGCCAGGAGAAGTGCTCAACAGGAATAACCATGAAGCGGTTGGCGTTGGCATCTTCACGGATGTGATAGTTGACATTCAGCGGTTCCCACGAGACGGGCTCTTCTTCCGATGTTGGGCTGTGCCATACAGAGAGTTGTGCTTCACCCCCAAATTGCTGAACTATCCGATTGTAGTTTGGGATAGGCAGCTCGACGGTAACATTGCAGTCTCTTTGCACCTTGAAGAAGTAGCCATGAGGTTGGAGCACCACTGTCGGGGATGCAAAGGCATCCCCCATTGGGAGGTTTGTTCTAAGATGTGCAGGAAGCTCTGAGCAGTAGACCTTAACAGAAGCTTCAACATCTTCCAAAAGGGATCCTTCTGGGAAATCAACCTTGACACCAGGCACTTGATCTACTACTAGTTTTCCACCCTCATCCTTGTTGATGACTTTTGTTACAGTAGGGGTCACTTTGTCCAACATGGCAGCAAAGAGAGAAAAGTGAGTTGTTCTCAACAACACATATCCACGATATACTCTGAAGTCACATGCAGGTATCTCCATCCAAAAAGGCATTTCCATATCATCCGTATTGCTTGTGAAGCACCTCACTTTTGATACTCCAACATCGACAAAGAGGGGTAGCCGGATGATGGCAGGACAGTCTTCATAGAACAACGCCCCATGGGGGCCAAGGAAAGCAACTGAGCTCGCATGGATCATATTCTCGCCAAACTCTGGAACAAACTTAAGGTCTCCTAATAATTCCAAGAAGAAATCCATTCGCAAAATGTTTGATTTGTTATGCTCAGGGATAAGAACTGCAGCATGGCCAGTCTTCAGAAACCTCGCTCTGTTTGGCAAAATGAAGTCTACTGCTTCATCATCTTCAAAGTCAACTTCTGGTGTTAGTGGTTTATGGCAAGTATCACAAGTCTCTATCTCCTCATATTTCTCATGAGGAACATCTCCAGCATCACTTCCCTGGTCCCCACAACAACTGTTTGCATCATCATCCTGTTTTCCTTGAAAGGCACTGCCACCCATTGATCCTGTACACGATCCATAGTCGCTTGTCGAGACATGACCTTCTGACTCTAATCGCTGGAGTTGTTTGTGAGAAGCAGCAGCACCATTCCTGATTATTCTGCTGAATGCACTAGTTCTTTCATTGTGAGAATCCTCAAGGTACGTAGGCTTTGAAGCACAGGCTCGAACGTCTGCACTCTTTTGTCTGGTATTTACATGTTTCAGTTGAAGATGAGCAATTTCCTCACACAGTGAAGAATGTGGATCGTCCCGACTCCAACAGACCTGCTGTGGCACACTAGAACTTATATCGAAGAAGCGACGGATTGCCTGCAATCCATCTAAATATACATCTTGAGGTACATTCGCTACTGGGTTTCTTGTCACATGAAACGTTCTTAACCTAGGCAAGTGAAATGTACTTGCCCTCAGTTCACCGATTCTGTTCCCAGATAAGTTCACATGCTGCATGCACTCAAGATTATCCAGGCATAATGGAATATGTGTGAGGTGGTTGTGTGAAAGGTCTATCAATGTGAGTTCCCTTAGGCATCCAAAGTCCTCTGGCAATTGATTGAGCAAGTTGCGAGATGCCCTCAGGTCTCGCAAAAAGCTTAGCCGACTGATGCATGACGGCAGACATGTCAGCTGGTTGTGACTAACATCCAGTGATGTAAGGCACTCTGTTAGTATGCCACAGCAGATTGAGTCGGGGATCTGTGCGAGGCAAAGTCCTCTGAGGTCAAGGGCTGGTTTGCGGCAGTTCTTAGCCTTGTAAATCTGAAGGTCCTCGGCTGCTACAGCATGTAGAGCCTTTAACCCTTGCATCGGGAATCATCTGTGAAATAAAAACAATGAAAGAAAGAACATAAATACAAGCATGAATGTATCATGAAATATAACTACATGAATAACTTATGAATGGATGCAGTTCACAATTTTACTCAATGAAACGTTACAAGTCTTAATATTGACATGATTCACAGACAAAGAGCATTTCAATCTTCCATTTCCGGTAGAATGGAATTTCTAATGCTTCATGGCTTTTAAGCACAATGTGACTAGAAAAATCTGGACCATTTCTATCTCTTGTAAAAGCTTTGTTGTCACCCACTAACTTTTATTTTGTTTTTTCTCACTAAAACTGAAGTTCAGACAGAAGGTAATGTAGATTCTGGACAGTTCATTCCTTCATATAAACAATGCCCAAACAATGCTATGTACACATGTACGTGTACAGTAGGAAGTGCTTTCTCGTTCCATTTCCTCTTTTCCCTCAGAGAAGGTTACCACGGAAAACCACTTTAACCACAACTTACTGCCGAGTTGTCAAGATAGCAACATGCACCATAATGATTTGAACAAATGTTCAAAACAATGTTTGTGATCTTAACAATCTTTATACAATGTACATGTACAGATGACACAACAGCCACATTGTACATGTAAGAATATTTTTCAAGTATACCACTTTCCATCAGTACATTGTTACATGAACTGCATTGTAGATCAAAAGAAATTCTTGTTTATTTGTTTTCCTTTAAAATGTTTTAAACAGCACTAAAAATAAACTTGCACAGTTATAGACAATTTGTTCTACACTCTACTAGCCTACATGTAAATGTACAGTACCACTGCTTTCAAGGGCAGTAAAACTACAAATATAAGTGCGCAATGTGCATATACATGTATATGTACTGTATACAATACTGTATAAGCTTCTATATTCCGACTGGATTTTTAAACATGATTTGAATTCTTTTGAATGATGCAAACTTACAAAAACAGGTCATCATCATAATTTAGTGAAACAAGACAATAAGGATGCAGGCTCAAGAGTATTCAGTTTAAAGTCATTGTGCTTTATCCAAGTCCAGGCATGACAGAACAGGCGTTCAATAGACACTATCTATTGGCAGTCTTGCCACTCCCTACAGGTGCATCACATCTCTACAGGCCCTAGTAGTCTATCTGCCCTGTGCCGCTACACGAGGCCCACTTTTATCCTTTCTTCTGGCATGTTAATACAGACATATTAGAGCACGAGTACAAAACATTTGCATAAATAAGAGGTAAAGCAATATATCACCTGGCTGCATGCCTGGTTGCTATGTCAGGCAACAAGGTATGCAAGTAAGGCAGACATCAAACAAAAGCTACAAAGTCATATCAATACAATCCACTTCCTGACTGCATGCCTGGTTGCTTAGTCAGGGAACCAGGTATGCAAGTCAGGCAGACATCAAACAAAGGCTACAAAGTCAATTCATTACTATCCACTTCCTGACTGCATGGCTAGTTGCTAGGTCAGGTAGCCAGGTATGCAAGTCAGGTAGACATCAAATAAAGGCTACAAAGTCATTTCATTACATTAATTTAGAATCAGATATAAAATACACAGGCCTATTCAATCATTAATGTACATGTAATTACAGTAAGTATCAACCCATTGTGAGTCTGGACAGGTTGGTTAAATTCAGACAGTAGATTTCAAACATTAAATTGAAGAAGTTTACAAGCACTGTTCCATATTTCTCAGAAGATTTATGGTGGACAATATTATACAGTACTTAGTATTATGATGGTTACTGCTATTTGATGCTTATTTTCCAGAAAAATCCAATGGCAAACATGACAGCTTTACTTTTAATAAGTGCCCGGACAAACAACAGCCCCCCCCCCCCCCCCCATTCAAACCTAAAATTAAATTTGAGACCGCTATCCATAATGTTATTATAATTTATTCAGGGTAGGGTAAATACTGTAAGTACTCCAGAATTGTTTAATTTCATTAATCTGCACTTTTATTAAATTTGATGCTTTCTTAGGTAAAAACGTAAAGAAGAAAATATCACAAACAACTTAACATTTCAATAACCACCAAAACAGGAAGAAGGCCAAATGATTATGAAGGAAAAACTGTGATAACGTCATTACGAGCTTGTTGTAGCTCGCGCAGTTTTTCCTTCATAATCATTTTGACTTCGGCGTAGACTAGAAGAGATGAGATTTTTAGACGACGTCATGCGCAGCGAGAGTTAAAATACGGCTTGCAAGATTTTCAACATGGATGTCGATTTTGACCCATAATTTCATAAAAAGGGACCATTAAACGGATTATTTCAGTCAAGTTGGTAAGTGGAACCGATGTATTATAGCCGAGATCTAGATCTAGGCCTAGACTCTAATTTACAATATAAAATAAATCGGATATGCATCCGGCATGTCCGGTAACATATCAAAATTAGGCATTAGTTTGGCCAAGTTTGGTGTAAAGAAACGTTACACCGAACATGAACGCTAACGCCTATGGTCCTGTTCTGTTTCTAAAGTCAAAGACTAGAGAGGAGCCGACTCTACCCAAATCAGAGTGAGACAGAAATTTTCGGTCTATAATAATTAATACATCTAGTATAACAACATCAAAGACATGGTCATAATTCATATAAATAGCCCCTACCCATTGTGAACACAACAAAAATCACAAAATGACACAAATACAAAATTGAGCATGTCGATGTCATGTCACTGGCAGAAAAAATTGCAGCCCACCACAATACACCCAAACCTGCACCACAGATGCACAAGTGTGGGACTACGTGTACTAACTGGACAAAAATCTACTTTTGGAACACTCCCAAAAGATAGCCTAAAATGACGTCAAATTTTCAACCATTATCCACGATACCAAGCCTAAATATTCACATTATTTAAATCTCTGATATTCATAGAAGTGGCTGGTATACATTTATCGATGATTCGGAACACCGAATATTCAAATTCTGGCGGAATTTAAACTCTAATTTGAGCGCATCAACACAGTCACAACTCAGATCACTCCATTTTACACACAGGTAAATCGCCGTAAAGCGAAACTTGTCGAGACATGTTCTCCCATTTTCGGGGCCCTGGATCTACGCAAAATGTCTTCAAAAGGGGACAAATATACGGTATTTATCATGCAAATTATAGAAAATAAAGAATGTTAACAGGTTATACTTACTTCTCTCCTTAACTGAGATGTCAAAATCAGTTGTTCAGGGGGTCCTTGGATTCCATTTTAACTACGTACAAACAACAATCACAGATAAAGGACGCCATCTTGCCGACGCCGGTGCGGTATGTGTGTACTGTGTATGCAAATTGATTGAACAATCATACCGGTGGTATCTTGTCTGTGATTGGCTTATTGACCTGCGTAGGAGGGTTTCGTGTATAAGGCACACCAATGGGTTCAATGAACGTGAGTAAATGAAAATGCATGTATTCATACAGCTGATACGAGTATTCATACAGCTGATACGAGTATTCAATTATGCATACAGCTGATACGAGTATGTGAGTAATCATGCACTACTACTTGTTGTGGTTTGTTGTGTCATTTCCCAGGGTTGTCTAGACAGGGACCCGGTAAATATTCGTTCTTAATACATATAAGACACATTTTGGTTATCTTTCTGTATTTTCCCAATTTTATCTTTGTATTAATTCTCTCGATCTCTCTCTTTCTTCCTTTCTCGATCGAGTATTGTAGTTTTAATTTGTTTGCTGTTAGTATTATCCTCAGTCCATAAGTACAATTAAGCCATTTCTGACATCTGACATCTTACCCCCCCCCCCCCCCCCCCCCTAGCTTTCTCTCTTTCAATTTCTCTCTTTCTTTTGAATTATTTTTATTGTTTCATTAATTGCTATTAATCCCATCCATCCCCCATCCTCTCTCTCTCTCTCTCTCTTTCTATCCCCCCCCCCCCCCTCTCTCTCTCTCTCTCTCTCTCTCTCTCTCTCTCTCTCCATTTACAACCGGCCAGACAATGAATGAAATTAAAAATATAAAGTTTGGATTTCAGCTAGTAATTCTATTCACATAGTAGATGAGCCGATCGAGAGCAAAAAAAAAACAATCATTTATCAAAACTATCATAAATAACAACAATTTGACAAAATTACACAGTACACCGTATACATAGTACACAATTAAATAACATGGAGCTACAACATATCACTTTTTTCACAAAATAAGAATTAGCCAAAACATATCTTTATCTAAAAGTGCTGCTCAAAAATATCTGATATTAGAATATTTAAAATCTAAACTTTCAGTTCAACTTTTGGATATTCCACTTGATTGAAAAGAAATTATTTAGGAAAATTAAGAAAACTTTTACCTCCATGAAAAGTATACATAAAATTACTGCAACTTGATATTTATTACCAAAAAAGGTGTTTGTTCTTGCGTTTCTTCTCTTTCTATCAAACTTTTTTAAATGACAATGTCAATGATAGTTTTTTCTACAGTAAAGAAAAGCTTATTGAAATAAAGTTTCAGAGACCTACAATAGGAATCTTTGTTGTAGAGCTAGCGGCTAACAAGTATTTCTCTTTATATCAAATATATCACTGTATAGATCTAATTAGGGCAATATCATTACGTCATATGAAATATATTGGCATGAAATGGCATTCATGCCCCTAACCTATAATTTATCAATTCACAACAATTTTAATTTTTTGGTTACTATTTCAAGGTGATTTTTACTTTCATATTAGAATCTCTATATACATGTATTGGCACACCCGAAAATATAAACTTATGAATTACATATCATTATATCAATTATATATAGGAAAATACATAAGACATTCACTTCTAGAGGAAACATGGAAAATTATCTGAGGAAATCTTGCGAACATGAATACCTGATAAAGAAATCTTACTTACAATAGCTACCAATACAGCCAGCATGAATATTTACAGCTTCCTTTCATAAAGTCATATTACTAAGGATATTTGCACTAATGAGACACATATTACAATGTTCTGCTTCACACACAGACTTATATTAAAGCTTACCTGTAATTGGTGATAAACACATGGAAACTATTTCATCGCACACTTAAAAGAAGCAAAATGTTACATATTACTAATTTAACGATACAACTGACACCAATTTAAAGACGTGATTGTACTTTGTATCTATACCATAAAAAAACTCCTAGTGTTTAATATGAAATCTTGCCCACATCACATCATCCCCATATTAAACAGCAAACTTATGGATGCTCAAATGAGGAGCCATTTTTAATTCAGTCAGCCTATATTCATTGATTATTCCAAGAGCTTTATTTCTTTCTTTCTTTCTTTTTAATTTTACCATTCCGGTTAGTTTCTTTAATGTAATATCATGTTCAATTTAGAATTAAAACTTCAATGATTGTGAGTAACAATTGGGACAGGTGTCATACTTTTGCACCATTTCCCAACCCATGACAAAATTTTACCTAAATCTAGCTAATTAAGGCTTATAACCTTATTTTATTAATGACCAGTTCGGTGAATATTATTTCTCTGCACATGTTTAGTACAGATACACCGCTGCTACTTGAAAACAGCAATTTAATTAGGCATGTTTGATATTACTGATTTACTATCATGAGTTTTTTTAGACAAAAATAGAAGGAAGCATTCTAAAATTGTGTACAATGATCATAAACATAGAACCTGTTAATTTGGGGGTATAAATAATCTTAAGAGCCTTTTATTTGTTGTTGTTTCAATAATTGGCAAATACAAATTACTGACTCTCACTCATTCAATTCAGACCATATTCCCCATCTCAAATCACATTTTGAAATCTGACCTTTTTTTTTTATTGACACCTCAGTGACAATATTGCAACATATATATTGTCAGCACCTTTCTCTTTACAATGACAATCAGTCTGAAATTACTGAAATCATGTCCCTTTACTTTTTTTTCTTCATATCAGATAAAGTTGTAAAACTGCAGTAAAGAGAGTGAAGAATATCTGTTTCAATTTAAAGGTACAAAAGATAACAAAAGTTGCACTCTGCTGTGTACATCCTAGGCTTTAGGCTACAGGAAGATTTTTGTCATCAAAATAATAATTCACTGATAAAAAATATTGCTACAAATGGTAAGCAATGCCCATGACTTGTATGCACTTCAATACATAGTTGACCAGTATTCAATAAGACATTGGAAATCACAGTTATATCACGATCACATGTCGGCTTTAAACTTTTAAGTACAATTGGAGATGTCCAGACTGCAAAACAAAATCAGGTCCTCTGATTTTCTTCACGTTTTCTGCAGCTTCTGGTTAGTTGCAGCTATCCTTTCATATCTAGACTTGTCTGTAATCAAATAAGGAGAGCAAAACATGATCCATAGCAGTTGCTTACCTATAATGAAGGTGTGTGTTTTTTTTAATGGTGAAAACAAGGCTTCAAGACTATGATTTTGATTTGAATATGAGAAAAAAATATTTGTGATGACTTCAAATGAAATAGCAGTCATTTGTCATAGTTAAAAGTAAAGCTTTTTTGTTAAAGGAGATTTTTAATTTTAAAAATTGTTAGTGCAGTGCAATCTATTCCTACATGGATAGTGCATCACTGGATTCATCAAAACTTAATAAGACATACATGTATGTATAAGACTTCTCAAGGGAGACAAATGAACAGTCATTAAGGTATATGATCCATCAAGAAAGTGTCTGGACAAGGAATGAAAGGTGCAACACAAATGGCAGGTGAAAGAGTTGCATGGTGTGCTTTCGTGAAGACCACAGCAGCGCTTTACAGCGCCACCTGAAGTTGATGATGATGATGATCCATGCTCCATAAATAAACTTTTCACATCTCAAGGAGAACAAAAAATGAGGTCTTTACTACCAAAAACAGAAATGATGTTAGAAATGAAAACTCATGAAAGGGGTTCTAGAATGAGCAAAGAGGCTATAAAACATTGGTATCACAATGGTTCAAGTTATTATGAAAAGATCAAGTTTAAATTCCAAAGTGATTTTCAAAAAACTTCTTCTTCCAATTCATCTTTCTCTCCCTTTTAGTCTTCATTTCCAGTGGGATCGAACTCAGGGAAAAGAATATTCAAACAATTTGGGGGCTACTTTTCAAGCTTGCTTGCATGAAAATAACACTCTTTAATTTGTTTTGCATTGAACTCTATGCACATTTTGAGGGACTCTTTTATGACTTTCGGGGGCTACTTCGCCCCGAGACCCCAAGTATTTTGTATTTTTTCCCTGATCAAACTATCAGAGACTCACCTTTCTCGTGGGGCTTTGCTGTAGTTCCAAAGAGCTCTCTGAAGGACCTGGACTGAGCTAAGAAATGCCTGGCTTGCTCGATCTCTGCCGTTAGCAGTCTCAGGTCGTCGCTCTCAAAGGTAGGTAACACAGGGTACTGTACAAGAACAAAAAAGGAAACCAAATGAATACAATGTATTAATGTATTTCTCTCTTTTTCTCTCTCTCTCTCTCTCTCTCTCTCTCTTTCTCTCTCTCTCTCTCTATATATATATATTTATATACATTGTTAATGTCTTTCATATAACAGAGTATGCAGTTCAATTATGCATGATTGAGAAATGGGTTTACATGGGACTTTATCGAAATGAATTTGTGGCAATCACATGTTTAAGTTCATAAGTCCATGTCATTTTCCATATTTCAAGAATGATATCTCAGCCCTGTATTATAAAGATTTGCGATTGATTCAAATCAATCACGACTTGAAACTAATCACAAACTTGTACTTACGAGATAAAGAGATGCGATTAATTTCAAGTTGCGGTTGATTTAATTAAATCACGAATCTTTTTAAGATGGGGGCCCGACTTATAAAGAGTTGCGATTGATGGGTTAAAACAACTCATACATATTTGGGTATGCTTCAGATTTTCACTGAATATAGCAGAAATAAAGAAAACAATCTGAAGCTATTTTTTTGCATAGGTCGCATAAACATGTGCCTCTTGTGCAAACAGGGTTTCTAGATACAGGGGTGATAGTGAGCACTAAAACCACGCCCCCCTTGAGTAAAAAAAAAAAAAAAGAGGCTTCGCAGGAAAAAAATGGCATCTAACATTCCTCCTTTTTGAGTAAGAAATTGGGAAAAAATGGGGAAAATTGGGAAGAATAGAGAAAATAAGGGAAAAATCAGGAAAATCAGGATTAAATCGGGAAGAAAAAAAAATGGGGACAAATAAAAAATCTCGGGAAACCGATTTAAATTGGGTTATTATCAGGCCTGTATATACTGCCAAGATTTTTTTATATATTGTTCAAAACTGAATGACTCACGTCTGTATCCTTGAAGTCACTCTCCAGGAGTCGATGAACAGCGAGGTCTCCATCCATCCCGGCAAAGATACGATGATAGCGCCCTCTACACATGGCAGATAGCTGCCTCAGGAAGGTGTTAGCTGACCTGTTTGATAGAAAGGAGTTCAAAGAATGTTAAAGATGCTGGTTGTAGTAGTGTAACTGTGGCAAAAAAATCTCAAAAGCACTTTTATACAACATTGAATAAATGAAGGTGCAAACAAAGGGTTTTCACTTGTAATCTAATTATCAGTTTGGAAATGAGTATCATAAGTTAAGTGTAAATCCTGGCCTTTTTATACTGATGTTTCCCCCGACTGTACATGTAATTTTTAAATTAGGCCATCAATCATATTGAAGCCGCCCTCACTTCTAAAATGCCTAGAAAACAAAGCAAGGAAAATCTCTGCAACTATACCAGCAGGGAAAACCCCTGATTCTCTAAATCAAAGATAGCATTATATAGCATTTACCGGTACAGAGATTGTTATGAACTCTGACCCCTCATAAATCTCAAACTTACATTCCCTGCAAAGAAACCCAATAAAGATTAGCATGTAATCTTTATAACTTCAAATGAAAGCAAGCATATATATACAAATATAAAAAACAGGAAAGTCATCACGGTTTAATACTCACTCGTCATTGCAGTTGAATGAGATGGTGTGAACTTTGACCCCTCGCACCGTGTTGACCTGAGCGATCTCTCTGAAGACCCTGGAGGTGCTGCTGTCTGGTTTGCCGTCCGTTAGCAGGTAGATGGCATCAACCTCTTTCTCTCGGAATGCCTCCTGGAAAAAAAGAAAGTAAATCATAAATGCCAAATAGATTCAAATAAGTGGCTTAGTGGTGGTTATTTTACCTGACTGCTAAGAAAGCATAAATGCTTGTTAGTAAACAACCAGAGGACCGACTGCTTTAGGTCCTCTCCAAGGGACCTGGTGATGAGGATTAATGCCTTACCAAAGGACACTAGCGCATTAACTTGGTTTCGAACCCGGTTTGCTGGATTACGAAACCACTGCTCTACCAACTGAGCTATTGCGCATCCGATAAATGTACAAGTGGTACTATGAGCCTGAAAACTAATATGCTGATTTGATGCTCGATCAACAGGACTCTTTGTTTAATGAAGACAGAGCATGCACAAGATCCACAACTGAATCACTTAATCACAAGTGACAACTCATTTTAGTTCCTTTATAAAATTAAAGTTCTTGCAACAGCTCTCGGACTACAGGTCCAAAAATCCAAGACTACTATGAAAAAAACATCACAGCAAATTTAAAGCTGCACAATCAGTTAATACTGCAGTCTGGTAATAGGTACGTATCTGCAACAAGAACATACTGCTAAATGGTTTGCTTGCTAAAAAATGATGAAAGCTGGGTATTCCAATATTTCAATACAAGTATAGAAAAAATGAAACAGAAAAAATGAAATAAATGCACTGTCTGAGAATGAACAGTCGACCTAAAGATCAAGCCTCCGTGAAAAAAAGAAATGCGTATTTAAATTGGTAAATGCTCCTGAACACTAAAGAGTCATTCAATGAGCTTAAATGATCGAGGGGTTGAGGCGATCCATTGTACAGTGAAACCTGTCTATAAAGACCACCAAAGGGAGACAAGAAAAGTGGTCTTTATAGGCAGGTGGTCTTTAAGTACAGGTCCCTTTAGTACATGTTTCAATGAGAAACCTTTTCAAGGGAAACAAAAAATCTGGTCTCTGTAGACAGGTGGTCTTTCTATACAGGTGGTCACTAAAGCAGGTTTGACTGTACTTACACTGAGAGCTTCCAAGGTGCATGTGTTTCCCGCTGGTACAAAGGACGAGACCCATCTGACTGCATCATTGCAGTTTGCATCGGTAGGTTCAACGATGTGCGGCCTCCAGGGCTCGATGTCAGCTGAGAACCGGACAATGTTGAAGCTGTAATAAACAATCAATAAGAATATCAAATCAATATAGTAAGTGCAATGTTGGTCTAATATATTTAGTTTTGTGTTGATATTCTGGTTGGCATGAATGAAAGTTTATAACCTTTGTCACACAATCAGTATTCCAAAGCAAAATTTGTTTAAGTATGAAAAACAGTAACATGAATTCATGAGAATGAATGTCCAAGTTGCATCCTTTGTCATTTCCACCATGCTACTCAGTATGTGACACTGCCTAACCTGCTCTAGTTAATTATGATTGATTGATTGATTGATTGATTGATTGATTGATTGATTGATTGATTGATCATGTTTGATCATGTTTGATATTGTAAACTGGATTAGAGTCTATATGGATTATTTTCATACACCGTTCTCCCTAAAAGTCCAGATAATGTCCGATGAACAACAAATGGTATCAAATTTACATTGGACTATAGTCATCATCTTGAAGTATAAGGATTGACCTACCTGATATTCTCTCTCTTGAACTGATCCCAGATAAGAGCCACTAGGTCTTTCTTCAAGTCTTCCATGTGGGTCACCATGGAGCCAGATGTATCCACCAGAACAATCACCTGAAGAGATGAGAACAATGATGATGATGATAAATATTTTAATTTTAAACATTGTTTCACCTGTTGAAGTCTAAACCAAAGGCTAACAAGTTTTAATGTGAAAGATATCCAATCCTTAATAACTTGACAAAGATGGAACAAACAATCATTTACATAATATCAAGATACCTGACTTGCATAAATTGGGATGAATATTATAAATATATAAAGATGTGTATAATCAAAATACGTATTCACATATTTGCAGTGTAATCAGCACATTTCTCAAAATTACCATTCTTCAAAACCAAGGAAAGTCCCTGAAAAAGTACTTGAAAATTAATCTTTGGATGCTATCACAACAAATGTACTAGGGGTCGGATTCAATGTTCTATATATGATTTCTATTCATCCTGAAACTGTTTACTAATTTCAAGGCCAGCAGCAAATACTACAAAATATCTCACACACACTTATTTCAGCATGACACATGAAAGTCACCATCAACATAAACTTTCACAGCGTACATACCCTCTTCTCCACGACGGTGCCGAACGTTCTCCTGCTGGCTCCCAGGAGCCACTGGAGCCTGCGTAGATACCTCCTGAGTACCGACTCCACCTGCTGCTCATACTCCAGGAGCTCGTGGGCCTGGAGCTGAAGATGCTTCACTTTCCCCTGGAGAAACAAATGATGGAGAATGGATTCAAGATTAAATAGGCGTTTGCTTTAAAATGATTTTTTCTTTTCTTTTCTTCTCTTTTCCTTTTTGTTTTTTTGTTTGTTTTTTTTTCTTTTTTATTTCTCCTTTTTTTTTTTTTTTCTTCTTTTTTTTCTTTCTGTATTTACATATAGATTTAGAATAAAATTCCAATTTCATCATAAAAAATCTCATTCTAAAGAATTTCAACATATTATTTTATCTTATTAGGTTAAATATTCTAACTTTTGATAGTTTGGAGAAAGAAATTGGGAAGAGATAGCTTAGTTGTAGGCAAAACTTTGTAACTACCGGGTATTTATATCAGAGCTGACAGTTGCCAATGCATATTTTAATACTCAATTTTGTACATTTATTTTCTATGCCCCAAATTCAATCTGGATGTAAACTTCCTTTTTACAGAACAAGTACATATTTAATGTAATCAAAATTACCATATCAGGGAATGCACAATATGATTTATTTGAAATCACTTTAAAATTACAGGAGAAATAAATTACTTACCTTGATGTTAACACTTGGAAATATCGTGCAATACCTGCAAATAAAATCAAAGATAAAACAATTTGTATTCATTCAAATACAGAGAAAGTTGTGAAGAAAAGTTTCTACCTTCTCTAAAGACTAATGTAAACATACACATATTCATAAAGCTGTATCATTGACAATCAGGATGTCTTTTGATTACTTCTTCCCCTGGATTAGAACAGAGCTAAATTTTACAAATAATTTCTATTCTGAATCCTTGTATTTCACCCTCAGTCAGTTGATCAGTAATTTTGGTCTCTTTTCTTAAACATCAGAAACTTGAATTATAATAGTAATCAGAACCAAATCTTACAATATTTCATTGATTCTATGTAGTTATTTAATTCCCATTTTAAGTTTAGAAAGCACTGCCATAGTTTTTAATACCAAATCATATAATCTAGGTACTTCTGTGTTCAGCATTTAATGCATAATACATGAGATTACAGTTTCATTTTGTAGCTTTGGAAAAGGTGAGCTACTTGTATATCTTAAAATCTGATACAAAATATGTGCTTTCAATACTTACTTGGCCGATACAGTTTTGTTGAGTATGTTGATATGACGCTTTGCATGGGCACAGTCTGGACCCGAGACTAGCTTGGAAAGATCCAGACGTAACTTGGCTAAGCAGTATTTCTTCAACCACTGTTAAAAATACAAGGGTCAAATACAAAATAAGTTTGGGAATAAATTTGTGTTAAAAGGGTATCAACAACAGCAGACTGATAGATCTACAAGTCACAAGGTAGGAACAGACAGATACAGTCAAACCTGCCTATAGCAACCATCCAAGGAAAACACAAAAAGTGGTCTTTGTAGACAGGTTCCTTTCGAACATGTTTCAATGAAAAACCATTTTCAAGGGGAAAAAAAAATGTGGACTTTGTAGACAGGTTCCTTTAGAGCACGTTTCAATTAGAAAACATTTTCAGGAAAACAAAAAATGGGGTCTTGGTAGACATGTGGTCTTTGTAGACAGGTTCCTTTAGAACATGTTTCAATGAGAAACCATTTTCAAGGGAAACAAAAAATGTGGTCTTTGTAGGCAGGTCCCATTAGAGCATGTTTCAATAAGTGGGAAACCATTTTCAAGGGAAACAAAAAATGTGATCTTTGTAGACAGGTTCCTTTAAAGCATGTGTCAATGAAAAACCATTATCAAGGGAGAAAAAAATATGGTCTTTGTAGACAGGTTCCTTCAGTGCATGTTTCAATGAGAAACCATTTTCAAGGGAAAGAAAAAAAGTGGTCTTTGTAGACAGGTTCCTTTTGAGCATATTTCAATGAAAAACCATTTTTAAGGAAAAGAAAAAAATTTGGTCTTTGTAGACAGGTGGCCTCTGTAGACAGGTTCCTTTAGAGCATGTTTCAATGAGAGGTAAACCATTTTTAAGGGAAAGAAAAAATGGGGTCTTTGTAGGCAGATTTCTTTAGAACATGTTCAATGAAAAACCATTTTGTAGACAGGTGGTCACTAAAGCAGGTTATAGATTATGCCTAGTTCACACCGACGCCGTATGTCGCGCTTTAAATCGGCGATCAATTCGGCGTCATTTTTTCAAAAAATCTCACGATCTCCTGAGATATGTTATGCTAAGTTCACACCGACGCCGAATTGATGGCGCATTAAATCGGCGAGCAAAGCGGCGGCAAAGCGTAACAAAGCTTAATTAAAGCGTAAAGACCGTAATAGAGCGTGAGAAAGCTTTGAGCAATTCGGGACATTCGGCAAGAGCGCCAAAAATTTAAACTCTGTTAAGCTTTCCTACGCTTTGAGCAAAACTTTGATAAGCTTTGTGACGCTTTGATAAGCTTTAATACGCTCTCCCCGCTTTACGCAATTCGTGACAGATCGCCTCAAATTTTTAAACAGTTTAAAAAAAATTGGCGCTCTTGCCGAATGTCCCGAATTGCTCAAAGCTTTCTCACGCTCTATTACGGTCTTTACGCTTTCATTAAGCTATGTTACGCTTTGCCGCCGCTTTGCTCGCCGATTTAATGCGCCATCAATTCGGCGTCGGTGTGAACTTAGCATTACTGTGCCTACCAGGTTAGATGTCATGATATCCTCCCTGTCTGGAACAGAAGGATGCGGGACCATCTTCTTCCCTCCTTTCTTCCCTTCGGGATACTGTTTGTACACGGTGCCTGGAGGTAGAAAAGAAAGGGCAAGACCAATTATGATACCATTAACCCAAGCAGATCAAGATATGAGTGGAGGTCTATTATCGACATCACATTTCAAATAATAAATATGCTATGACTACTTGAAGAACCTAATGTAAAAAAGGGTTTTTTTTTCTCTTCTTTTTTACTAGCATGTATATCCACAATACCATGATTCACCTGTGTACTTCAAGAAGAGAAAAAATCAAAATTTGTTCACACGGAGCTGATGGCATGTTTCTTCATAAACCTATCTATTGAAGCACAAGCTATTTTCATATTTTTCTATTGATCAATTCTACTTCATATTCCACTAAATTCACTGTCTTTGATCTTTGTGAAACACCCCCCAGGTCTTAACATAAATATGTGAATGTGTGGAGTATACTCACCAACATCATTCTTGTTTTCTGTGTAGAAGGGTTGTTTCTTGGCGCTGGTAGGGCGTTTCTTCTTCTCTTTCTCATTGCTATTCTTAGATAGGTGATTGCCTCTGTGTGGGTTCACTACTGGTTCTGGAGCTGTTTAATAGCAAAGAGGGGAATAACACAAAATTTAACATGAATGGGGAGATTTTGGGTCAAATACCTTTCAATAAAAATACAGGTACACAATAAAACACATGTGGCGGCTATATTAGAATACATATATGGTAGATCTGGGCCCTGTCTTACAAAGAGTTGATATGAATCGCAGCTATGTACATAAGAGATAGGAGACTGCAAACTTGCGATTGATTGGAGGACTTGCGATTGATTTGGATCAATCATAACTCTTTGTAAGACAGGGCCCTGCAGTTGGAAATACCTTGTCTTAAAAAGTCTGCTATATTCTGAAGTTCAAGTTTTCATATTTCTAAACCTACTAAATATTGGATTATATGCAAAATGATAAGAAAGATATTAGCCCAGCTGTATTGTTGCATCAATGGTTATGCTCAGCTCACTGTCTTTGCCTACACACTGACTCTGATTGACCCCTGTTCAAAACTGATACACATTTTTCGGATGGTGACGTTAAAGGTTGACCCACAGACATTAATAAACACATACGACTGATGGACGCCTGTTACAGCCCCACTGCACTATTTATAGCTACTTATGCCCTCTATATATCAAACAATTCCTAAAAGCGGAGACCGTTGGTCCCCCATGGTCCCCTTTTTCTTATGTTAATTGAGAGCTGATGTGATGAGATAACCCCTGTCAGTGACCATGTATTCAGGGAGGTATAATCCCTCCTGGCCAAACTAGTGCAGATAGGCTTTAAAAAAACTTCCCCTGACTTACGTGTAGGTACCAGAGCCTTCTTAGAGGCACTGCTCGGTCTCCATGCTATTGTCCTTCTTTCTTCTCTCTCCTTGTTGTCTTGAATTTGCTAGAGAAAAGAAGGAAAAAAAATCAATCAATTTCAAGAAGATTTACAATGTCATGTTACAACAAGCTAAGTTTTATCTTGCCAAATATATACATAAAACAGCTGTCATACTTACATATTAATGGCTATATTTACAGTTTTTCAAATACACTAACGAAAAAGCTGTCATAATCAATATAACGGGCTATCCATTCAATTAAATCTTTATATTTTATCTCTATATACGGTGAATCCTGTTCATAAAGACCACTCAAGGGAGAAAAGAAAAATGGTCTTTATAGGCAGGTGGCCTCTATGAACAGGTTCCTTTGTATATATTTCAATGAGAAACAATTTTAAAGGGAAACCTGAAATGTGGTCTTCATAACCAGGCGGTCTTTCTAGACTGGTGGTCACTAAATCAGGTTTGACTGTATTTATTTATATATATATAACTCTCTAAATATGTACTATATAATAGGTAGAGGTGTTGTGGTCTGGTGGATAAGTCACCCGACTGCAGATCACAAGGAACGGGGTTCGAGTCCCGCCGCAGCACTAATGTCCTTTGGCAAGACATTAATCTACATTTTCCACTCTCCACCCAGGTGTTAAATGGGTACCCAGTAGGATGCGAAAGTTAATGTGGTTGGATAAGCAAGTGGCGCTTGTAAAATGGTGACTGGCCGGGACGCTCCCCAGGGAGTGGAGAATGTGCGTTCATTGTTTGCTGGTAAGCCTGAATCCGATGACCAGGGTAATAATAATAAAATTCTATTCCGAGGCACATTTATTATTACCCCGACTTTAGCCTAGCTGCCATTACAGCGCTCCAGCATTTCAAGGAATTAATTCCTGCCAGGTACCCATTTACATCACCTGGGTTGAGTGTGGCAAATGTAGATCAATGTCTTGCCAAAGGACATTAGTGTAATCATACGTACTGCGCCTAGAAAAAAAGTATTAGGTGCATTATGAATGTGAGCTATTATTATATCTTACCAATCTAGCCAAGCTGAGTTCAGTGTGTTTAGGAGCTATCAGAGCTTTCTTGGCCGATGAAGGTCTCATAGCAAGCAACTTGGTGTCCTCTGTCATCTTGTTATCCTGAAGGAAAACAAAAACATAATCATTATTACATCATATTTCTCATAGGTATTGTTCTGTTGAAAGGTTTTATAGGTAATGAATGTCAAGATTTGTGTCAATTGAGAACTTATCTCACAGGAGATTTAGTTCTTATATATTCATGTTTCATGTATTCAGTAAAAATGGAAAATATCTGGTTAATTTTTTTCTTTCCCCATGGCTATAAACTGGACACTGACTTTCTTATAAATAATAATAATAATATTTAGCTTTTATATAGCACTTAATACAAATGTCTCTAAGCGCTTTACAAATATACTTCAACAAGCATGTAAAGTGCATAACCATGGCATGTAGTATTAGTATAGTTAGATATACTCAATGCAAGATGAGAAGAGATCCTTCCTCAACTCTGTTGCCACTAATACCCTTTAAAATTCCTTTTTTTTTTAAAGTTCTTTCTTACATACACATAGTTTAATTGGAAATTTGACAAGTGAAGTACAAATTGTTACAGCACTTACATATTTTGGTGATCTCCTTTTCACAGATTCCACCAGCATTGCACACTGTTTAAAGGGAAGTTTTGAAAGAAAAAAAAACATTAGAAAAGAACACAATTTTTCTTTAGGAAAATAAACTATTAATAAAAACATGTGTATTGTTCCCAAACAAAAGCAAAACGAGTCTCTGTCAGTACAAACTTTCAAATTTCTTACTCATATCCTCAGACTAGCAGGTGTGTATATTACATCAGTAGTCAGTAGGTGGGTATATAATTTACTTGCAAATATTTTACCTAGACCCATTTTTTACATCCAAGGAGAGTCTTCTAATTTAATACATTACTGCAATGATGTGAGTTATTATTCAGTTTTTCATGATATTATATTTCAATCAATGTATATACAGACTTGAAAAACAAACATGGTTCACTTACTTTTTGGGAGTAGTTGACTGCCTTGTCCATTTCACACAGGATCAGCTTGATATCGTCGCTCTCGATGATCCCCGTCTCACGGAACCAATGGAACCGCCCACCGGTCACGTGACCCAGGGTCCGCAGGCACTCGGCTGTCTGCGTGATGTTGGCGTAGCGACCGGGGTTGGCGCCCTCGGCGTTGTCGTAGTCGTCGACGTTGAAGAGGATGGAATGGACCTTGGTGGATTGGCCGGCTGAGGCTTCCTCCATGAAGGAACAGATGACGTCCGAGGCCTGGTCTGGGATACCGCTGGTGAAGAGGTAGAGACCTCCAACCACTAGAGGGACAGAATGGGTGGAACAGCTGACATAAGTCGTGTACTAGGATTTTTGTTACATTCAGTGTGTAGTGTAATGAATAGAAAAGGAGGCCTGGTCTGGGATACCGCTGGTGAAGAGGTAGAGACCTCCAACCACTAGAGGGATAGAATAGATGGAACAGTGGAATCAGACACAACAGGGTCTCCTGGCATAAGTCATGCTTCTAGGATTTTTTACATCCAGTGTGTAGTGTTAATGAATAGAAAAGGGTACTCAGGTAATAGAACAGATTTTGAAGGAGAGTGAAATTGGTTCAATTGTCTATACTGGTATCAGGAGTGCCCAGGTAGAGTTGTCTTAGACCAGGCCAGACCAAGGCCTGGTCTGGGAGACTACTGGTGAATAACTTCATGTAAACTAATTGAATAATAAGTTCAAGTGAAAATGAAACCATCTTCAATGGATAAAAAAAAAATTAAACATTTGAGAGATCCAATCAATTAGTTTGTTATTGAGTACAGATACAGTGAAACCTGTCTATAAAGACCACCCAGGGTAGACAAGAAAAAAGGTCTTTATAGGCAGGTGGTCTTTATGTACAGTTTCCTTTAATACATGTTTCAATGAGAAACCATTTTCAAGGGAAACAAAAAATAGAAGTTACATGGGAATATCAAGAGAACATACCTGACTGTTTTTTTCTGTCCTCTTCATTCTCCAGTGCCATTCTCAGAGCTGCTAGGAAGTTCCTGCTACCATTGCATTCCAAACCAAGTACCCACCTGAAACATGACAACAATAAAGATCATTATTCATACTCATTACACCTATTCCAATATAGGTTCTCTTCATTGGTCACTATAGCTAATGTCCATTGATGCTTTCACAGATTTAGGGAGGTTTTCTGACATTTCACTCTACTATGACTTGTAATGACTTGTTATGTTTTGTTTTCCATTAACGAAGTCAATATAATCATGTGAGTAACTGTTAAAATGGCTTGGATTTATGGATACATCTTTGTCACATATGCCTTCTTCAATGGTAATTTTTTTATGATGAATTTTTAAAAACTCCATCAAAGAAGATATCACTACAAATTCTTCTGTCACAACTGACTCTATCACCCATGCAGTTTGAAGTTTACTTTGAATTCTGGGACTTAATTGTTGCATAAAACTAACCATTAATGGTAACTCTGCCATCAATGGTAACTACCATGGTAATATTGCTCAACAGCCAATCAAAATCAAGTATTCCATGGAAGTTACCATTGATGGCAAAGTTACCATCAATGGTAAGTTTTTATCATATCAAGGTATGACATTTACTGGTCAAAAGAAAAGATTCTAAGCTTACTTCCAAGCATTCTGCAGGTTTGCCACTGTAGGTTCCTGCAAACACGGTCTCCAGGCACGAGCAGTGCTGCCAAACCTGCAAGAAGAGAAATTAAATTAGTTTCATGTCTTGTGTCTTTAAGACAACAATGGTGACACTGATAGTTTTGTATAGCAAACATCAATCACTGACTTCAAAACCTTCAGAATAATATCTACACAATAGTATTACATTTTTTTTCTTGTCAGATCATTTACTTCCTTAGAAATATAATTCATCTTTCTATAACATGAAAACTCTGGAACTGTAGTTGTAAATCTTTCAGAATCATCACTATCAATAACTATCTAATAAACATACAGACCGCACAGGCTTCAAACTGTTAATTTACTCTGTTGGTCTAGTGCATTCTGCCAGTTTATGAAATTTCAATACCAGAACAAATATATGTGAAAATATATTTGTTCTGGTTATATTCATATATTCCTAAGTGACGATACAGAAATCAATCCATCTAAGAAAGCATGGCTGCAAGAATGATTCAAGACAACAACATCTCTATTCTATTCAAGAAATCATGATACTGACATACATTTTGATGGTATTGATTCTTACCCGATGATGTTGAAGGCTTCTTTGTTTGCTAGCTGTTGTTCCAATAGTAACCTGACTGAGTGCTGGATGTGAACCAGATAGTTCACGTTGGATAGAGACAGATCTATCAAGATCACAACCCTAAAGAAAGAAAGAACAAACCAAGTAAGTATCATGTTGAAAGATAGGCTGATGTAATGTTCATAGTAACAATAAATAAGAAACAGAGCATTATATGGCGATGGCCTATTAAAATGCTCTTTATTTTTTATTACAAACCAACTATATTTGTACATATAATTCTCTCTCTCTCTCTCTCTGTCTCTCGCTCTCTATCTCTCTCTCCCTCCCTCTCCGTCTCTCTTCTCTCTCTCTGTCCGTTTCTGTCTGTCTGTCTGTCTCTCTCTGTTTCTTCTCTCTCCATCCCTCTCTGTCTCTGTCCGTCTCTCCTCTCTCTTTGTCTGACTGTCTCTCTCTCTCTCTCTCTCTCTCCCCTCTCTCTCTCCCTCTCTGTCTTTCTTCTCTCTCCCTCTCTCCCTCTCTCCATCCCTCTCTGTCTCTGTCTCTCTCTCCTCTCTCTATTTCTCCCTTCATCTCTGCCTCCCTCCCATTCCCCCAGGAAAGCGTTAATCAAATTCCTACGTTCAACCCTGGACCAAACACTGTCCCTAGCCCTATAAAACCCTGTATCTTTGAAAACAAAAATCCTGAAGCCAAAGTCAGGTCACCGATACAACCACACCATCACACCAAGATAATACAGTGAAACCTGTCTATAAAGACCACTCAAGGGAAACAAAAAATGTGGTCTATCTAGACAGGTGGTCTTTCTATACAGGTGGTCACTTAAGCAGGTTTGACTGTACTTACCTTTTCTCTGTGATGGTACCAAAGAGTCTTCTACTGTCCTTTGAAAGCCAATCGATCCTCCTCTCATAGAGCTTCACCATGGCTCCGAGCTGCTTCTGGTAGTCGTAGAGGAGAGTAGGATCCACGTGGACGTTCTTGATGCTTCCGTCGTGCCACTCAAACTGGGTCATCGCTTTCTGCAATGCAAAACAAGCAAATAAACAAGATTACGAGACCACTGCTCTACTGACTGAGCTATCGCGCCTCCCTGATGAATAAGTTCTTCTATCAATACATATTTATCTTTCTATTTGCAGGAAATGAAAGTAATAGGCATCTGATAGGAAATGAGATAATGTTCACTTTTAATCAGTGTGAATATATTTGTGGAAAATGATATATGAACTTACTTCATGTGTCTGTGATCGTACAGATTTCCTGATGATTGGTATGAACTCTTCAATGGGTGCGAAGGCATTGGGAGCCAGCACCTGATACAATGTCAACCTCTTTGCTGTAAAGGGAGAAGTCAAAAGGATAATTCCATGCATGTGTACACAGAAATTTGGTAGTGATTATGATTTCTCTCCCCGAGTGATGATGCATAAAGTAATGATCAAGGCGTAAGCTTTGTAATTAAGAACCAAATTTAGGTAAACACATGTAGGATCATCTGCAAATTTGTTTTTAGTGTTAATACCAGCAACAAGTAGAACTACCGGTATGTGAAGTTGGTATGCAGCTTGATATTGCTGCAATTGTGAAATTTATCAACAGATTCAGCAAGATGGTAAAAATAGAACAATGGTATATATATATAAATATAAACGGTTTCATGAACGGAATAATGCCTCCAGCAAGTTGGTAGTGGAGGCATGGCACAAAAATAACAAATCCAATTATTAGATACTGCTTATAAGTATCAGCTTGCAGGGTGATGTAGATATACAGTAGGCTTACGACAGATAGTCAACCTGTTCGGCACGTCAAGCCTCTCCTACCGGCCCTATAGCTCAAGAAAGATTATCAACAGTCCTTCTCAGGTGTACACACACTCAAGGATGATTACCAACAGTCTTTTCCAGGACGCCCCAATCCTCCCCCTCTCACATGGTGAAACTGTAAGCCTACTGTATGTAAATCAACTATTGTTTTAATGATATGAAAGAATGGGTAAAATTATGAGTATTTTCTAGAGATGGATAAGGGTGGAACCTCACCTTTGAGTCCATTCTGTAGGAGCCAGTCATGAGATGCCTTGGGAATGAATGAAGCAGGTTCATCGATGGTGAGTGCACCCGCATGGTTCGGAGGTCTGGGTAGGAACCGAGACTGGGGGAGCTTCTGAACCTCGAGGGATATCTAAATGAATTTTTTTTTTTAATTCAAAGTTGTAAACCATTTATAAGTCAGAGTTCCAAAACTACACACAAAAATTACAGACATATAGATTGTATATTTGTATAATCATAATAATAATAATGATATGAATATTTATATAGCGCCGGTATCCGCCAGGCTCTGACGCTCATGGCGCTGTACATATCACAACAATCACAAACATATCACTTTCTTAATTAGAATAAAGTAAACTAAGACAACACAAATTATTACGCTACCGGTACATTGAAATAAATAAATAGCACTGTTTAGAAAGAGATGGGTTTTTAGAGCAACTTTGAAGTCATGGAGGGCAGTCAAGTTACGAATTTTAAGTGGCAGCTTATTCCAAAGGGACGGACCAGTATCGTAGCTATATAGTCAAATGCCCTGTGAGTGTTGGAATCTTTAAATTAAGCTATTAAAATAAAGATTCACACTAAATACTGACAAGTGTAGAATGTAAAAAGTCAAATATGAAATATAGAAATTATATATAATGACTGAATGAAAAACACCCCTATATTGTAAGTCTTTGTCCCTTTTTTCCACCTATTATAAAGCACCAAGTAACACAGAAATATGAGACTATGCATGAATATGACTTGTTTATCCGCTAATTAGTTTAAATTTCAATAAAAGCAGTGAAAACATCCCTAATGCTCGTATCATGCTTCAAAACAAATAAATCATGTAAAATTAGAATGAAGATTGGCAAACAGAATTCACTATGAACATGAGGGACAAAGAAAGAGGACAAAATATACAGTTCCTCATTCTACCCTCAACAATTGCTGTGGTAGACAAAGGAGCATCCCTTCACTGCTATTATGTAAAAATGTGTAGAACAGGTGTCACATGCGTATTCACCTGTTCGACACATATTTACATAATAGCAGTGAAGGGATGCTCCTTTGTCTACCACAGCAATTGTTGAGGGTAGAATGAGGAACTGTATATTTTGTCCTCTTTCTTTTTCCGTCATGTTCATGTGCAATGGGTATATCACAATGACTCCACCGTCTTGTCATTTCTTACCTCATTGAGGATGCTGACGAGAGCATCTCCCATCATGCCTTGCCTCATCTCAGCGATCTTATTGATGACGTCCTGGGCTCTCTTGATCTCTCTCAGTAATGTTGTGATGTCAGTGCCTGTGTAGATTTGTTCCTGGGGTGACAAATATTAGAACATGAGAGAAAAATGTAAATTATTCAGGGAAACATGTTCGGTAGTACCAACAACAAACAAAATCCCATCAGAGCAAACAAGTTGTGATTAAAACTTTGATAAAAATAACTTTGAACCATATACATATCCTCAAGCAATACAAAAGTATGGTTTCCCAAACCTTCCTTCTTCGTATAAATTCACACAAAGAATAGGGGGAAATTACTTTCCATTATGATTTCTCATCTATGCTCGTAACTATAGTTCCTCATGGTTTACCGCTACTCACGATTGCCAATTTAAACTAAAAGAAATTGGTTCAATTTAACATTTATTCATTGGTTTGTATGTCTAGCTGTATTCCGATGTTTCTAAACTTATATTTCATCATTATAATGTACAATGCCCAAAGGGATATGTAGTTTAATAGTGAACTAAAACTATCACTCGAGTTCACTATTCATTTCCACTCGTAGAGTATCTATAAATATGTTTCCATCTTGCACTTTGAAAGAAGAGCTATGAAATAAGATCCTTACCTCAGCCCCAGAGGAGTACACATGATAACGGCCATCTGATGCTTCAGCTAACTTTCGCAATGACAACTGAAATGAATAAAATTGAGTAAGAAATAGTCGTGGATTTACAACACAGATATTCACTCAATGTGAATGGCTATCTAAAGGTTAGTTAGTTGTTTTTTTAATTCAATGTAAATATTTCAGTTCATCTTTACTCCACAGACACCACATGATATAATTCATTTTGTCACTCTTAAAGGTACTATGTCCCATTTGCAGGCCAAATAAATGAAAAGGTTAAATTCCAACGGCATTTGAAAGACAATACTAATTTAGAACTACCCTCAAAAGGGCTTGAAAATGGCTTTTGAAGGAAAAATAACGACCATTAGTTGTCAAATCCACTTAAGTGATTGCAATCACCTAAGTAATAGTCAGACCGTTTAGTTACTGAATGGTCACATGTTTTGTGCTGCGCAAAGATTCAATCAGTTTAATTTTGGCCATTACAAGAAGTGGGTTATTGATGTAGACAAAAGCTCATGTACCTGTTACAGCTCATTTTATGTATGTTAATAACAAAAGAAAAAAAATATGTCAGCCAGTCACTCAATAGTGTCTAACAGTGAAGTCTAGAAGGTAAACAGGTTTCCTTGGATAATTTGAATACTAAGACACTGCTAATGTTTTAATTTCACAGATTACTGCAACGTTTTACAAAACTTGATGTTGGCTGCAAAAGGGACATAGTATCTTTAAAGCTTGATTAATAAACTGGACAATTTAAATCAAAGTAGTTTAGTTCATCTATCCACATCCAATTTCAAGGATAGTTACTTACATTTGTAAGATGGTTGTTGCAGTCAAACGCTATGCAATGCAAAGGAATTCTTCCTCCACAGATAGTCTGAGAGACGTAGTCCACCAGGACATCAGAATTTTGGTCCGCACTAATCACAAAAATGGGAAAGAGGGAAAAAAAAAAAGAAGACAACAATCAACAGCAAAGGCAATAAATAAAGATTATCTGTACTAACTTTCCACTGCATTTTGCTTCACTATTTATTGAAATTAGATGTTTGGGGAAGGAGACAACCATAAAAATGTGATTTATTTTTCTACAATAAACTACTGGATTGTCACAAACTTGATTCTGTTTCCTGCACTTCTTGAATCCACTTGCTGATTTTTTTTTTAAAGAAAAGACTTATATCACATCACTAACAGCATTCCTATATCATGGGAGGTATAGTTGCAACCTATAAATTTACATGTGCAGTGAGTACATGCTTGATATACACAAATACTTGGATTGAGATCTGCACTTTGTGACAAATGCATTGCAAAGTGATATGGAAAAAACATGTATGGCCAAATTTAACAAAGAATCAAAGAATTCCACCTTAAAATTTACCCTCTGAATAGTAATTCAGAAAAAATCATTTGGCCATTTAGAAGTAAAGATTGGGTAAACAAATGAAATGTTAACATTTTCCATGAACATGGGTCTTACCAGCTTCCTAGGACCAGAACGATAGAGTCTATATCCTTGGTCTTCAGGATCTTCTTGAGAGCTGCCATCAGGTTGCATCCTCCGCTGCTTTGGATCCGGTTGACCCAAGCCCGGGCTTCATCCAACCTAGTCATATGAATCAACAAAGACAGTGCTATTTCAATTGAAAATGTTTGTTTGTTTGTTTGTTTTACCTGACTGCTGATTAAGCATGTGTGAGCTTTTGGGTTAGCAACTAGGGGACCGACAGGCATTAAGTCCTCTCCGAGGGACTTAATGCTCCACCAAACTTGACTTGGTTTCGAACTCGGGAACTCCCAGTTAAAGAGACCACTGGTCTACCACTGAGCCATTGTGCCTCTGATGTTAAATATAGATATGTCAGGTTTTGAAATGACTTGTAGCTCTTTTTACATAAAGTACAATAGTTCAGATATTAACTAGTTTTGAATGGTTCATAGATATTTCATGACATGACAGCATTCAAGAAACCCTACTCGGCAGTTTCCAAATCGAACTGGTACCATAGAGAAACAGCTCAAAATGTGCATTTATGCATGTTTTTAGAATAATTTAATTATTGGCCTTTTTACAACTTGCTTATCAATTTATATCATCTGGTAATTCTACACCACAATGAAGGACAATAATCAACCTGTTTAGTGTACAATAAATGTTGATTTGTCATCAAATTAACATATAATTTTGTCACCAGTCTTTCCAAATTCTTATAGCAACTACCGTACCTGAATACATATATACTCAAATTTTCAAGCTAACACCGTTTTCACTAACAACTTACATTCTGATGTTGACAAATCTTGGTCTGTCCCATAGAGAGTCTACTTTTTGTCACCAAATTGCAACTACACATACACTCAAATTTTCAAGCTAACACCGTTTTCACTAACAACTTACATTCTGATGTTGACAAATCTTGGTCTGTCCCATAGAGAGTCTACTTTTTGTAAACAATCTTTCTAAATTTTATTGCAACTACACATACACTCAAATTTTCAAGCTAATACTGTTTCACTAACAACTTACATTCTGATGTTGACAAATCTTGGTCTGTCCCACAGAGAGTCTACTTTTTGTCACCAGTGTCTCTAAATTTTATTGCAACTACACAAATACTCAAATTGTCAAGCTAATACTGTTTCATTAACAATTAACTTACATTCTGATGTTGACAAATCTTGGTCTGTCCCATAGAGAGTCTACTTCAGTCCCAAATGATACAAAATGGAGCATCTCCCTGTCATGGAGCTGTTCATCTATCAACTCCTGAAGAGAGAGATCAATAAAATATACAATGTTGCCATTAAAGAATCCATCACTTTGTTATCCTTGAAGGAATGAATATTGGTAAGCTTTCTGTCAAGGATTCAAAATCTATATCACAAGTCATATTCATATTTTCATATTTCAGGTGAATTGATTCAAGAAATGCAAAAACTCTGCATATTCTCTCCACATGTTTATAATGGATAAATTTGTTGAGCCCAATTTTCTTCAAAAAAAGAGAAATTGCTGTGAATTTCCATATCTATATCTATAAACCATGAATGTATTACGTACAAAGATTTCTAAGAATATTCACTACTAATCACTGCTTTGATATTACACTTGAATGCAGAGAACTCACACCTAAAGTAGACTATACTTCCTAATGTGAACGAATGTGGCCATTGCATTTGTGAATCTGAAGAAATCTGCTAATTGTTATTACTTACCGTGAGTGCTTGTCTGAAGATTGATATTCTACCGAAGCCTGTGTTTGCATCAGAACTGTCAACGAGAATGGCGATCTTGCGTCCCTTTACCATTCCAAATGTCTAACAAGAAAACAATCATACATTTAATAATTTATCTTGTTATTGAAAAGATACACACACATGCATTTCATCATCATCATGACCCAGTGCCACATCAGCGGTCATGGCCATCCATTTCTGTCTATTATCTGCCATTCTTAATTGTTATCTTTCCTGTCCATGATATACCGGTATTCATATTCTTTCTTAAGTACCAGGGGCTTGTTTCTCGAAACCATCATAAGTTTAACTTCTTGACTATCCCATTGAAACGTGTGTTATAGAATTAACACGTGTTTCGATGGGATAGTCAAGAAGTTAGACTTCTGACGGTTTCAAGAAACGTGGCCCAGGTCTCTGTAGCCTCTTATCTTCTTTCAAACTCTTTCTTTATTGTCCAACACTCACACCCATAGAGAAAAACTGACCAGATATATGACTTTAAATTTTAAAACACAGATTTTGATTTTCATAGTAATGTTCTTATTTTGCGTTTATATACACAGAAGAAATACAACATAATGCAATTTACACGCTAGTATAGGGGTTCTTTTGGAACGAGCGCAAATTAAATAATTAAAAAGAATTGTGTCTGTCCCCGCCCCCTCCCAAATGAATATGAGCAACATAAAGAAGATTAATTCTCATATCTGTGTTTGTTTTGCTCTCTGATGGATAGGCACTGTAGACTTCAAATTTCAGAACTTACTTTTCTGCTGCCTTTCAGTAACCATTTGATCCTGTTGTGGTACATCTCAATGGTCCTACAAAAAAAACATAAAGGACAGCACAGTTTAACTTGTTTTCAGTGAAATAACATACATGTTCATATTACTGTACACTTTAGAGCCTCCACACATGAATAATTATAAAGTGATAACAATAATAACTCTCATATCTTTTCCATATAAAATCAGTGCACTCAATGATAAAAAACACCTTTTTCATATCTGGGTAATTCCATAAATTAGGGACCCATTTTGTGACATATTTGGTGTCCCACTTACATAAAGAACCCACATGTATTTGTGGCTCTGAGTAAAGACTTAAATAGTGGAGTGAGATTTTTAAGTGATTCTAGGTATGAGGATGCAATATTATGCTTGGAAATCACTTTTCAATCTCACTCCACTATTTAAGTTTACTCAGAGCCCCAAATACGTCTGGGTTTCTTATATAACTTGGACACCAAAAATGTTACAAAGTGGGTCCCTAATTTATGGAATTACCCATCTGTGTTACTAGACTTGACAAAACCTGCATATAACTGATACTTACTCATAGAGCTTGTATTCAAACTCATTGACGGCACTGGCTTCAAACTGCAGGTGTCTTGCTGGGCCGCTCTGATTCATACCACTCTGTCTGCAGGTGTAAGAAATATAATAGGAAAATATGTAAATATGGCAAGAAATATGTTAATTCTTTATCATCCATCCATATTTTAAAATACAAAAAAAAAACACTCTTATATATTTTGAGAGAATATGAACATTCTTACAAAAGCATCATTAGTTTTTATATCGATTAGAATCGCCTATCTTTCTCTTCATTAACTTCAACACAGATTTGACTTGCTGATTATTTCAGCTTCGGATTAAAAAAAATATATATATTATTGCCTACTTCTTTAAGTTACAATATAATTTGCATTATGCTATATAATCAAACCGAGGATTGTGTTTTCAACAAAAATATCAATCAAGCGCAATGTACTGAGAAATAGCGATAGATTGTCGTGTCATGTAAGACGTTTAATACAGAACTATAATATCAAAATTATAATTCTTGTCTGCATTTCTATTTTATTTTAAAATACTACAAACTTACTTGACAATCTGTCCTTTGGTTAAGAGATTCTTGAGTGTGAGTTTGAAGTGTTCTACAGAGTGATTTGCCAACCAGTCTTCCGATGTCTGCCCCTCGTTGAACATGGCAGACATGTCACGCGCACGCTGTCAAGGTAATCAGATGTAAAGAGGACATGAGTGTGATATGAATGAGGAATAGACCGGTTTACTAATATATTCAAATTTATTGATGTTTCTGTCCTGGGGACCAAGTGATGAGGTATTCCATGAACCTGTTATTAATGAATGAACTACACTACTTGGAATCCAGTTTGCATGCATTTCTTATTATGTCAGGCAAGAATCGGACAAGTTTTCAAATTGTCAAGAACAACCTTTGTGTTTGCTTAAAATTTGAATATGTAAGTAAACCAGTCTATTGAGAAGCATTGCATTGCTCCCTTTCCAGTATTGATTACTGCTTCATGTAGTTGAAGCGTGGTTCATAGGAAAATTTCAGATGATTTTTTTTTCTCATGAATGCAAGTAAAGCATCCGTCTGTCAAACCAAAGATCCCGGGTTCGACTCCCACCCAGGCGGATGACTGAAGCATGCGTTGTGTGTTAACGTGCCCCTTCCCTTGTTCATAGACGAAGGTTATGTCAAGTGGAAAACACTCCGTCCCTCAGATAGGACGTTAAATGGAGGCCCCGTGTAGAGAAGAGTCACTACCTTTGCACGTTAAGAACCCACTGCACTATTCGTATAAGAGTAGGGGGAAACCCGGGTGTAGTGGTCCACCTGCACACACCCCCAGTACAGTACGATAATACTCTGTAATGAGGTCTGTACTCAAAAGGAAGAAGAATGTGTTTACATTTGATGATGACATTAAACATGAAATAAATTTCCATAATCGTTTTATCTGGAACTAAAGAAAATCCTTCAGTTACAACTATCCTAACTCACACCTTTGATTGGCACCGTATGTAATTTCTTGATAAGATCATAAATTAAGGTTTATGCTAAACAGGCCTTTAGAGAGTATTTTAAAAAGAGTAAGACAAAATTACCAATCCACAAAACAAAAGTTAAAGAGATTCATACAGAAACAAACCAAACATTACCCCAAAAAACAAAGAGTAGGTTAATCTTTTTTTTTTCCTTCGGAAAGGGGGGGGGGGGGGTGGTTGCTAGAGAGAAAAAAATCTAGAGTGAAACAAATAAAGCATGTACATACAGGACCAGGGTAAAAAATATAAATTGCAGTCATTTTTTGTTTATTTGTCTTTTCTTCACTTACAAGTTGATCATGTGTCTGGTTGATATGTGTCACCATAAGGTCCGGTGTTGGTACTGCCCTCTTTGTTGAAGGTTTGACCCACGGAGGTCTCTCCTGCAGCGCCTTGCTGCGGCTTTTCTGGCGCGTCCCTCCTCTTGCGCTCAATTGAGTCTGGGTCATGAAAGTACTGTTAGTCTTTCTTTTTGATCTGCAAGAGGAAATGTATTGTAAAAGAAATATGACATGTCATAAGAGATATATTTCCTTGCATAGATCAATTCAATATTTTATTGAGACATGGTCTGTCAGGATTAAACAACAAACCCAAAGACTAATCAAAAGAAATCAACGGTTAAATACGTTCTTATGTGTGCCAACGTTAACACGATGAATGATTGGTGTAAATTATAAAGGAATTAACATCTTGAACAATATTATCCCATTAACTATGAAGATTACCACATAAAAAAATTGAAGCCAAAGTAATGGGATCTTATGCAAAACACAACTGCTAGTTTATATTTTAGTTTTGAATAACTATCTAAAACATGGCTCATTTTGACTCCTACAGTATGTCCCAAAACTATAAGTAATGTCTTTTTCTATATTTCTATGGTGTTTCCTAGAAAACAAGATGTGTTTTTTTCTGGAAGAAAAAAAATGTAAAGACAAAATACATATTTTTATGCAAAGGATTGGAACAACAGACAGATGAAAAATGTATTCTGTATTCTTCCACTTCATTTTAATACCGTAAGATAGGCTATACCGGTAGCCCTAAATATATGGGCAAGTCGAGATTACTTTAATCCATTTGCATTGGAATTAGACTGGAAGTATATGCTCACCTGGAGTTCTTATCACCACTAACTCCATCTTCTTCCTCTTCTCCTTCTTCTTCTTCTCCTTCACTCTCATTTACATTGAATATTTCATCAGCTGACTGGCCAACATCAAAGGTGTTAGACGTTCCAGGCCTGGTGATGAAAAAGATAAAAAAAGATAAAAAAAGATAAAGGTCAGTCCTCACATTTCAAAGTCTTACATTGATTTTCAATGTTATTTTTATAGTACATGACAATTAGATAAATTTCCTTTCCTATTGTGGTTTTCAAAATCAAACCATTACGTTTAGAATAGAAAAACCAGGGACAAACGTTTTCGCCAGATTGTGGCAAAAATTGCAAGTTAATTTCCCCGTTGTGCGTGTGACAAGGGTTAACGTCTGTATATGGGGAAGGTCGACATCACATTGTTTTAATTAATTTAAGAATCCCCCTTATCATGCATACCCACACTTATTTCTGTCTGATTCCAGCACGGCAGCAGCTAATAACCGCCTGTCAATCAAATGAAACATTCTCGTGTCATCTTCTTCTTCTCACTTTCTTCTAGTCTTAAGACTTAGATTAGCTTCAGTTTTATCTCGACTCTATCCATTCAATCCAACTTGTATCCCACCCCCCCCCCTTTTTTTTCCTTCTCCCTCTCTCTCTCTCTACACTAGTCTCTCTCTCTCCTCTTTTACTTCCACCACCTGTTTCTTCTTTATACCCTCCCCCCATTCAATCATTTTAATGTTAGATTTTTACACACATCTTGTCTCAGCTCAGAGGGCAAAGTGATTTTTTTAATCTATCTTTTTTTGTCATCTGTTCATGATTCATTCATTCATCATTGTTGTTTTTCTTAAGTGCACGCCACATTTTCATTTGATTTTCAATTCATTTCATTTTATCTCGTAAAAAAACGGTAATCATAACAAAATAGATTTTAGATCTTTATCTACATAGATCTACACTACAGGTACAGGAATGCGATTTATAATGAAATAATCTGCTGCAGTGGCATATCACACCTCTAGGTCAATTTCAAAAGAGCCTCGTGCATGATTCCATTTAGCTAGTTGGATGAACAGAAATTCCACAACTCAAATGTTAACATGTGGGACTGAAAAAGTTGCATAGCACAACAATCGTACCGGACTTTATCCAATTCAAACATTGGCTAGTTGAAGGTATTCCGAGCCTTAAAATTTGTTTTTATCGTTTCAGTTACACATTCTTACCTATCCTCTTCTCCTCCTAGAAGGAAATCCATATTTTTCGGCGAAATCAGTTCCTAAAAAAGCGATATTTCTGTCATAGCGTCATGCAAAAGTTGTTGCTTTGAGGTTGCTAACGTAACTGATGGATCTACGCATGCGCGGTTCAATTAATTAGAGGTCTTTGAAATCAAGGGGGAAATCACCCGCAATAAACGTCTTTCTCTCCGCTTGACTTTATTCATTCATTTCTTTCTTTCTTCTTTCCTTCCTAATTCCTTCCCTCCTTTCTTTCTCTCTTTTTTTCCCTATTTTCCTTTCTTTGTTTTTTTCTTTCTTTCTTTGATTCATTACTTTCTTACTCTTTTTTGTCTTATTTATGTCTTTCTATCTTTTTTCTTTCATATCTTTCTTCCCCCTTCCCCCCCTACTCCAAGAAAGCCAGTAAAATATTGTTTAAATAGGGGCAATGGGCATATCCTTCCTCAGGGGGTACATTGCCCATCATAATCAACTGCTGAGATAGAGACTCAACACAAAATTTTAAAAGAAAAACTCTGCTGACATTATGGTGTAACAAATTTTAGCCTACAGGGCTTATAATCAGGTTATGAAACTGCAAAATACAAGTGCATTTGACAATGCACACAAAACAAAATGCACAGAGCACTGTTGTCTAGGCAACAGCCACAACAATTTTAGAGAAGCATAACTTGATATGTAATTATATATATATATATATATATATATATATATATATAGTTACATATATATATGTGTATACTTTATAGAAAGAAAGAGAGAGAGAGAAAGAGAGAGAGAGAAAGAGAGAGAGAGAGAGAGAGAGAGAGAAAGAGAGAGAGAGAGAGAGAGAGAGAGAGAGAGTATAACAAGGGGGGAGAAATCTAGCAAAGACTACCTTGAATGTTATTAACCTTTCCAAGATTGAGATTATTTTCAAAACTTAATGTTAGTTTCCTAGTTACTCAAAATGTCCCATTATTCATTTCCATAGAACAGAATGATATACCTTCATAATTGGACATTGTACATTATGTTAAATACAGCACATAATGAAGAAATCTATAGTAATAAATGAGAGGGAAAGATCTTTGACTTATATTAGTATCTTCCAGATGCATTTCTGTTATATCCTTCCACTTGAATAGACCAAATTTGTATGAATGTTTTTGCTCAACCGTCTCTCTGTTTCTGTCTCATTACTTTCCACTCATCTCCTGAATATATTTCATTAAACTTCAATGAAAATGCTGCATTGTCTTGATATATATGTAGTTGTATTTCCCATCATTTTCCTCTTTTTACCAAAAAATCTCACTCTCATGAACAGTACCAATTCACTCAAACACTGAACTGCAATGTAAAATCTGTCTCTCGACCCCTTGCTCTCTCTCTCTCTCTCCCTATTTCCCAGTCTCTCACTCCCTATCTTGCTCTCTCCACCTCCCCTCACTTTTCCCCTTCTCCCCCCCCCCCCCCCCTCCCTCCTATATTCTTTATCTCTCTATTTTTATATTTCCACACATTTACCCCTTTTAGCCATTACTACATTACTTTTGAGCAATTACAGTGTCTTGTACATTTTCACAAAATCTATCTTGTAATACTCATATGTTAAAACAGAATTACATTCTTGGCTGCAGATAAAGAAATAACAAGGCGTCACACCATTCAAATATTTGATCACCCAAAATATTATCTTTTTCAGTACACATCAAAATCATCACAACTTCTTTAATATAATATTTTTTTTAAGCAATGGACAAGTGTTAGAATGGTTAAAATAGATACAAGAGTTATAATAATTAAGTACAATTCCATTCAATTTTATTTTTTTACATAACCAAACTAACCTAACAAATTCATGTTTGTTTCTTCTCTACCCCCCCCCCCCCTCTTCTCTCTTTACCCCCCCCCCCCCCTCTCTCTCTCTCCTTCTCTCTCTCTCTTTCTCTCTCTCTCTCTCTCTCTCTCTCTCTCTCTCTCTCTCTCTATAGATGTCCCATACATAATTCATACATACAAAATATGACAGTCTATTTTGTTTGGGGATATGTCACGCTCCACTGAATCCCTCTCTTATGTGTTGGAGGACAGCATCAGATGTCTAAAGATGTTAACATTCTTCAGACAGACTTTTAGTCTACTCTAACGATTGTTGCTATGGACTTCTTTCACATATAAAACTGATGACAGTTTGCATTTAGGATTTTAAAAACCTAAAACAAGTAAAAGAAATTAATGAGGGTACATTGTTTGTTCTCCTCTCAAAGATGTCTGCAAAAGGAATACATGACATATGCAAATCATTAGTAAACTACGATTTCGGCAGCAAAATATCAAACTGTCATAAAGATAGGGATGAAACAAGGCAACATAAAAGATCTAGATATATATATATATATAACAATCTTATCTGAGAACAAAGAAAGTTTTGAAATATATATGTGATAATTTGGAGGGAGAGAAAAGATATTTTTCACAAAAATAGATCATATCAATTATCTCATTTCTCTGTACATCATTCTGAACATGTGTTCAGATTTACAATATAATCTTTCAATATTTCTTCAAGATGATTGAAAGTTTCTCACTTTCTCATAATATCCATTCAAACCCTTTATGCTCGCTGTGCATGAGTCATCAAGTGTTTTTGACATGCTATTTGAGAGTCACAGCATTACTTTGTACATAAAGTGAATGCAAAATTAACATTGCAAAATAATACTTTAAATTACTAGTGTAGTGGTGTATGGGTTAATTTCATTCACAGGCTTCATTGGCACAGGTAATATCACTTCAAAATGATGGCTCCTGTACATCTGGCAGTAAATTTCAAACAATTACAATAATGAAACATATGTGTAGACCTTATGCTTTATTCATTCATGACTGTATAGACGGTACCGTGCAAATGTTCTTCAATAGCTCTTACAGATACAAACTACAAAAAGTAAAGCTTTAAGAGAAAAAGTACAGAAGAAATAATATAAAAAAACATGATGATTGCATGCATAGTTTTGACTTTTTTGCAGACGAGTGATCAAGAAGTCTGAAAATATACATTTATAAGTACATGATGAAGTGTTTTAACAAAGAGTGTACCTTAGTACACAGATCACACTAGATGACTGAACAATGACAGTGAATGACTATAGAAACTCAAGATTATGTTGTCATTACCATGTAATCTGTTCAGAGTGTGAAGGACATGAACTCTGTGTCCAAGTATATGAGTTAATGTCCTTCCGGCTCAAGGAAAATTTAAAAATAAAGAGCATATAACTTTATATTCAAATCACAACTGCAATAAATCAATTCAATAACAATGTAATTTCACCTTGGATGGACTTAAGATTGATTATGAGTTTTATGCAACAAGAATCTGCTTTAATGAAAGACTTTTATGACACCATCATTGATGGGTACAGATCTAATCTAATTAACGCTCACATACAGTTTTGGTAAGCCCTAAAAGACTTTACATTAGATTTCTTTGATTTCAGATGATACCTAAAAAGATAATAGTAATACTAAACTGCTGTGGATTTTTTTTTCTCCTCAAGTGAAATAGTGAACAAATGAGGTAGAAAAAAGTTAAGATACCATCCTTGGAAGTAAAGAGTACAAACGGCAACCTGCACTGCACATGTGTAAAACCTGTTTGCATACCCTACAGTCTACAGACACACTGTCTCCACGCGAAACACTGAGATCAATGTAACGGGAGCCATCAGGATAGAAGGGAAGTGGCGTAGGGGAGTGTATCGCTATTATCTAGCGTTCACTGCACTACACTTCAATTCACTGAAAATCATGGGTAGAATACCAAATGAGCCCATAAATAGATCATGTGATACAAGGAAAACAACATGAGACTATATTTAACATGTTTCTTTCCTATTTCCTTTTTGCTACCAAAACTGTACATGAGCTTTAAGAGGGGGCCTAGGATTCATCCACTCCATCTGCAACGTCCATAGCTTCATCGTGATAGTCACCTAGCCCTGATTTTCTCAAGAGTAGCTTTCTAATCTCCTCGTGGCCCATGTCTGTAGCGAGCTGTAAGGGCGTGATGCCATTCATGCTGGCAGTGACATTTGCACCAGCAGATACCAACATCTTGGTTGCTTCGAGATGACCTGCAATCAATGTAAATGAGATTTTTAAATCACCCTCTTGTAGACAAACATCATCAAGTCAATTTTTCTTCTTCAAAAGTATCTTTTTCTAAACTTTTTAAGAAAACAATTTTCAGGCAAAACGATTTTTGCTTTTAATAGTGGGGCAAGAGAAAAATTTGCTTTCATCTTTATTTTACATTTATTTGGTAAACATACTCAATAAGATGAAATCTGAAGTCATCTAGTTCTGCTTAGTTTAATCTAAATATTTATGCTAAGTGAAATATTACTTGGTAACCTTTAACTTATTGCCCATAATAACCAATACCATCTTTTTTTTCATCAACTATTCTTTAGTGGAAGAAAAACACCTGTGCACTTTAAAAATATGAATTGATGCATGTAAGACACTTCACACATTTTGCAAGTGGTCCTGATTTGTCAAATTTCTATGCTGCAGAATAGTTGAATCACAATATCTTAAAAGCTTGAACCAATGAAAAATTCAAGTTTACATTGCTAGTAACAGACAAGATGAATGTAACACGACGGTAAAAGTGTCATGGTCTAGTGGATATGTCACCGGACTGTCAATCACAAGGTCTGCGGTTCGAGTCCCACCGCGGCACTAATGTCCTTTTGCAAGACATTAATCTACATTTGCCACACTCCACCCAGGTGAGGTAAATGGGTACCTGGTAGGATTATTCCTTGAAATGCACTGTGTGCTGATAACGGCTGCCGGAGCTAAAGCTAGTGTACATGTAATAACTTCCAAAGCTCTTTGGAAGCGCATAGAGACAATATTTATCATGTGATATGAGCTATACAAGAACTGAATATCATTATTATTAATTCTGATGCCATTACCTTGCATGACAGCAACATGAAGTGGGGTGGCATTGTCGCACTGTCCATTGGCTATGTTGACATCTGCGTTTCCCTTGGTGAATAGAACTTGAATACAGTCCACGTAGTTCCAGTTAGCTGCAGTGTGTAAGGGGGTGTTACCTGATTCACCAGCTTGATTGACAGGAAGAGCAGCTTTGTGCTGAAAGAGAGAAGATTGACATAATAATAATAATAATATTCAGCTTTTATATAGCGCGTAATACATCTCGGACGTCTCTAAGCCCTTTACAGATATATACTATAACCCCAGTCATTGGATTCAGTGCTTGCCCGCACACACTGTATGCACAATCTCCACTCCCTGGGGAGCATTCCAGCCAGGCGTGACTTGACGCTCAAAAACTGTTTGACCAACAATGACTGTCGCATCCTACCGGGTACCCATTTTAACACCTGGGTGGAGAGTAGCAAGTGTAGGTTAATATCTTGCCAAAGGATATTAGTGCCGTGTCGGGATTCGAACCCTCGACCTTCGCATTTCCAGTCAAGCGCCTTAAACCACTCGACTACGACGAGGGAAATTTGTTTAGGATACAATGTTTTGTTTTGGAAAAGTAGAGGAAGGACAAAAGAGAAGGAGAAATCTCTTTATATGGAGGGGGTCTGGAGTTTTTTCATGCAAATACAATCGTTTCACTATTTAAGCATGAAGTCTAAAAGTATACTAGAGTATTAAATGCACCACACTCTAAATCTGCTGGCATTACAACTGACTGCTTCATTTTGAAAGGAAAGTATGGGAAATTGTTAATTCATGATAAAATTATTGGTAATTTGAATTAGTAGCACAGTAAAAGAGAACTCAGAAAGAAAGAGAATTATGTAATTTAAAAAATATGTTGAAACTTGCGAGTTTGTCAAAAGATGCAAGTACAATACATGAAGAATACAATATGAGTACGTTGAAGAGATGAATATTTGTCACTGTTTCGCAGTGCTTTGTTTAGGTGTATGTAGAGGGGACACAGTAGCTGTATATTTACCTTTGAAATGAGATAATGCAGAACACTGCTCTGATTGGCCAGAACAGCAGCAAACGTGAGTGTCCTTCCATGATCATCCCTCACATCCAGCTTTACTCTCCCATTCCTCAAATAGTAGTAGATGACACTGACAAAGCCTTTCTGGACAGCCCTGAAGAGCCTCTGCTGAGCGATAAGCTCACTGTTTCCTGCAGACTTCTTTTCAGGGATCACCTCTCCACCTTCAGCTCCCATGGCCTGCGCTGTTACTCTTCTGTAGAAATGAACAACACTGCTCCATATGCTAAGGAGTGCGAAGGCTCTGAGAGCAAGTAAGCTCTGAGCATACGTGCTGTTCCTTGTTGATATCCCGGTGTCTGTCAAGAGCCGCCTGTACGCCTGAGTCTTTTGCGATGTGATGGTGTCCAAGATGTCAAGAAAAACATGACCACCCTGTGCACTGCATAACTTGTTGGGATACTCCTTGAGTACGGCAGAAACTATACCACTAATATCAGAAGACTGCACTTTTCCTTGTACGTATGCATTTCCAAAGGCAGCTATGAGCTCATCTGCCACAATACTTATTTCAAGTTTGTAAATCTCCAGGCGTTGGTTCTCTGGGAATTCTGTCATCCAGAACTGTGCAAATTCTACAAAGTGATCAAGGTTGTTGCACCACACAGTCAGCTCGTTCAGCATCTGAGTGGTTCTTTCCAGCCATTCCGTGACAGCAGCATCAGTCACGTACTGCAGAACATGATCAAAGTTACTTCTAATGGCTTCTCCACTTCCAGGCCTATCACTGCCTGAACTGCTATTGGAACCTGGCCTGGAACCCGCTCTTACTGGTGGCAGTGGTGCAGAATCCTTGCCAAAGTATAAGCTGGAATGTTCAGAGAGTGATTGGCTTTGTGCCGACTGAGATCTCTCCCCAGACTGCAACCTTGAGCCTCCTTTGCCGCTGACCGGTGGCCTAGGGACGGCAAACCCACCCTCCTTTGCTCCTTGACCTCTCCGTACGTCTGTTCTCTGCAGGTAATCTCCATTCCCATTGACAAGCCCCACAGGCCTTTCCCCATAAATGCTCAAAGAACTGAGAGGTCTGGATAGGTCATAGTCATCATCTTCATCACTGTCTCTTATAGAGAGTCTAGAAACACAAATAAGTTCTCGCAGATCTTTCACACTTCTCGTCATGATGGTACAGACTAGAAAATCCTGGTCTCTGTAGCAATATTGTTTTTCTTTAGAGAGTGAGCTATAACAACATATATGTACATGTATCTAAGTAACAGCACATTCAATTACAGTCGTATCCTGTTCCAAGAAATTTGTAAATTTCATCAAGCTTTTTGGTAGAGAGCAATTGTTTGTAGTTTGTTCCTATCTACATGATCACTATGCTAAAACTAAATCTGCACCACATTGATCTGAAGCTGGAGGCGAACGTCAAATGCAAGAAGTCCGACAAAGACGATGGTTGGGATTCTCATGCGGCACTGGTAGGCTAGGTTGAAGAAGAAGCTCAGAGTTCTGGTCAAGAGAGGAAATGGTGGCGGTGTTCGAATCACTGCTGTAAGTTTCCTTTCATGATGGCGTTGGAATCGTGAATATATCAGCCTGAATGGTGTCAAATAGAAATAATAAAAAGAACAGTTTATTTCCAAAATTAAAATAACGTATATAAACCATACAGTATTACAATGTGTAATATAACAAATTGAGTTATACACGTAAAGAATACTGATTAGTATCTACAAAACAAAATAAACTTACAGAGTACATTTAAGTTTGAGACAAAATATTTAAAGAGGGAATCTCAGAAAAGCTAGGCATGTTGAACCAGGTTCCCAGTATAAATCTTGTATAGAAAGTTATTTGTTACAGTATGATGAGTAATTAAAAAAAATATCTAGACCCTTTAAATTAAATTTTACAAATTTACTTCTTGGTATTAAAAAATTAAAAAATGTGACAAGATTACTACAAAAGTTGATCATAAATATGATTCATAATTACCATTACTTCAGCTACAATAATGATTTGCATGATGAGAGATGGAATATACACAAGAGCATTAGTACATCTATACTTTTGTGCATGATCCTCAAAAAAAAATTAAACTCACCAAAAATCAGAATTCAGAATTCACTCAAAAATGGCAATTTAGTGACAATTGATGACACCTAAATACTAAAATACAATCAATTCAACCTACTAATGTTGGAAAAAATACTTTGAAAATTAAAATCGGAAATCTATTGTCGATCCTGGCAAAGAGAAGCTCAGATTTCAGCAACAATCTGCAATTGCTGCTAGAAAAGCGAATGGAGTGCTAGCTCGCATATGTAGATCTTTCACTTGCAAGGACAGATCAACAATTCTACTCCTCTACAAAGGTCTTGTTTGTCGCATATTGGAATATGGCAATGTAATCTGGCACCCCTGCTACAAATGTATGTGAAGGACGAAAAAAATCATAGAGAAAGTACAAAAAAGAGCAACAAAAATGGTACCAGATATAAAACACCAAAGCTACCATGAGACACTTGAGAGTTTGAAGCTTCCCTCGCTTAGCTTCCGCCGCCGCCAAGGAGACATGATTCAGGTGTTCAAGTTGATGCAAAACATCAACAGGTTGGACTCTACCCAATTCTTCACACCTGCAATCAATTCAACAACGAGAGGGCATGCTTTCAAACTAACCAAACCCAGGTGCAACACCAAACTCAGGCAAGATTCATTTAGCCACAGGGTCCTCAACGACTGGAACTCTCTCCCCGAGTCGGTAGTATCTGCAACCTCTGAGTGTAAACAGCTTTAAAGCCAGACTTGACAAACGCTGGAAGGAGGAGCAATATAATTCACCCTTCTCCCAGTAGACACTCCAAATATTGAAAATCCTGATATGACCCACACATAGGAGCATCACTATCCTGGCTGTGTAGTAAAAGCTGTGCTTTTGATTCTCAACATTTCAAACACCACTGTACAAAACTCAACTGATTTCACTAAAAATCGGTACTTTAGTGACAATTGATGACACCTATATAGCAGTAAAATACATTTTTTTCAACTTACTGATGTTAAAAAGAATAATTTAGAAATTCAAATTGTAAGTCTAGTGTCAAACTTTGCTTACAGCTGCATCGACATGATTGTGTACAGTCTATGCGATATTGTGTGGTGTGTATATTTGTGTATACTATAGACTTCTAGGTCCCTGCCTCACAGCATGTATGCAGTGCTAGAGGTCAATACGCATTAGCATTGACTCTCTTAGACCGAAAGCTTCAGTCTCTCTAATCGTCGGTTGTTCCACTGAGACTACGTCTGGCTCCACTAGACCTCCGATTATAGAGACTGAAGTCTGGGGACCTCTTTCTGTGAGGCACAAATGGTTCGGTTCGACCGGACCGCGATGAATGAGATATGCAACGAGATTTTCACTCTTTACATCCTCATAACTGCTGCAATTATAACACAAATTAAAAATAACATATATATAGCTTATTTGACTTACGATAGCTTGCTCATTTAGATCCTAAATTAATGATTAATCCGAGAAAGTCTCGTCGTCAACATTATCCGTCTTGGTGTTAGTTGATGAATATTCATTTTTTCTTTTCGAACGTCCAATAGCTACCGTAGCTACGTACGAGTAAGCCCAGCTTGACCAACGAACTCCCACGAAACGAGTGCTCTGATTGGCCATTTGGCTATGTTTTGGTAGGTTGACCCGGAAATATTTTGGCCGCCGGGTCATATAGCCCTATGTTCCGAGTGCATGAACAGTTCGGAGATACAAATTGGATAATTCATATAAGTAAGTCCGTAAATTATCCATTTAATATTGAGTTATCAAATTTTGATAACTGTAATTAGGACACATGACATATCGACCTAATTTACATCTGATTTAGAAATCAGGAAATTAGATCTAAATAAAGAAAATCGGGGGAGAAATGTCGGTAACGAAAAGCTGTTACGCTGTGGCTCTAATTTACCCCCACGGTACGAGATCTCTGGGTTGCCATCTGTATTGGGGAATGACAACAAATGTCAGTTTTATTAAAGAAATGACCCAAATCAGATGGTTATTGCTGTCTATGACTCTCTATGCTTTGCTGGAGTGGATATGACCCATCATTTAGCAAGATATAGAATATAGACGTAAAATGACCATGGTGCAAGACCCGGAAGCTGGGACGTAAAATGACCATGGTGCGAGACCTGGAAGCTGGGACTCTTTCCCCCCCTCCTGGAAGCTTGGCAGCTGGAGACAGCTTTCTTCCAGAAGCTTGGGTATTCAAGGTATAACTTCCCATTTAAATTTTGCTAGTAGTATTTTTTCCAACATATTCTGAACATCGGTCATCAGTGAGTTGAATTGATTATATTTTACTGCTATTTCGCTGTCATCATTTGCTAAAGATTTAGAACAGTAGTACTAGAATGAGAGAGAAAGAGATTGAATTTGCAAGAGTGTAAGCACCTTTCCTCATCCCTCACTTCAAAACTTTTCAAACACCACAACTTCCCGTATACAATCACACAGCCTGTACAGCTATTGACTCTACAGCTGACACTGACAGTAAGCTAAGCTTCTTCTTTCTTTCTTTTTAAGTAGGCCTAGGCCTACAACACAAATCGAAGTTAGTGGGACTGCTTGCTCCGAAACCTCGCATATATTCACATCTTGTTCAGCCATTATTGAAAATTTAGCAACATTACAACACCCACAGGTAAAACAAAAAATTTCTAAAAGAGTTTCTTATTCTTTCTATGTACCAAATTTGTCATAAATACAAATAGTTATGGAATATAATTAAAATAAACCAGTTACCAAGGCGCCATAATCAGCGGGATGAATCTTCCGCATCGGTGAGCATTCGCATTTTTCGCCGATTTGTGGACGTAAACGGTCGATCGCCAGCTTCGTCGATTTTTTTGTTCGGGGGGCCGGGGGGGGGGGGAGTGGAGGGGGGCATGAATTCGTGAAGAAAGTGAGAAGAGGAAAAAAAAAATTCAAACTCAAACACAAAAATCAACAACAACAGCAAACAACACAAACAAGCAAACAAACAAAAACAAACGAAAACAAGAGCACTATAAATAATAAAACAACTTTCTTTTTATTTACTCTATTTTTAGTAGTAGATCTACATCTACACTCTAAGTAAAACGTGCCTATTTCATTATGTTGTATACTTATAGTTTTTTTATTTTTTTATTTATGTTTTTATTAAACAAATCATCAAGAATCACAATATTTACAAAAGATTTACATGATAAGAATATAAAATCTTAAAACACCAACAACAACAACAACATCAAAAAAAAAAAAAAGGGCAGAATATTAAGTAACAAATTTAATATTGTTCAAGAACGAGCTCCGAGAAGGAAAAAAGGTGGACTGAAGGATTGACGGTGACACCAACCCTATTAAATACTTATAGTTGTTGTTTTTTCTCTCTTCCTCAGGAGAGGTTTTTATTTCCATAATTTCAATACATATTTACATTAATTACTCAAGTATTGAATGAAAAAAAATAACATTGGCTAAAAAATAAAGTATATTCAACAATTCTTCCAGCTTTGTATTATTTTCTTTGCTATAACACAACGACTTGAATTTAAAAAAACAAAGCATTTGGGTAAATAACAGAACCATTGACAGTTTTTTTAAGTAACAGTTATGAATTGCATATTGCGCATAAATTAAAAATAATATCCATGAGAGTATATTTCTTGTTTCGAATGTCCTTACCTACAACTAATATCTTTTGGTTTATTTGTAGTCCTTCTTGGAATACTAGTAGGTGGAATATCAAATTACATATTATATTCCTAAACATAATTACATTCTTGCAATACTACAAAAATTGAAATGTTGAATCAACTTTTCCACACTGGTTTTACATAAATTATTAATCACAATTTTCCTTTCAGTATATAAATTTTCTTTTGGGCAACAATCCTGTAAATCATCTTGAAAGTTGAAATTAAATTATTTAACTTTCTTTTTACGAATTTACTTTAATTTAAAAGAAAATAATCAAAATACATCCTTCCAAACAAAATAATGATCTAAATCTAGACCGGGAATTTAGATAGGAATTCCAAAAATAAACGTCAGTTGGTTCTTTTGACTCCTTCCGTATTAACAAACGATGGTAATTATCACTTTCATAACAAAAATATTTACTATATCCCCTGTTTCTATTTCTATAAGATTCGAAATATCACATTCATCTTCAAAATCATTGACACTGATCACTTAATCTATATTTAACCACTGAACGTAGAGTCATTCCAAATACCATTTGTAATCAAATTATGAATTTTCAATAAACCGGCATCTTGCCATTCTCGATAAAAACAAAAAGAATTTTTCTAAAAGGTATAGTATTTCTATTTTTCCAAATAATTTGGTTATGAATATCAAGTTCGTTCATAGTACAAAAAAGATCTACATTACATTCTGACAAATTATGTTTAATGCACAATAAATTCATATCTTTAATATATTTTTTTTTGGGGGGGCGGGGCTCAAGGAGGGGGAGTGAACACTCCTTCCCCCCTCAACCCCCCTCAACCCCCACCCCCCTTGAGCAAACAAAATATTTTTTGTTAAATATTTTTTTATATTGTGGGGGGGGGCATAGATAAAACACAGATAACGGGTACATATACCATTCTAAAAAAACACCTTCTGCCAGGGCGGGGGGATGTTTGAACACCTAAAACACCGTGTTTGCCCCCCCCCCCCCCCCCCTCGCTACGCAGTGGTGGATACTCCCCGCTTCCCCCCTCGGCCCTCCCCGCCACTAAGAAGAGTTCGCCTTTCGCTACAGTTAGAGTGGCGCTCATTGTAAAAAATAATCTGTCATCTTAGCGGGAAAATATATATTGACAGTTTCATTGTAGAGAAATTGTACATTTCAATCTGATATCCGAATAATTATGTTCGCACAGTCATCCCTTTTGTCCTTATCGTTATGTAGACAACAATTTTGCGATCGTCTAAATTTCGGGGAAAGTGGGGTGGGGCAGGGCACACCCTTAAATCATTTCCAGAGAGAGGCATCCCCTAGCTAGAATCATCGAAGTTGCATTTTTATTTTTATTGCAATTTTGCTTTCTATTTCGCTTTCGAGCCTTAAGTCAAACAGTATGATGTAGCCTTGTTTACTGCCCTTTTTTTCATTCAAAAAAAAATCTGCGGAGATCATCCCTGATGATAAGTTTCTGAGTGACTCAACGGCCCCCACCTCCTGAGATATAGCCTCCCCGGCCCTGCTATAAATGATTTAGGCACCATTCTGTAACAACAATTTAATTTAATATTTAATTGGTCTTATGATCTTACCTTCCCAAAATTAACATTATAACTTACTTTTTCCGGTCATGATTTGTCCTGCTTCTTCTTCTTCTTCTTCCTTCCCCCTTCCCCCTTTCCTTCTTATCTGTTTTACTTCTCCTTGTTCGTTTCGTGTTTGTAAATTGTATGTTGTTTTGAAATATTGTCTTGTGTTTTCTAAGTCTTCGTAGGCAAAATTTGAAACATTTATATTTTTATTTTTTTCTGGGGGATCCACAACCTACAAGCACTGCTTTTTAGTGGATCCCCCCCCCCCCCCATTTCCTCAGAAATTAAGAAATTCTTGTAATAATTTTATTATGTGCAAAGTTTATTTGTATAGTTTCTTGAAAAAAATGAATTATGTATGAAATCAAATGTAATATCTTTGTTTACCTTTCTGTTGGAAATGAAATAAATATGAATATGAATATGAATATGAACAAGTGAACAAAAATAAAGGTAGGCCTACATAAGAATTAGCCCTACAATTTTGACGATGCATACTGCAGGATGTTATATATTCCCGGTATATATTCCTCTATTCAATTTGATCTTATAGCAAACATTAAATAGCAGCGATTATGAGAATAATCAGGATTTCATTTGATGATAAATTAAATATTTATTAAGTTATCAATCTTTACTCAAAGTCTCAGACTCGAGTTTCAGAGCTTTTTGGTGGGTGAAGATGGGATCGACCATAATAAGTATAATTATAGTCATCGGGAATTACCATATGGTTTTTCCCGCTTGGCCTACAAGTAGTCAAGTAGGCCTATACATAAGTATTCAAAAGGAACTTGGGCTTTCGTGTATATATGACACAATGTTGGCATAAAGTATTCACTTTATTCTCTCTCTCTCTCTCTCTCTCTCTCTCTCTCTCTCTCTATCCCTCTCTCTCTCTCTCTCTCCCCCCTCTCTCTCTCTCCCTCTCTCTCTCTGCCTCTCTGCCTTTATATAGCACACAACAGTTATATGCATGTGCCTCCACTCAGGTTAGCTTTCATCCCCTTTTGACATTAATTGTAGGAATATTAAAAATGACAGTTCTACCATACATATTAATTCTTTACAGGCAGATTGATCTAAATGATAATATAAATTAGGGGGGGGGGGTCGAATATAGATATAATAATTTATTGATTAGAATGTAAATGTAAAGATAACAGGGTATGGTCAATAAAAGTGAAATCTCTTGGCTTTGCACAAAGATTTAGGGGCCAAAAGCAGTATACCCCACCCAGAGCTTTCCACCAGATTGAAAAAGGGGAAGGGGAATCTTTTTTGGGGGGCGGGGGAACGTGCTCAACAACAAAAGGAAACTTTTATTTCTTGAGGAATTTCGTTTTCACCCGAGCAGTAGAAATATGCTTATTTCAGGGATATGTGAGTTTAAAACCGCTGTTCTAATGCACAATACTTCCGTCGTTTTGTCAAGGTTTTATCTGTCATGCTCATTACATTACAAGAAGTATATTTTTCTCTATAAAATGTCGCCCCCATTGCCTGATGGCGCAACAAGTAAACAACGGCACTGCACTTCGGCACCGCACCCGATATTTGGAAACGAGGTTGTTGATTTGGTATACGATACATCATTTATTTGTCTAAGCTGAATTCGGAGAAAAGACGTCAGAAACATGATTGTTTTTACTGTTTTTCGTGGATCAGCTGATCCTATGCCACGTTATTTTAATAAACTTTGCAAACATCGTGGACTGTAGATGTGTATTCTATCATCATAATTGAATGTTTTCGTCTGGAAAAGGTAGAAACTGACCTGCATAATTTTTACTTGTGTACGGAAGAGCTGTTCTGCTCCTCAAGCGCACTGGGGCTCCAGCGGAAGGCTGTGGCATCGACAGCCCGTAATTGCTCCGTAAGCTGTATTGGAAGATTCGCTGTGCGACTGAGCTGCTAGCTGTGTACTGCAACATTCATTTTGAATCCTGACTCATCTCACTAGGATAACCATGGTTTGATCATCATTTCGCAATCAGTCTACATAACTATTGATAAAACTTTGGGTTGTTTCCAGGTAGGTGTAAAACTTCATTGAAGTTATGGAGAGTCCTCCCAGTTCTCCATCTGCACGATCGTATGATTATTTGCTGAAGTTTCTCCTGGTTGGCGACAGTGATGTTGGGAAAGGTGAAATCATGGGAAGGTTGGAGGACAGTGACAGTGAACCTGGATCACCATATTATGGCAATATTGCCGCCACAGGTATGTCTTGATTCTTGAATGTGTTAATGTTAATCAATTGAACGTTATGTGAAAATGAAATAAATATGAATTATGAAAAAAATTATGTTCAACTTTATCAAGGCCTGAAAATCGATGACTTTAATGGTCATTTTTGTGAAGTGGACAAAAAGGCGGGGGGGGGGGGGGGGGGGTTAGCAGTGTACATTTAATGAAGGTGTAGTAAATAGTGGATGCAGAACAAATTACGCTGTCATTACATAAAATATGTGTGAAGCATCAGTCTGATAATCTGCATGATTGATGGTTAAATCATGAGATCAAACACCTATCGTATCAGTATCAAGAGTAAGACGGACTAAAAAACATCAGCATGTATTCTCTGCAATACCGATGGAAAAGAGGCAACATGATAGAGGTCTACAAGATGATGAACGGCCTCGTAAACTCTGATCCCACAGTCTTCTTCACATCTGCTCCTCATAAAGCTACAAGAGGACATCACCAGAAGCTGTAGAAGCAAAGAAGAACAGCTTCAGTCAGAGAGTAGTGGAATCCTGGAATACACTTTCTTCATCTGTAATTTCCGCATCATCACTCAATTATTTCAAAAAGAGATTGGACAAGCACTTGTCCTCTCAACACCAAATGCTTCCATGAAATAAATATGTGAGTTCACCCACCATGCAAGTAATAATAATTCAGTTTAGAATCAAGCACCACTCGATGAAACACTTTACAGGATTAACAGGATCACCTCTCACTTCCATACACTGATGCTGATGCTGAATTGCTGATGGTAGTGATGATTAATCTGTTGCATTTGAAAATAATTAGTCTACAGGTGTATCTACCTCAAAGTCAATTTTTTTTGGTTAAAAACAAGACATTTCACCAGAGAGAGAGAGAGAGAGAGAGACCCTTAACATTTGTTATTTAAGTTATTTTATTTTCTGTGCAAGAAAAATAAGGGAAGACGAATGCTCAGGCAATAAAAAAAAAAAAAAGGGGGGGGGGGGGAAGAGAAGAAAAATAAAAGAGACAGATCACTAAAATTTTGATGAAAAAGCAATCAATCAGAACAAAAGTAGCTTTAGAATGATCGGATTTACCAGTACTTATACTGTACATGTACAAATGTACGGTACAGACAGTAACTACATGTACATGTATGTACACTACTTGTTGTACAGTGTACAAGGTACACAATTGCAATTTTTTTCTTTATTCTTTACTTTCTGAAAAAACTTTATATGTGATACTCTATTCTCCTACATACTGTACTTGTATAACAGCATCATGTACCCCCCCCCCCCCTTTCTTTAAGATAACAAATTGGCAATAATGGTTTGTTTTGGGAGTTACAATGTACTCTCCATTATTTTGTTTAAAACAATTATTGAAGAAAAAAAAATTGTTCTTCAAAGAAAATATTCTTTCATACATGTAAATATTGGAAGCAGCTTAATTGATAATTTCTTTCTTTCTATCTGTCTTCCTTTTTCATTAACATTCATGAAAAGTGTTATTTTATATTTTCTGTACATAATAAATGGAAAGTACATTGTACATGTAGATCTTAGATAAGAGTTATACATGTAGTGCTACTCAAAAGGGTCAAGAATTTATGTATTCATAGTGTTTGTTTTCTATCAATTATCTCAGACTTCAATGACTTGTTCGTCTCATATTATTTGAAATCAGGATGTTCATCTTCTTTGAAGATTTACATAAAATGATGCCAGTATTTTACACTGTACATGTCAGGGAAAATATAATATTAATTTTTTCGGGGGCTACTTTTCAAGCCTGCCTGCATGAAAATAACACTCAAAAATTTGTTTTGAATTGAACTCTATGCAAAGTTACAGGGGCTCTTTTCTGATTTTCGGGGGCTCATTTTGGGGGCGATTTCGCCCGAGCCCCCGTGTATACTTTTCACAAGTACATGTACATGTAGATGTAGGCTGCATCTATCAAAGGTTTTGTGACAATTGATATTCAAGACCTATTACAATCACACACATTGTGATGAAGGTTGATATTCTGGTAATTGTAATTTAAAAATGTGGAGATGTGAACAATAACAAATACCTTGACATTTATGAAAACTAAGGGTAGCCCTTCAATAGACATTCTGTAGTCATTAGATGATAATGATATGCACATGTAACCTTGTTTTTACTTGCCCTCTCCTGCATGTACATGTCCATGTACATGTACGTACAAAGTATGATCTTCATGTACAGTCCGTCCATAAAAAGAATTCAGATCTAATCTGAATTGTGCGTCTGTGATCTGGACTGATTGTTCACATCCTGTTGTTCTCTCCCAGAGCTACCAAAATATCTTGAGGACGGCGAGTGAGCAGGACTTCAAGAATCGTTAGAATAGACTTGAACTTTTCTTCTGATAATTAATCGATTAGACAGAGGCTATTTTGAGACCAGGCCTCTATTTTTAGATCAATAATCTTACAACTTTGAATTGCTTTTTTAAGAGTGCAATAGCATACAGAGAGGCAGTAACTTGAATTTCATAGAGATATAGAGTGTGAGTGTTGTAATGTTTTCATATATGAAGGCTGATATATATTTTTCATTTTATATTTTAGGGCACTATTCATCCAGATTTTATGAGGTACATGTACATCCACACATTTGCTCACATCTCCACTTGCCCCCTTTGCCTACACACATCCACAAATTAAAAAAAATGCTACTTTGTTCATGTTTGATAGTATTGAAAGTACACAGCTCAATGACTAACAAAAAGTAAATAAAGTGCATAATCAAAATGTGGATTGTGGATTTAGCAAGGATACAATCGATGCAATGTAAACATTGATGATTGCATGTACCATACATGAATTTCATTACAAACATTCTCATTAGATATTGATTTTTCATGACGGTCTGTGGATGAGGGCAAGGTTTTACATTCTTTGAAAATTATTGGCATGACATTGAACCTGCAGTGTACATGTTTATTGATGTGTGTGTAACATTGTGAACAATACTCTTTTTGTTTGTTTTCATTTTCAACTACAGTTGTATATTAGTACGTGCTCAAAGTCTCAAAGTAATAAGACCTCATGTAAAAGAGAGAGAGAGAGAGAGAGAGAGAGAACACAACAAAAGAAATCCCCTGATGCACAGTGCACTCACATTATTTGATCCAGGTGGGTACATTGTACAGTACATGTGCATAGCTCTGATCAAGGGTACCCAAGTGTTACATTGCAGGTAAAATTTGAAACTCATTGCCATACCTTGGTAATATCATAACTATAGACCTTGAACATCGCAAAACACACACCAAAAGTATTGGAGCATACAGAATTTTCTACATGCTATCAATCAGCCACCGAAGTTCACATTGTCACAAATTCATTGTACATAACTCGGTGTCCACTTCATGCAGTTATTTCTGTGTAGATCTCACTTTTTTTAAACAAACTGATTTGTATTTTAAGGTGTATCATAAAGTAAGTAAAATACAACTGATAAATCAAGATGTTGAGGAAAAGCTCTCAAAATAGTGCAAAAACCAAAGTGGACACCGAGTTATGTACAACGCATATGAGTTTGTAACACACAAACTTTCTCCTCACATTCTTATCTGTGCATATATATCCTCTTGCTAATGTTTTATGTTATAGAGAGCTATGCAACACACATGCACATATTTTCCTTTTTTCACTTAACCGCCCAACTTCTATTTATTTGCATTAAATGCTACTCATCACAAACTATACCTGTACATAACTCGGTGTCCACCTTATGCCTGGTATCACTAAAAAATGAATCATAATTTGTAAGCTATTGGATTTTTTGTTTGTAAATGGAATTATTATAACAAATTTAAAGTAACTAAAACAAGTTGCCACCATTAAGTTACATATAGTGCAAATATAATAAGTTATATTGTTAAAACAGAAATATGGACACCAAGTTATGTACATGTACAAATATGGACACCAAGTTATGTACAATGCTGCCCATCTTTCCCAATCTCAACCACTGTAAGAAAACTATTGGATATTTTGTTTGTAAATGGAATTATTATAACAAATTTTAAGTAAATTATATAAAAAAACCACCATTAAGTTACATATATAGTGCAAATATAATAAGTTATATTGTTAAAACAGAAATACGGACACCAAGTTATGTACAAACACGGACACCAAGTTATGTACAATGCATCACGTTTTCCCAATCTCAACCACTGTAACTTCATCCTCATGCCCAAATCTCAGAATCCATTGCAAACCTTACACAGATAACACTGACAAGTTTCCATCGCCAAAAGTTGATCGAATTCAATGATACTGCTTTCGAGCTTGTGACAGTGATTGTACATAACACAGAACAAAATGGCCGATCGTGAAGGAACTTTGCCCGCATTGCGGCGCGTTTGGACGAATTACCGGCGAAGTATATATTTTTTATTTCGCCCACGAAGGCACTTTTCATTTCAAGTACAATAACATTTTTTTCTTTTTTAATCAAACTGTGAGCTTCATGTGCATGTACATAACAGGACAGGACACCAAAATTTGCTAGGTTACATTATTGTTTTCAAAATGATATTTTAATCATGGGAGTACAAATTTTTGATTCTGTTCTATTGTTGTGTAATTATTTCATCAATATATTACATTTTCATCATTATGAGGCTTATTCTTTCATTTTATTTTTTTCCACAAAATTTTGGTCAACAGGCGGACACCAAGGTTATGTACGATTCATTAATGTTCAAACGGCAATTAAAAATATTCAACACCGAGGATCAGTGAATGAAACACACTGGAAATCAACTAGAGATGGCATTCTTTCATTTCATTTAAAAATCATGACAAAAATATATGATACAATACTGTTAATTTGGGATGAAAAATACACATGCTTCCCGTGTAACGTTTTAATGCCCAAATATGGGCATTTTTCATGACATTATGCGTGCTAGTGCAAAACAAAACCATGACAAGCCATAATTAATGGTTTGGTAAGATTCCTCACACTATTAGCATCACATTAATAATGTTTGTAAACATTGTAGGGAAACCGATTTCATATTATCTCCAAATGAAGTTGAAGTCAGTAAAGGGTACCCTTGATCTGAGCCATGCACACATACAAGTACGCCTACACGAAGGACCATTTACTGGTAGCCTACATATACATGTACATTATGCAAATGTAATGTACAGCCTTTTCACACACAGCTAAAATTCATCATATCTAGAGATGATTAGTATAAACGTGTTTAACTCAACAGTTTTAAACATGTTTATAGAAAATTTTCCCTGTGTGAATCTAGAGAGCTTGACATTTTGTGTGTGAAAGGTTATTCGTGTTTAAACGTGTTTCAGACGTGTTTAAACTGGATGGAGCGTGCGCTTTGATTGATATGACATGACCTTCAATGCGCAATGGCACTACTGCGCATTTTACGAGCAGTAGTTAATCACGAAACGATTAACAATCGCACCAAAATTTCTGTGTGTGAATGATGTCGTATGTTCAGGTGATTAGTTTAAAGCCCTTTAAACTAATCATGTTTATAGAATTTTAGCTGTGTGTGAAAAGGCTGCTAGATGTGTGTTTTGTTGAAAACACAAATTATGTTCCTACAGTTTATGCGACGTGTACATTGTACATGTATGTTGTATACTTGTGCAATATGATGATATGAACAGTATGATATGAACACATTTTGAGCCTAACAAAAATACATGTTGACCTCAACTTGAGTGACCCTTCAAAAAGAGGTTAATAAAACACAGACCGCAGCTAAAATGGCTCTCCTGTCAAGTTTGCTTTGTAGGCCTACAGGGAAACAAGAAGGCTAAAAATACAACATTGTTCTACTGTAACTGGATTGACTGAAATAATTGACCTGATTTTCTACAGGTTTCTTTGTGTTTCTTGTAGCTTTTTTGTTTCTTTCTTTGGAGGTTTGCAATCAGGGATGGTATGACTTGAAACAACACAGCATGGACTGTTCAGCTGATGGCATACCATTTCAAATTCTTCTTATTCATGTACATGTACATGTAATATGTAAAATGTAGCGGTAGGGAATTATTTGAACATTACAGAATGTGTTGGTTTTAGTTTTCAATACAAAAATAATGAAAGTTGTGCCAATTTGGAGTTTCCATAGCTACTGCAAATTAAGCTACATTTAGAAATAGATCAAAGATAATGTCAGAGCCAAATGAAAATGTTAGCAAACAAACAAACACTCTCTCCAAGTACATGTACAGTAAATGTTGATAGGCCTACATAAAGCTACATGTACTTTGACAAAATGTTACTTCGACAAAATGTTAGGAATGCAATGTAGTACATGCAGGCAAGACTGGTTTAAAATGTACATGTACAGTATCTCATTGTCTGTGTGTATTTACAACACTGATTTAATCAAAGTGAATTACAGATTAAATCTGTGAATATGAACAGAGCTGTAAGTCAGCACGATTGGCAAATGTATCTCTGTGTCGATTTACAATACTGATTTAATCAAAGTGATTGACAGATTACATCTGTGAATGTTAACAGAGCTGAAAGTCAGCATGATACAACTGATGAGTGTATCATGTGTGCTGACTATACAAGGCGGTCATGTGTTCTGGGCAATGTTACATTTGTCAGCCAATAAAATATTCCTATGGTTCTCTTGTCATGAACAGATGACGGCACAGTTGGTCATCTCTGCGAGCACAAAGATGGGAAATACCAAGAAGGAAAATAATTGGGAGCTGGAAATACAACACACTGTTGCTCATGTCAGAACTTCGTTAGACAACTGACCATTAGTTACTGCACTGAAGAACATTTTCTGCACAAGAGTACAAAAATTGTGCAGATTTGTCCAAACTATGGGTGAACATTTTCTGCACAAGAGTACAAAAATTGTGCAGATTTGTCCAAACTATGGGTGAACATTTTAGTGGACATATACATACAATATACATGTAGGCCTATATTTTCATTGTTCCCTAAAGCCATAGGACATACACTGTACATGGACTCATGGAGGTCTTGTGACTACATGTATAGTATAAAGGCCAAAATGTTGATTGGGTTTTCACATTTCTCTCCATTATAGTGTAAAACATTGATATGTTGTACATTTACATGTACATGTACATATTGTAGCAAGACATGGACACTTAAATCGCCTAGGGGTCACATGGGCTGCTGCCTGATGGGCACCCCAAATCTAGTCTGGACCCTCAAAATATCAAGATTTTTTTCACAAGAGCTCATCCAGATCTCTTAGATCCCCCCCCAAAAAAGTTATCGGGAGCTACTTCTAGCTGATGGCATACCATACTGTACATGTATATCCCACAGTGAGCCCAGGACTAATGAATTCTTGTGTTTTCATCTAGTGACAAGATAGTAATGATTTTTTTTCTCCCTTGCTGGCCATGCCTAACCATTGCTCCAGGCTTGTTTGAGGATCATGGCTCAGCATGGTGCACAGGTTGATATCACTAGATTGACAGGATTCAATGATGGATTGCCTTGTTATGAAATCCTGAACGCCTGAATGCCTAGCCTGAACACATATCGTCTGTTCAGACAAAGTTCAGAGCCAGAAGGGCTCTACATGTTAGTTAAAGTATATGAGTTCTTTTTTGCCCTTCTTTTCTCTTATTAAAAATGGTTATAACGCCGTAATGCATACGGTAGATAGATGAATATGTGGAAAAATACATGATGTACATGTAGGTTAATATTGCCCTTTATGTTTGCAAGGAGGGTCATTGCATTGTACATGGGCATTTTACTGCCCTGTACTTTCACACTATTCTTGTGGCATGAATGTACCTACATGTACATGTACATGTACTGTGTACATGTACATGTACATTTAACTTGTATACTGTACATGACGTCAAGTAAGGCTAAATACACAGCTACAAGTAAATGTAAATTCCCGAATGACTAACTAAATCAGAACACTCGAAGTATATATATACAGTACATGTATGTATTGTGCGATTTACAAGTTTTTCTTTTAGCTCCAGAAAGCTCAGAACAAATTCTTTAGTGAAAAACAAAAAAATATTTAAAAAAAAGTATTTGCTAGAAGAAGTAGAAGGAACTTTAATATTCTTTGTCAGAAATCAAGAAAGAGCTCCTTTGTTCACTACAGTATTGTGCTTGTTCTTGTTTACAAGTACATGTATATTGACATGCCAGTGTAATAGTGTATGCTTTTCCTTTCCAATATTGTACAGGTGTAGATATTAGATATTTGTTTTATCTGTACATGTACATGTATCAAATATTATTTTATTGCCCTCACATTTATCATTAAAATAAAACAAATTACTGTACAGTATAATGTAGGTGCAGGGAGTATTAGATTTATGTACATACATTGTCCTGCAGTCACCCAATTTCAAAATGTCATCATGCATTCTTCTGACTAAAGCCCTACTGTATAATTTATCTGCTGTTTAATCTCAAGAAGCCCTAGCTGTATCATCCTATACTCCCAAAGAATTTGTTAAATGTATTTTAGGGATCATTATAGCTTGCAAGGTCATGTAAATATTGTCCTGCTTTGATGCATGGTGTAATTTATAGCTGGTTGGATTCAAGCCTATCAGCCCCTGCCAGTTACAATAAATCAACCATCATTTCAACCATACAAATATGGAGTCTTTAGTTGGAACAGGGAGCAATTGCCATTGTTTTATGGGGACAGGAGGGGGAGGGATGGGGGGTGGGGTGACGTGAGCCTGGTGGGGGCACTGCTACTCTTTTCAATTGTGTCATACTATAATTATGCAAGCTTGTAAACACAAATTTAAGAGCAAAAAATAAATATCTGCCAATATAATCCTAATACAATTTACCTGGTATAGTGCATTTTCTGTGCAGTAATACATGTACATGTACAAAGCACTTCACTAATTCACAAACAAAAATATCAATTTCTACAACTTGGCTACATGTTTCTTTAAATATTCTACTGTACAGTACAGTGTACATTTTGTCAGGGGAAAGTGTTCCCTTTTTGAAAGAGTATGAATGCAATACCTAGTTGAAATTTGAATTAATTGTATTGTACATGTACATGTACATGTAGTTTACACTGGATTTGTGAGATACTGTATGTGAGAAGTCATTAATTCATTTGTGCAGTCAATAATTTGCTATTAAAATATCTTGCCCATCTAGAGCATGTTTTCTCCTCCCATTTTCAACCTGTACTTGTACTGTAAGTTGACTATACTTTTTTTTACAAATTGAATTTAAAATCCCTTTATCTGCTTTACCAACTAACGACTGTTGAGTCATTCATTTTATAACCCCTGTTCATCAAATCAGCATTCTGACACAGTCCCTGTCCTTCCAACCCCAACTTTTAGCCTTTACCTCTGACAATTCCATGTACGCCATGGAATGTCTAATTACTTCCAATCCTCTACATGTGCCTAGTACCCAGACCTTTTAACGGGACAAGTGGAGTTAATTACTCATTAATGACCCATCAGGGTATTGAAGCTAGGTTCTTAATGATTTCAAAACAGAACAAATGAAGAGTGAAGGTTCCTCCTTGGGTGGTCAGCTTTTAGTCATTGGGAATGAAGGAAACAAAAGAACATTATGTAGAAGAAGAAGAAGAAGAAGAAGCGGAAGGGGAAAGAGAAGGAGATGGAGAAGGAGTCCTGAGATGATGAAGGAGGAGAGGGAGGAGGAGAAGGAGAAGAAGGAAAATGAGGAGGAGGAGGTGAAATGGTGAAAATGGTTTGTTTAGTGAATTACAAAATAAATGAATGGTAACTCGATTGTTTGCATTTCATGAGGTTTTGCAGTACCGTGGAAGTAGCAGTCATTAATTGTTTGCAAAAGTTTATCTCACAAGTTTAGTTTTGTTATTATGTTTGGAACAATGATAGAAACATCTATTAACCTTGTTATGGACAGAATGATAATCATGAAGTACAAATTCCAAGTGAATAACTAGTGAAATGTTCAAGTCTTCAACCAATGTTCATGTACATGTACATGTCATGCACATCAAATTTCAAACAGAGCATTTGGCATTCATAGAAATATGGAATGACTGACGTTTGATTGACCCATTAGTGAATCCTGAAGATGGATTGGCCCCTGAGCTGAGCTGGGCTGAGCTGGTTCAAGGAACTGAACACTGCCCTGTAATGGGAGCCCTTCTTCATCCAATTTAGGCTGATATGATTGGAATACCTGGCATGACATAAATTCTGTCAGATTACATTTCACTTATAGTTGTTGCTTCGTTTCTCTTCAATCCATCTCCACTCCGTCTCCTGTCTTTTCTATTTTTGGCGTAGAGTTGATTGCATCTTGTTGTTTCTGCATGTACTGTACATATTCAAAAAGTATATGCACTGGATATTGTCTACTAAGAGCCAAAGAAAAGCTTCTATTCATGAGGGAAAGAAAACTTTTACATTAATTTTAATCGTAAGCAGAAACTAAAGTCTGTATTTTAAACCAGAGCTCTGAAATGATATACACTGTACTTTAACAAAAAGAAACCTGGAATGTCCTTTATAAAATACTCTCCAATGCAATTAATCAATTTTACCTGCTTTACTCATCTCCTCCCCATTCATCATTTGACATGTCAACTTCAACCATGTGTACATGTTCCTTTGTTTAATTGCCCTCTTATGCACACGCATGTCATTAATTTCTTAAATAGGAGTTTTATGGTTAGATAATTTAGTTTCAATTTTGTTAATCAGAAAAAAAGTTTCAGTTTTTAAAGTATGCATCTACAGTGTTTAATGGAAAGAACAAATTCATTTTAATTTTACACACATGTACATTGAACAGTTGTACACTTTCTATCCCCAGAACAAATATCTTTATTAGTGATGCAATTTTCTATTTGAGTTTCTGTTTCTGTTATTTTCAAAATGGAAAAGAGAACAAGGAATATTTTGTCAGCTGCCTTCAAGAGGGTTGTAACAGCTGTGTGTCAGTGGCAGCACAGCCGCCAACAATTCCGAAGAACCTTTTGAAGGAGACTAATAATCGCAGAAATTGATCCAATCATTGTTGTTTTCGGTCTAATTCTTAACTTCAAGTTCAGGAAGAAGAAAGTGCCTGGGGAAGATCAATAAATCATCAGCAGACGACTAATGATGTGTCTTGATGACATACATGTACAGGCTGTATATCATTTAATTGTCCTTCGCCCGCCCCCCCCCCCCCCTTCCTACTCCCCCTTCCCCCTCCCCTTTTCTTTGGGACACTGGATAATTCTACATTTTAAGCACTGCATACAAATACAAATCTTCATACAGAGGCAACCCAAAAGAGACAATGAACATGTCTTTATATTATAGGCGGGTTATTTAAAAACTTGTTTCGATGTAAATCACTTTTACTGGGAAGTGGAAAATGTAGTCTTTGTAGATACAGTAGATGGTCTTTAGATACAGTTGGTCACTAAAACAGTTTTGAATGTACAACAATATTGATCAAACTAGCTTGAAACATTGGTGAACCCAAGAATAACAATGGATGGACTTGTAAATGTACGAACTACAATGTACAGTACGTGTTCTACAAATTCTATGATCCTCTGTAATTCACACCACCTGACTGTATTTTCAGTGGTTGCATCTCCACACTTGGGTTACCATGACAATGTAATTTGAAACTGCCAATTTTTATGCTCCACATGAATGACCTTCCTAGGGTGTTTGTAGTTGTACCACAAGATCATCCCTGCACACACATGTTCATGTACATGAGAGCGTATGTGGTAGAATCACTGTTGCGAGCAACCAACACTATTTTTTTCTCTTCTTTTTGAGGTTTAGAGTGGGCTGCTTGTTTGATCTGAAAAATACATGTGTCATACACCAAGTCCAAAAACTTACACTTACTTGCCTTGTTGACTTATCCCTTAGTTTTAATAATAAATAATATTTAAGATTTATATAGCGCTGGTATACAAATACAGTTATTTTTTAAAATCTTAAATAAGTTGATGTAGGTATAAACATGTAGAAGGCAAGCTAAAAAAAAATGAACTTGCTTGAATCAGTGTTGCTCTCAAAAGTATAAATACATAATCATTTTGGCAAATCAATACATTTTTAAATCCTTTAAATTTCCAGTAACAAAAAAGAAGAAGATTAAAATCTTCTTTTTTTTTTAACTTGTCAGATATACCATTTTGTTTTATTAATTAATTTATTGAAAAATATTAATACAGAACAACAAAAGTATTTTGTATCAAGGTTTCTATGCCGAGGTCCTGTTTGTCAAAAACCTGACAAATTAAGTCATCACCCACTCACCCCCCCCCCCCCCAAGTCTGGCAATGCTTTCTTACATCTGATGTGATGTTTGTAATGTTGATGCTTTACCGACTATGAACGAACGCAAGATATCTTCCGGAAGGAATGATGACATATCACCACCACCACAATCAGATAATTGAGATGCCTGGAATGACTGGCAAAGATAAGTCAAGGGCTTCAGGAGATACATCATGTTTATATGGGATATGATATTTATAATTGCAGGAGAAGAGGACTCTGACAATAACATGAAGAAACTGGAAGACGTTTGTATCAAGGATATGACGAGTGTCATTATTTGTTTTATGAACCAGTACCGTTTGAAGTGTACCAGTTGAAATGAAATTCATGCTTTCTGGCAGAAGACTCCATAGATTCAGTGAGTGTCATCTCAAATTTAGAAGATAGAAATATCAGAAATCACAGTTGATCACCATCATCAGTTCAATTCAAACATTGAGTATGGTAACAACAACAACAACAACAATTCAACAGATGAATTTTATGTAGGGTTGACTTTTAATCATTTTTCAATTTATGAAATGGAAAGATAATATAGGCCTATACTAGATTTTTTGATAACTTGCCAGCTCATCTAAAGCTCTCTACCACCTTTCAATATTATGTACATGTATGTTTACACTGTCTTCAGGATTGCTGTATCAGTAATAATTTACTAGCTTCATTCTGTAGTATGTACTAAGGTAATTGAAAGAAGGCATGCCACTATTTTAATCAATGTTAGATAGACGCAGTGCCCCCCAATATTCGTGTTCCATATTTTGTGAGAGGACATTGATTGATTTAGATGGAGTGCCAAGTGAAGAGGAGGCCTCTAGATTCTGTCACTAGCCTTTAATTAGAGAGTTCCCATTGTGTCGCCAGATAGAGCAGATTTAGGCAAAAATGAATATTGATTGAATTCTCTCAATGCGTGCACCGGTATACACACTCTTATTTCATTGTGCCTCTAATTTTACTGAGTACACACAAAGGGAGGATGATTTCACTAATTATAAATGGTTTTGTGAGAATGCATTGATTGTTTTTGGTGAGGCTGTGTTTGCTTTTTGACTGGAAAGTGTTTGTGTGCTTGACTTTGAGTATGAATACAATATGATCATTACCAGGCATATTTATTTGGGTATGAGTCTGCTCTTGCATTCATTGATATGTACATTGTACATGTACATGTAGTACATGTAGTTGTAAAGAAAGGGTGTATTTGGAGTCTTAGATTTGTAGTACTGCTAAAATCTGTATTATGCAATAAATTTGTCCTGCTCAGTGAAAATATAATGATGCTTGTATGTATGTACTTGTATTCTCTGTCTCTCTCTCTCTCTCTCCCCCTTCTCTCTATCACTCTCCCTCCCTCTCTATCTCTCTCCCCCTCTCTATCTGTATCTGTCTCTATCTGTCTCTCTCTGTCTCTCTCTCTCTCTCTCTCTCTCTCATTCTTTCTCGTTCTAACTTTAAGTTCTGCATGTACATGTTGTATATCATATATGAAAATTTTGCGTCCATTAGCCCTGTATCACTTCACCCCATCCCATATGAGACCTGACACCAACTTTTTAGTACGCAGGAGACAAAAATATCATACATCAAAATATCAATGTCAATTAGTCTACATGTCCATTCTGGTTTGGATTTAATGCACTGCCTTGATAGATGACACAGAAAATGTTTTTATTTATATCAAGGCCATTGTAGCTTTCTAATATGATGGATCAGGGAAGTGTAACGTCAAGAGAGGAACGAGATTTTAGGATCTTTGACATATTCACTGAGGAAATAAAAGGATGGTGGAGAAATCGGTTTATTCAACTTATTCATTTTGGAACCCCCTCCTCCTTTCCTTCAGTTAACCCCAACAAAAATATGTAAATAAATAAAGATAACAAATTGTTGTATGTCTAATCAGGTCAAGTCCTAGGCTTTTCTTATTAAGGTATGTTCTTTTGTTTGTCTTTTACTTTATTGCAATAAAGTGATGTACCAACAAAAATTGGGATGTAGGGATTTAGAAAGCAACTGTACTGTTGGCTTGCTCTTTTTCTATTCATTAATAAAAGCAGAATAAAAGTATTTGTATTTTAATATTGCAAGCTTAAACTGAATGTAATTCCTCTCTCTTTTTCTTTTTTATGTTGTATGTACTTGCTCCTCCAAGAAGTGCATATTTTGTATTTTATTCTTCTATGAATTTTGTTTTGTAGGTCTAATTGTACAAATTATCAAAACATATTGACTAGAACTTGAAGACTCATGTTTTTCAACTATTCATTTTGCAGCTCTACATTCTTGCTTTGTCAGGGATTTTTTAAACAATATTTCTTCAAAACAATGATGCTTTCTTCATGTGTAAAGATATCCCAAAATGTATCAAACTTGGTTTCCCACATGTTGCAATCTAGTCAGAAAAAAACAAAATCATGATTATCATGATGTGAACTTTGACCTACATGTACTTTACTCATCAAAATCATGTGCACACAATGTGCAATATATATCTACGTAATGGAGCTACATGTAAGCCAAGAAACATGGGTTAGAATCTTGTGCTCACAAGGTCAACCTTCCAATCACATGCAATTTTCCAGACAATTGGACCATTTCCAAACCTTTTTTTATTGTTTTGTTACTAAATTCAAATAATGGGGAGGAAAGTATTACACTTATGTTATTTCCGTCAAGACAGCCACCAGAGTGCTGTAGACAGCTGCGCACCAACTTATGCAGCCGTCATCGTGGGCTCAACAACTTGAATTGCCCAGTCATAATAACAAGCCTTGTGAAATTGCTGATGTTGTAAAAGTACTCAAGATCATGAGACCGACTTGCTAAATAAGTTTGTAAACAAACTTGTGAAGGAACAAAAATCACAGAGCCCTGACTAAGATTTCCCCTAGTTCCTATGTGGTTTGTGAGTGTGTTGTCTGATGCTAGAAATAGATGTGGATGAATTGGAAGAATTTGAATGCTCCATCAAGCAATTTGAAGACAGATCGAGGATCAGTGTCAGCATGAGAAGATTTAGTTTTTTGAAGGAGAGATGAAGTCGGGAGAGAAAGTTTGAAATCTGAGGCTCCAAGTTCAAGTGATTGTTCCTACCCATCTGAACTCATAACCATCCCTCTCCCAAGATGCTTCCTACACTAGCCTACTAGGTGACAGAGCATTCACAACTGCTGCTCCCAAACTGTGGAATAACCTACAATTTTTGTTTCTGCAGCCAGCTCAAAACCTTCAAAAAAATATCCCAGAACTTATCTCTTCTGATAATAACCTGCACATGTACATGTAATTGTTATCCGCATAATGCGCTCTATTAATATGTTGTTATTATGTAATGAAAGGCCTAGTCTATGTGTATACATGTACATGTACATGTACATGTCCATGAAGGCCTTGATCAGGGCTGCACACTAATGTTGTTGTTGTTGCGTTTGTAGTTTTCTCATTAAAGTTCTGGCAGGCAGGCAGGTGTCTGTTTGGTATATCATGGCAACGGTAAGCTGATCATCTTGGACAGCTAGAAATCTCTGGCTAGGCCCTTGTTATTACAACTCCTACCGATTCCCACAGTAATGCCAAATTCACTTTTTTTCAATTCTTACCATACATACATGTACATGTAAAGTAGGCCATATATATCACAAAATACATACCGGTACCTGTATGTCTAGTTTTTGTGCATTTGTAAATTTGAATGGTGTACCATAAAAACATATACAATAGTTCATACCATCTGTTAATAGCCAGAATGCAATTAACTCTTGGTTAAAGTACAGGGTCCATGAGTTAATAACTTTATGCCATTCTGGTGCTCAACAGATGGTATTTGTACTATAGATGTACAAGAATAAATGCCTGCAATGTATACATTTTAATTAGCTTTTTTTATATTTATGATTTCTAATCAAGGCACAACAAGATCTTTGTGGTAACTTGGGGGCTTGTTTTGTAAAAATAAAATTTATTTGAATCTAAATAATATTATTAATACAATTTGTTGCAACGGATACATGTATTGAAGCAAACAAGCCTGCAGAGTCAATTTACAAATCAAAATATCACAAATAGTCATAGATAATGTTCCTTAATAGTGATTAAGTTCTTTCTGTTTCATTGTCTTTAGATGCTTAATACACGTAGATAATAGATAAATTACCAAAGAAATTTATGAAATTTATGAACGTAAGCTAAAACAGGCTAATAAATGATGAAATCCAGGACTACATGTTCATCTACATGTAGGCCTTTATGTGTCTCACTCCCTCTCATATACTAGGCCTACACATAATGCACAATACTACTGATAAACCGACAAAGCACGCACTGCTCATGCAGTGAATTGTATACAAAAACAATTAATCCGAATTTTCAAAAATTAACATATTAACTGCATACCTGTAGTTTCCTCATAATTGGATTTTATGATTGAAACAGAACCCAATTATTTATTTCTGTGGGTGTATTGTATTATATCCATATGTTTTTTTAATGCATTTTATTCAGGCATGATACCAATTACTATACAGCTCAATGAATAATGAATTTATTCTGTACAAGTATTTTTGTAATTGTAGTAATGGTTAGTTGGTTACAACCTTGATGTGTGTATTTTTAAGCTTGCATGGATATACAGTATTATTTATTTTTAATCCTTGAAGATTTAGTTACCATATTAAATTGTTTACTATTAAAATTATAATCTGCAATATAAATTCAATTTTTCATTTATTTTTACGTTGATTAATTGTGCAGTTTAATCTACTCTTTAGTCTGTTCTTGTACATTGGAAATTGAAAATTGATATTGTTGCCAAACTCTTTAATTTAGCAGGATGTAGCCAGAGTTGAGATTAAGATTAGTAAACATGTATATATGTGACATATGTACATGTATTTTGAAGACTAAAGTACAGTATGTTAGTTTCTAAAAATCTGTTTAAATTACCTTCTTGTTTTAAATATTTATTTATTTATTCATTGATTTATATATTTGTGTATTTTGTTTATTTATTTATTCATTATTTCATTTAGTTATCTTTTTATTTATTCATTCATTATTTATTATCTATTTATTTATTCATGTATTTATGATTTCATATATATTCTATATATTTGGGGTGGTCTTTTGTGGATTCTTACAGCAACTTGAATTGTAGAATGTCACAACAGAGAGACATCACTTCTATCCATTAGTTTTGATTCCTTCTAACATGTACATGTACATATATTCCAAGCCTTCAGGCAGTGTTTATGTTCATGTAGTGTTTATGTTCATGTAGTATTATGAAATTAAAAATGATAATATTGAAATTTTTAAAAAAATTCTGATATGAAGCCAAAATCTTAGTTTTGTGCCTGTGCAAAAGAATATCTCACCAAAGAGTTCGATTTTAATATTGATTACATCCTCATATTTTTGTGAATAATTGCTGTTTTTTCCTTCCTCTTGACATCTTTAGATCTGGTGGAAATATCAAGTAACATGAAATATGAATTGCAATTAAAATATCATTTTTCTTACATGTGAATCGATCAGCCTCTTATATAAAAGGAAATGTTGCATGACTCTTGAGTTCCTTTGACAGTCATAAAGTCTGAAATTGTAATGGGACTCTGGGAAAACGAGAGCGAGTGTAATTCTAGTCGAGGAAGCGCTGTGAAACCTGCATCTGTTCTGTTCTTTCAAGGAGGAGTAAATGATAGTGCAGAATTCCCCAAAGGGAAACTGTCTTTTCTATGAACGATGGTTGTTATGAATTATTCTTAGCATCTTTTACTTTGAGGTGCATTTGTCAGCTGGACTGAATATTTTCTTTCACTTTTGTTCATTGTTTACAGCTTTACTTTTACAGTATGTGCAATTTTTTTATTTAGTGCTGTGTCATTTGTGTCTGTATTTAAAACCAGAGCATTAGACATCATGTGGATGTTACATCATTGTAGGGTACTTTTGCATCATTTGTATTTCAATTAGGAATATATCATTTTTTTAATTTTTTTTATTGATTAAGTTTGTCAGGATCTGTTGGAAGCCAGAACGGTGTTTTCTCTGTATAAACTTGTAGGAATTAACACCCATGTGGCTCCAAGTAGATAATTTGTAAAACAGTCCCTGTTAAGATTCTAGTTTGATAAATAAACAGATTTGATCCAGAATTGATCAATGATAATCTGCCATTATATAGTCAATATAGATGAAAGGGAGGGCATACATTTGTATATTCGCTTTTGTTTTATGAACTTTTGTCATGGACAGTTTTTACCTTCCCCTACCTCTATCTCTCTCTCTCTCTCTCCCCTACCCCCCCCCCCCCTTCCCCCTTCCCCCTTCCTCCTTCTTTCTCACACCCTTTCCTTCCATCTGAATAGTGACCCCAATACTTTAGTTTACTTTCAAAAGTATCAGTCACACATACATGTAGTGAGTCAGGTTCATTCATTGTTTTCCTGGGAAACTGTCAAGACTTTCCTGTAATACCATAATTGCATTTACTTTGTACACATCTCTCTTGCATACACCCTAGGCGCCTTCATCATCTCGAGATTGCCAAATAGCCTGCTATTTCTGATTTGGGAAATAATCCTGAAGTTACAAATCGCGTCTTCATCAGCTCGAGATTCGACCTTGATACTTGAAACTCGACCTTGAGAAATTAGCTCAAGATATTATGCTAAGTGTTCGCGCATAGTGGAAGACGCACCGGACAAATAGCTGGATATTTTGCCAGATAGTGGGCTATTTTTCAAACTATCGCAAGATATCTTGGGATGACAATACCGACCAAATATCCCGCTGATTGCAACTTCGGGCTGATGAAGACGCAAATTAGCTGGATAGTTTGCGATACGGATAATTCAAATAGCGAGATATTTGGCAATCTCGAGCTAGTGAAGACAGGCCTCCTGTCTTCTAGTAACCCCAATAGCATTGTTTTTATTTGACGTTATACAAGTCATCCCTACAGTGTACATCCCCTCAACAATTGATCGTGATTTAGGACAAAAATTTCCTTTCTCAATCCAGAGTTACCCTTGCTTAGTCCTCTCCTTCCGTCTGGGCGATAGCCTCTGTTTTGAGCCAGATAGGCGTTAGTAAACTGATATACTTTAACACAGAGTTACTAATGCCCTTCTGGTTCTGAACAGACTCTAGGTTGTGTCATTTTTTCATGTTTCCTGGTGAGGATACGTAAGTGGCCACTATGACAAGTCTTGACTGAAAACCGCAGTCTGTGGTTTTGCCCTCCCTAAAGCTCCCTTAATATAAATACACATATCAATAGTGCCTCATATGAACAAAACAATGACAGAGGACAATGAGAAACAATTACCACCATACAGGAAGATATTGGTAATTGTAAATATTTTGTAATTTAAAGCTCTAGGGAGTTCATGTTTGGGGCTACATGTAACTTTGTATGATTTCCTTGAATGACTTCATCAGGAAATACGAAATAGGTTGTTTATTATTTCATGGTATCTTGGAAATTGACAGCATCCTTTCATTCATAAAGTCACTATTCCCTTAAAAGATGAACAAAGAAAGTATGGAATTTTTAGTTTTAAAAAGATGAATGAATGAATAACTAACTAAATATATACAATGTACATGGAAACAAGCAAACAACATAAATAAAATAAAAAAATAGATGAATAAATGAAATTAAATGGATGAATAGATAATTGAAATGAGTAAATCAATAAGTAAATAACAACAAATAAATACAAAAAGATAAATAAAACAGAAATTAAAAGAAAGATTCTCGGTAATAAATCATCTTGTCCTAAATCACTGAACATCTCTGAATGAGACAAACATGTGTTCTACAAACTCCATCTACTTCCAGTGGATGGATGATGGTGTCAATTCCATGCATCTTGAATATTTCATCTCCTTGGTGTGGTCAATCTGCATAATTTAGAGAAAAACCTGGTGAGAGTAACAGATTAGTGTGGTCCGGCAGAGCTGATTAATCTCTAGTTGCAGGGCATGTTCAGATACATGTACATGCCTCCAAGATGTTAAAACGTGCTATACCTGTATTGAAGATAGCATGTGACGTTGTAAAAATGTCAATGTAAAATGCTTACATTCTGTTAGTCTATCTACTCATATTTTTTTGTGTCAGAGCAAGGGAATCCTCATTTTGCATTTAATAGAATGCTACCATACAGTTAAGATTTCTGCTGATCTTGAGTTTGCTATTTATTTAGTTTCCGCTCTAGTGATGGGAGTATTTAAATGAGATAAAATTGATATTTTTTAATGTCTATTTTTAAAATTCATTCATGTTTTTCATCAAATATACTGAGAGCCAGAAAAGCATCTTCTTCTTCTTCTTCTTCTTCTCCCGCTGCTTTTGTTGGAGATCAGCAACAAAATGTTGCATGTACAATGTACATGTACTGTAGATATGTCCATAAGCAGGTCAATTAGTAATTATTGAGAGGAAAGAGATGAGATATGATTTACATGAATCTTGTAGATAACTTGATGAAACTTGTTATTTATTTATGGCTGCTCTACATCTCAGCAGAATAAACTAACGTGCAAAATAAATGTGTTTAGACTGAGGTGATAATAATTTACATCAGTGTTCAACAAATATGACAAGTATGGGAATTGCAGTTCTCAATCAATTTTGCAGAATGATTCAGAATGTATACAAGTGTGTATGAAATGTAATCCTAAAGTTCCAAACGTTTTATTTTAAGGTGTTATTTATAAACTGCCAGTAGGAACACAAAAGGGAGAAAGGTGACCAATACAGTGGATGGAATCCCCTAGCCACTATGACTCATGTTTGTGGTGTTAATACAATGGTCATTTACATACAGCTAAGCCTTTGTCCGTCTGGACATTTTCAGGATGGTCATTTGAGCATTCTATTATTTTTTTTGTCTGTACAATGTACACTGTAGCCTTGTAGGCAATGATTATGCATCAGTAAATTGAATAAATTATAAGGTAGTAGTATTTCTTTATTTTATGTTTAGAGCTCTGATGGAAAGAAATTTCGTTAAATTTTTATGCCTCCGCCACCGAAGGTGGTGCCGGAGGCATCATGTTTTCGGGTTGTCCGTCCGTACGTCCGTCCGTCCGTACGTCCGTCCGTCCGTACGTCCGTCCGTACGTCCGTCCGTACGTCCCGTTTGACCGTTATCACAATATCTCAAGAACCATTTAAGATTTAAACTTAAGACTCGGGAATGGTATTTATCACCATAGGAAGACGATCTGATTAGATTTTGGAGTACGTAGGTCAAAGGTCACAGGTCACAGAGGTCAACTTATGAAATTCCTTGTATTGAGTTTGTTAGCGCGATATCTCAAGAACCATTTGAGATTTAAACTTCAAACTTAAGGATAGTATGTATCACCATGGGAAGACGATCTGATTAGATTTTGGAGCACGTATGTCAAAGGTCAAGGACAGAGGTCAACTTATGAAATTCCATACATTGAGATTGTTATCATGATATCTCAAGAACCACTGGAGATTTAAACTTCAAACTTAGTGATAGTGTGTATCACTATAGGAAAACAATCTGATTAGATTTTGGAGCACGTATGTCAAAGGTCAAGGGTCACAGAGGTCAACTTATGAAATTCCATACATTGAGATTGTTATCATGATATCTCAAGAACCACTAGAGATTTAAACTTCAAACTTAGTGATAGTGTGTATCACTATAGGAAAACAATCTGATTAGATTTTGGAGCACGTAGGTCAAAGGTCAAGGGTCACAGAGGTCAACTTATGAAATTCCATACATTGAGATTGTTATCATGATATCTCAAGAACCACTGGAGATGTAAAAACTGCAAACTTAATGATAGTGTGTATCACCATAGGAAGACAATCTGATTAGATTTTGGAGCACGTAGGTCAAAGGTCAAGGGTCACAGAGGTCAACTTATGAACGTTTCGGTTTGTAAAATTGCTCTATGACGGAGGCATCATTTTCGACTGCGCGCAGTCGAATTCCATCTAGTTTTCTTCTTCATTTATTCAACCAGTATAAAACAATTTACAATGAAAATATACAATATACAATATAATGGTTAGGACCCCTTAGAAGCAGAGACCTGCTTGTAATCGGGGCCCTGCAAACAAACAACAAGATAATGAACATAAATTAACAATAAAAAGTAAAAGACTTGAATAATACAAGTACGCATAGTCGCATATACACATCAACACACACACACACACCTCCATAAAGAAGGTTACAGAGAAAGAATAGAAAGGAGCGAAAAATAGGAAAGAAAGAGATAAAAGTAGAAGAAAGATGGGAAAGAGAAGTACCTACTCTTCTAAAAGAAATTTGACATTTCATTGATTTTTGTTGGTACAGATTATTTATTACAGTTGAGGCACAGATGTACTTTGTATGTGATAACATTTCAACTGAGATCTTTTTTTTATGTCGGCCTAATGATATTTGGGACTGAATATTCTCAAGAATTTTCTGCTTTCTAGTGTAATGACTAATGACTGAAGTACCCTAAATGCCAAATATTTGCAAAGACAAAAGTTTTTTTTCCAGGGTAATGAGTATCGGCCTAATTCATTTTGTTTACTGCCTTCATTCTATTGTATTCATGCATATTCTTAGTTTATTGATATTGGCTGTTTACAAAATAAAATAGGAACGATCCCTCATGTCATGAATGCAAATATGCAGCACTGTATAATCATCAAATACAAATCTTTCTGTATATTCTTTAAACAGTTAAAACTGAACAAGTCGTTCATACAGAACCTCAATTGTTTCACCATCATTCTTGAAATGTACACTATCACCTTGCATTGCAATACCTGGAAAATTGTTTCATCCCGAAAATATGCCGTCCCCTTGGGGCTGTGGTGCAAGGCTTGACGTGGCTGATGAAGTGTGCGTTGATCGAAAATTGGCCCAACTGATACAGCGTGTGATCTGGTGCGTGAGATTCGTAGGGGCTAATGGGTGCAAATATCAGATTATGTGGAAGATAGAGAGATGGAAATGGTTTCCTGGGATTTCTGTCACGCGATTGATTTGCAAGATTACAACAATGCATTTACATAGAATACCTCCATGCGATGAATGAATGTAGATTGATATGTAGCATCAATATAGAACATAAAAATGGCATGTGCATTTGATACGTCATTGAGATCTTATTGATTTGAAATTATATTCTGACTTATGTTTTTTTGTTTATCTTTCATTCATCTTTTCTCCAGGCATTGATCACAAGACAACAACCATATTACTAGATGGAAAGAGGGTCAAATTACAACTATGGTAAGTTATTTGTTAGTTGCTGACATACATATCTTCCTCACATCTCTCCTCACATTTTGCTGTTAACTACTGTTGTATACTGTTGGCTTGCTCTAGAATTTGGTAGTGTAGAAGAAGAAAAAGCTTTCTTGGAAAACTGAAGAAAGTGCCTTACCTACAGAGGAAAACCACAAATATGAAGCAAAGATGTCAACTTAACTGTTTGAGTTGTTTGTCCCTTGAGTCGGAAATTGGATTATATTTGTAAATATTAATGACAAAAGCAGGTTATTCAGTTGTTCAAAATAAGTGACAGATATTCACAGCTGATTCAGAAATTTGTACTGGGATATTCCATCAGAGATCTGCAATCTGGATTTTCCGTCTTATGGTATAGACCTATATTTCAGAATAATATCTAGCATAATCTTGCACCCGTTTTCTAACTGGGTTAATTTGTTGCACTGTTTTGTGCAGCGACACATTCACCGATCGGATTGATCCAATAATCCCTAGCGTCCAACCTTCCCCAAGCCTTTTCTTTTCTTTTTTTGAGCTCAAAGCCACAAACCCACAATTTTCATCTCCAACCGAACTATTCCTCTTCCGCCTCGCGACTTCAACCGTGCATCTTATGCAGTTGGCGGTTGAAAAGTCAATAAGTTGAAATGTCAATGGATGGATGTGTGCCTTCACCTGGACAGCAGTGTCCGGCCCTTGCTGGGTCGTTGCCCTCCGTGATGGGGGTGGGGGAGGTGGGAGTGCGTTTAACCATGGTTTAACCCATTAGCTACTGAGATTGGATTGACATGTAATTGGATTGCCTGGCCGAGCTAAACAAGCAGAGGGGGATAACGTCCGTTGAGAGCCAGAAGGGTGTTAATTCTGTGTTGTTTGTGAGTTAATGCTCTCCTGGCTCTCAAATTGAAGCACTCTCAGAAGGTCCTAAGCCTCCCATGCCCACACCACTCTGCCACAATATTGAATGCTGAGAGCAAAACAGCATTAAATCTGTGTTAGAGTATGTGAGTTAACCCCCTTCTGGCTCTCATATCAATGCTCTCTCAAGCCACCATACAACCCTGTTACAATATTTACTGCTGAAAGCCAGAAGGGCATTAAATCCTTGTTCTAAAGAGTAAAGAGTACCAGTATACATGTTTGATAGTTAACACCCTTCTGGCTCTCAAATTGATGCACTCTCAAAAAGTCCCAAGCCTCCTGCCCACACCACCGTGCCACAATATTGACTGCGGAGGACCAGAAGGTCATTAAGTCTGTGTTAAAGTATGTGAGTTATGCCCTTCTGGCTATCAAATCAATGCTATATCAAGCCTCCTGCCCACAATATGCACTCTGCCACAATATTGACTGCTGAGAACCAGAAGGGATAGCTCTGTGTGAGAGTATACACCTTAATGCCCTTCTAGCTCTCAGCAGTCAAGATACATGCAGGCAGGTTGTCGGTTTGGGCTGGAGACTGAAGAGTGCATCGATTTGGGGCCAAGGGATGGGTTCTTCTCCTTGGGAAGAAATCCTGGAAAATTGAGTTGTTGTTTTAATAAGGAAACCGGATTTGAATTGAGTATAGCTTGGAGAAAATTTCAGTTCTAGTTATAAATAAGGAAACAGATGTATTCTCCAAGTCACCACCATCCCCACCCCTGTCAATATGCTCCCCCAAAATCTGCAAATAATATATTGTCAACTGTTTCAGAAATGATGTATAAAGCCCCAGAGTGTAAATAATCTTACACATTAAAACAAAAAAACTACTACAAGCAGTATGTCACAATGGAAAACATTTTTGCAATCACCATGGTGGAAATATTCTGAAAAATGTATTAACCTACAAGCAGTATGTCATGATTGAAAACATGTATTTAATGATGATGGGACTTCCTTCTGCTTCACATTCTGTATCCTGTGGGCGGAAAGGATTACAATACGAATGTGCTCGTTATTTTCTCTTATGAACAGGTCCCTCCAGTTTATACTTCAGTTCACCAATTTTCAATGAAGCGCAGATTTAATTTTGGATTCAATCTTCTTTACTAATGACTTCTTGTTGTATTGCACTCATTTCCATCATGCTGTGACATTCTTGATGCTTTAACATTATCATCCAAGTTAATTAGTTTTCAAGCATATCAGGTATTTGAAAGTGGCAAATGCAGATGGATGTTTGCCGGAGGACATTAATTCAAAGATTGGGTTCGAATTCTTTACATTTATTGTTTTGCTAAGTAGGACAAACATTAAGGCTCATCCTACCTGCTACCTAACAACACATAATGTATGCAATTTGCATTCTGACTATTGACATACAATTATTTCTAAAAACATGAATAAAATTATTTGTAACATGACACTGAACAGTGAACAAAGATTTGTGCATTAAATTACATTACGAAAAAAGCCTATTGCTAGGGTAATGATAATTGCAAGGCCCTCAGGAAATACAGCACTGATGCTGACGAGGCTTCCCTTCTTAAACATTAATATTATCATCGTCATCATCATAATCAAATTGTCTTCATCACTATCATCATCCTCATCATCATCCTCATCATCTTGATTATTATTATTATTGATATACATGTATAGACACCTCCACCTTCTCTCTCCTACAGGGATACGTCAGGCCAAGGCAGATTCTGCACTATCCTGAGATCGTACTCGCGTGGCGCTCAGGGCATCCTACTGGTCTACGACATCACAAGCAGGTGGTCATTTGATGGCATAGCAAGGTGGATCAACGAAATCGATGAGGTATGTGTAGTAATTTTTACAATAAAAATCTACATTTTGTGAAATGCAGATCAGTGGTTCCTACGTTGAAATATGAAAAGAACATGAAAAGTTTTCACTGCATGTTTACCTTATTTATAACAATAAATCAATGTACCTACCTATTTATGCTAGTCGTTCTCGACTCCAAGCCATCACAAGAATTTTAAACCCAAAAAGTCACTAGGTGTGTAACCCCCCATCTTCCCATTGTCCTGCCCAACTCTATAGAATACTTCCTCTGTTTTCCTCGCAACCATCGAGTTAACAGCTGAGTAGTATCTCTCCGTGAAAAAAGACTGTTTTTACCTTCTTTTTCATATTTAAGCTGTTTTTCATTTATTATTCTTGTTCCTTTTTCAATTGTGATTGATTTGGACTTGCCTTGAAGTCACTTATTTTGCATTTTGGACGGTTTTGAGACCCTTTTTGAAAGGTGTTCTGTTCCGTCTTTGTTTTCAGCGTCACGTTGAATTTGTTTCCTCGTGCGCTGTGTGTTTTGTGTGCCTTTCGATCTGGTGCATGTTTCTTTGTTTGCGTGCTTGACTTTAACGTGCATATTTTTTGTGCCGTGTTTTTGTTTTTGCATTGCTATTTTTTGCCGTATTTTTACGGGTTTTATTGGTGTGTACCCTTTGTGTTGTTTTTTGTAAGTTGTTTTTATTTTTCAGAAATCCGATCTGCTGTTATGAGTTCGTCGGAGGACGATGGGCAGAGGTCCTGGCGTTCCACGGCGACTACCTCGGTGCCTTCGGTTTCGATCTCACGTCCACCCGAGGTGGGCTCGTGTTGTTGCACGCCCCGAGGGGGTCGGGTTTCGGCCTGGCTTTCTCGCGGGCCGTGTACGGGAGAAGGCAACTCAGTCACCCGCCAGGGCGACTGCAGGTATGTATAGCGGTCGGTCAAGTGGAACGAGATCGGGGGCCCTTGTGTCTAGCAGGCTAGACTTTGAACAAGACCCACCGGCTGTTGTTGGCGGTATGTCCGCACAAACCTCAGCTTTGTCTCAATCGTCACTGGTATCTCACGGTATGACCGTCGAGTCAGCGGCGTTTCAGGGCTCAATGCCCCCCGCTTCTAGCGGGGTGGTTGCGAGCGCTGTATGTTCCACATCGAATGTCGGTTCAGGCTCTGTTCCGGGGGTGCCACCCCTATTCGAACAGCCGGTAATCGACGTGTTGGCCCCGGCATCTGACATAGATGTCTCGGTGAGCCGACACTCTCCCCGCTCTCGCAAGCGGGGAGCGGCTTCTACTCCGGTGCAGTCAAAGAAGTCGAAGAAGAAAGGCACGTCTGTGACTAAGAAAAAGTCTAAGAAGCGTGCTGTTTCTTCCCCGTCTGATGCGGGGCTTTTGACTTTGTTGAAAGCCTTCGCTCAGCAGCAGGGCTGGGCGCTTCCTTCGGAGGCATCGGCACCTGTTAGCGATCAGGCTGTGTTGGGAGTTACTCCGTCGGGGGTTACTCCCTCATTAGCGTTACCTGCTCTGGCGGTAACCGCTCCCGTAGTTGTCAATCAACCGTCTGGGTGTGATTTTCAGCAGACTCGGGTTCTTCCCCCAGCGGCACTCGGTGCTCCACCTGGGGAAGAAACTGTGGTGGATCCATGGTCTTACCCGGTCGGTCCCCCGTCCGGGGCAGAGTCTGTGTCTCAGGTCTCTATCTCTTCGGAGGTGTCGACCGTAACGGGTTTGGCCGAATCTCAGTCTCACTCCCAGCTGGGTGTTGAGGCTAAGGCATTGTTGGAGAAATACCTCCCTGAGGTTTATTCTCCTGTCCCGGTGGTGGGGGCTCCGTCCTCATTGCTGTTTAGACAGCAGTCCTCGGACGTGGGAATTCCCCTTACCGAAGATTTCCAGGGTGAATACGATCGTATTGGTTCATCGCCTAGAACAAAGAGACCCCTCGTGCGCGGGAAAGAGTTTCGCTTCAATGATGAAGTCGGCTCTAGTTTCTTTACGGCTAAGAAGTTTTCCCCCGAGATTTTGGGGGTTGGTCAGCGCCTTCGGGCGTCCAACCCTCTTACTTCTAAGCCTTTTAAGAATACGGACCGCTACCTGTCGTGTCTATCCGAGGGGGTTCGGACTAGTATGCGCCTGTGTGCCTATCAAGGTTCCCTTCTCAGCTTGAGGGCTAGAGCTGCGGAGCTTGAGGTGTCGGAAGCTGATCTTTTGATCATAGATGACATTTTACTCTCACTAGCTGGACTTCAATGGTCGCAGTTATCGGAGTCGGCGGTCACATTGACTCACCGGCGTCGGGAGCTGGCGCTTTCCGCTTTGGGGGTTCGTGATGCTGACGTTCCGTCAGTCCTCCGGGACGTCCCCTCGCGCGGTCCTTTTCTTTTTGGCGGGCAGTTTGCCCAGGTTTTCCAGAAAGAGATCGATAGCCGCAAGCAGGTGGCTGATTTGGCTGAGGGTTTTCGGCGTCCTCAGAAGCCAGCTTCACGCTTTGGCCGTGGTTTGGTTGTGCCTCGGGGTCAGGGCAACAGCGCCGGGTGACGGTGTCTGTTCCTCCTACCTCCTCTCAGCCTCCCCGGCGGGGTGGCAGCGGTGGTAGGGGTGGTGGACATTCCAACAGGGGCCAGCGTGGTGTCCCTCGTGGTCGTACGTTCACTGCCGCAACTTCGCGGTGTCTTTCAAGTTTTTCCCCGAGCGCTAAGTCCTCAGATCAGCGTCGGGGGGCGTCTGCGATTCTTTCTCACAGCTTGGCAAGCTGTCACAAGAGACGCACTCGTGCTCTCTATTGTGCGAGAAGGTTATTGCATCGATCTTTGCGCCGCACTTCCAGGCGGCGCATTAAGATGTCGTCAGTCCCCCATGGCCGCCCCGGCTCTTCAGCATGCCGCCACGGAGATCAAATCTCTGTTGGAAAAAGGGGCGATCGAGAGAGTGGAAGATCATTCTCGATTATGCCTGTCGCCGATCTTTGTTATCCCCAAGCGCTCGGGGAAGCTTCGAATGATTCTGAATATGAAGCGGATAAATCTCTTTATTCCGCCAGTTCATTTTCGAATGGAAACCTTGGCCTTAATCCTCCCTTTAGTGAGGGTAAAGGATTATGCGGTGTCCTTGGACCTCAAGGACGCTTATCTGCATGTTCCCATTCATCCGAGGTCCAGGGACCTTTTGGGGTTTTCGTTTCAGGGCCGGACCTATCGGTTCCGGTCCCTTCCTTTCGGCCTTCGACCAGCCCCCCCGTGTGTTTACTCGGGTGGTCGCGGCTCTAGCGGCCTATCTCAGGGGTCGCGGTCTTCGTCTGTTCTGTTATCTGAACGACTGGATCCTTCTGGCGGAGTCCGAATCTCTTCTCTTGGATCATCTCTACCTGTTGGTACAGACGACCAGAGAGCTCGGTTTCCTGATAAATTGGGAGAAGTCCAATCTATCTCCTTCCCGCGTCCCTTCCTTTTTGGGAGCGGTGCTAGATATCCTGTGTCAACTGGCCCGGCCCAGCCGGGACAGGATCTTGACCGTGTCTTCGGCGGCTCGTCGGCTTCTTCTGCTCAGACGGGTCAGGGCCAGACAATGGCTCCAGTTTCTGGGCTATTTGGCCAGTCTGGTGGATTTGGTGGTGGACTGTTGACTGCTCATGAGACCTTTCCAGGTCCACCTTCTCAAGTTCTACCGTCCGGGCAGAGATTCTCTGTCGACCTGGATCCCGTTGCCGGATCACATCAGGTCTCTCTTACCTCGTTGGACAGACGTGGTCTTTTTGGCTCGAGGCAGGCCTTTCCGGGTTCCCCTGCCGTCAATTTCGGTATCGACGGATGCCTCTCTGTTGGGCTGGGGAGGCCACTGCAACGGAGGTACGGTGTCGGGGGATTGGTCACATCTGCGGGTGTTGCCTCACATCAACGTGCTGGAGTTTTTGGCAGTGATCTATGTTCTACATCACTTTACCATCCGGTTTGTTCGTCGGTCGGTTTTGATTTTGACGGACAATGTAACTGTGGCGGCTTACATAAACCGGCAGGGCGGCACCCGGTCTGCTCCTCTGGACCGGTTGGCCGCGCAACTATGGAGTTGGTGTCGTCAGTTGGACATTACACCGATAGCTTCTTTCATTCCCGGTCGGGAGAATCTGATAGCAGACTTCCTTTCTCGAGGTCGGTGTCTGCCATCGGAGTGGACGCTCCATCCGGCAGTTTTCCAGACGCTCCTCTCGACCTGGGGTCGGTTGGACGTCGACCTGTTTGCCTCGGCGTTGTCTCATCGGCTCCCGAGGTAATGCTCCCGAGTTCAGGACCCGGGGGCGTGGGTGTTGGATGCGTTCTCCCTCAATTGGGGGACCTTTCGGGGATACGCTTTTCCTCCGTTCCCCTTGATCCCTCGGGTGTTGTCGAAGGTCAGGGAGGATCGAGCACTGGTGATTTTGGTGGCCCCCAACTGGCCCAGGCGTCCCTGGTTCCCGGAGTTGTTGAGTCTGCTCGTAGCTCCTCCGTGGTCACTTCCGCTACGAGCGGATTTAGTGACACAACCCCTGTCGGGGATTCTCCACCACAATCCGGCGTCCTTGCACTTGACTGCTTGGCCTCTGTCCGGGAGACTGCAAGGCAGTCGGGACTTTCTGAGAGAGCCGCTGATTTTGTAGCTGGTAGTCGTAGGGTCTCTACGCAGGTGGTTTATAATTCGCGTTTGTCTGTCTTCTTCGAATGGTGTCAGGAGAGAGACGAGTCCCCTAAGACTGCTTCGATTGGTTCTATTGCTGATTTTCTCATACACTTGTTTGACAAGGGTAGAGCTTTGTCTACAATCAGAGGTTATCGGTCTGCCATTGGGGCTATCCACACTGGTTTTTCTGATGGGTCGGGAGTGTCTTCTTCTCCCCATTTGTGTGGTCTTCTCAGGTCCTTTTTCTTGAAGCGACCTCCAGTGTCTCAGCTGGTCCCTTCCTGGAGTTTACCTAAGGTTCTTGAGGCTCTTGGTAAGCCTCCGTTTGAGCCGATGGGGAGTTCTTCCCTTTACCATCTTACCGTGAAGACAGTCTTTTTGATGGCCATCGCTTCTGGTCAGAGACGTAGTACTTTACATGCTCTTTGCCTTACTCCTGGCCATATTCGTTGGGAGGCAAGGGGTGGCGTTCGTCTTATTCCTAAGGCCTCCTTCATCGCCAAGAACCAGACGGCTTCTTCGGGGCCGGTTGAGGTTTTTCTTTGTCCTCTGTCTGATCATTCTTCCATACGTGAGGATAAGGTTTGGTGTCCGGTTCGGGCGCTTAAGTGGTACGTTGAGAAGACCAAACCTTTTCGTACAGATGACCAATTGTTTTTGATTACCCGGGAGCCCTTTTCTCCGGCTTCCCGGGTCTCTGTGTCTCGTTGGATTGTGGAAGCTATTCGGGCTGCGGGCCCTGAAGCTTTGTCGGCCGGTTGTAGGCCTCGTGCCCACGATTCTCGTAGCATTAGTACCTCCTGGGCTCTTTTCCAGGGCGTGGGGCTGGAAGATATTCTTCGGGCTGCCTATTGGCGCTCCCGTAATTCGTTTATCTCTTGCTATCTTAAGGATGTCCCTGCGGGTGAGGTTTCTTTTGCTTCTGCGCCGCTTAAGGCGGCTGCGTCTTCCCTCTAGATTGTCTCTTCGGAACATGCCTCCCTTGGTTCCGTCTGTGCTGGTCTAGCATAAATAGGTAGGTACATTGATTTATTGTTATAAATTAGTAAAATCAGTATTGATTTTCTTATTTGTTAAATAAATCTATGTACCTACCTATTGCCCTCCCTCCATCCCCTCTCCTTGCAACATGTTCCGTATTTCTTTCGGGGTTGCTCGGTTTTCAGAGGAAGTATTCTATAGAGTTGGGCAGGACAATGGGAAGACGGGGGGTTACACACCTAGTGACTTTTTGGGTTTAAAATTCTCGTGATGGCTTGTAGTCGAGAACGACTAGCATAAATAGGTAGGTACATAGATTTATTTAACAAATAAGAAAATCAATACTGATTTTACTAATTCAGGCCAAATTTTCTCTTGAGGCCTCGGTTATCATAGTCAGCTACTGCACGTATGCAGAAGCATGTTGAAAACAAGATGACACAATTGAGTGAAATTAATATGTGGATGATTAATAAATCACATTCATTTATTATTTGTGCATGTCTGTCAAACAATTAGATACCACAAACAAAATAACAGTATTTCTTCTTTTCCAAACTAAAAACTGAAAAGGAAACATTTTATTTAAACTTTTCTCTTAAAAACAGTTGTTTCTAGTTGTTAACTCTAAGTCGATGATACACATCTCATTAAACAAACTACAGTGTGTTATTGTTGTGGAGAAAAAAAAAGAGCTAGAGCTACATGCTATGAAACAGCAGGTAGGAAGGTAATAATTGATAGTGGTTTTGCTTGGTAATTTCATTCTAAATAGGCCTGTTTTCATCAGCTCGAGTATGCCAAATAGCCCGCTATTTTGTGGTTCAGGAAACTAGCCCGAAGTTACAAAACACGTTTTCATCAGCTTGAAACTCGAGCTCGAGAAATTTGCTCAGTGTTCGCGCATAGTGCGAGTCTTCGGGCTGGTGAAGACGGACCACAATTATCAGGCTATTTTGCAAGCTTGCCCACGATATCTTGGGAAGATTTCCCGAGCAAATAGCTCGCTAGTTGCGTCACCTGCCAAATAGCCCGCTTTTTCATGATCTGGCTAACTTCCCGGATCAGAAATAGAGGGCTATTTGCAAACTCGAGCTGATGAGGACAGACCTAATGAGAATCGAAACCATATAATTGCCATAAATAGACTGTTTGTTGATTTTTGCTCCTTGCTTAAAACGATGCTCCCCCTCACTGTGCTATGAAAACACAAAATCTAGTGCCTCTTTTTCATTTCTTTCCCATATTATATGATGTATCTTCCTCGGTCTGTGCTTCTTGGCAGATTAAATGGCCTAAGGAGTATTTGTGCAGCACCATCTTTTGTTTTCACAGATAACTTTTGATCCTTTGATGTGTGTACGTGCAAGCATTAGAATTATAATATGTATCCCTAAGTTACAATTGCCTGTTAGAACTTTTCTGATGCATGCAATATTCTTTTATTTATAGAATTACCTTCGATATATTTACGGCACAAATGTATTTAAGGCCTAATGCTGGTTAATGCCAAATCAAATCAGTATGGCAAGAGTGGAGTCCAGAGAATTGCTGAGGATAGCGTAGTTACTGGCATCAGTATACATGTATATACACTTTGTATGTGCAGCATATCAAACAGCTCTGTGGGAATTAATAGTTCCAAATAATTATTACAGAAAGTCAATTTTGAAAGATAAATAATAGCTTCAAGATCAAACATTCGTGCAAGTAGGGGTTATCACTTTTTAGCACATTTTCTGTGCTGCCCCCCTTACTTTGGGCATCGCCCCTTCAAACTCTGTGGCTCAAGGATTCTGCCTTTTTTTACAGTCTATCTCTGTCCTATACCTAAAATATTCTTAAACAAAAATAGATATTTGCCCTAGTTCGTGAGAAGAGTGTGGCTTAGTTGCACACCTGTACCAGGTGCATTCTGTGTAATCCGATTTGTGTCATCATAACCTTTTCTCTCAGATTATTTTCAAAGGTTTTCAGTCTGTTTCTTGTGGATTCAGTTTGGGTTAAAATTAGTCCAGTTCATTGCCTGAGCTCCATAACACATGAATGCTAGTAGTGTATTTTTGTTCTATATTCAGACCAATGAATTATCATTTTATTAAGAAGTAACTATTTACCGGTACTCTCTTTTTAGATGAGGTAAAGTGTACTTCATGTTTATATACATATACATCATAGGTAGTTGACATTGTACTATAAACATTTCATATTTAGAGAGATATTATGGTGTCCCAACTAGGCCATTTTCGCAGAAGGGAAGCATCCTATATCCCAGGAAAAGTAAATAGAAATTTGTTCTCATGTATGAGAAGTTGAGAACACTTCAATGAACATATGGAGTCACACTTTCTTAGAATTCAATAAATAAACACATCAATGATTCATAAAGATCAAATATTTTGAACACTAGCCAGTTTTTCATATCATGATAGGTGTGTCCTCATCAGCTCGAGATTGCCAAATAGCCTGCTATTTCTGATTTGGGAAATAATCCCGAAGTTACAAATCGCGTCTCCATCAGCTCGAGATTCGACCTCGAAACTTGAAACTTGCCCTTGAGATATTAGCTCGAGATATTTTGCTCAGCGTTCGTGCATAGTGCGAGTCTTCGGGCTGGTGAGGACGCACCGGACAAATAGCGGGATATTTTGCCAAATAGTGGGATATTTTGCAAACTATCCCAAGATATCTTGGGAAAATTATCCCAACCAAATATCCCGCTTATTGCAACTTCGAGCTGATGAAGACGCAAACTAACTGGATAATTTTCGATCGGGATAGTTGAGATAGCTGGATATTTGGCAATCTCGAGCTGATGATGACAGGCCAGATGTGACATCCATGAACCTGCAAATCTCTAGGGACATGAGAAAAGCTCCATCAACAGGAGCAGGTAAATGCATCCCATGTAAATGGGTTGAAATTCTTATCAAATCAGAACACCATGCTGCACTCAGGTTCCTCTGCAGTGTCCTGCCTCATCCATATATTCAGGCCACAGGAGAATTGTCCACTCGGTTAGGTGATGTTTACACTGCGTATAAATGTGAACACTGCGTATAAATGTGAACATAGTGTTCACATATGGTATGAACACCGTTTTTATTTGCTCAGTTTATCCTTATCCAGGTTCCAAGAGAATTGTCCACCTGGTTAGGTTATGTTTACACTGTCCAATTGGGTCAGATCCTCACTATGAGCATATATGGTATGTACATGTATGTGAACATGTGTTCATGTTCAAACATGAACACAGTTTTCATCTGTACTTCCACAATCGGGGAGCTGCTGAGGCAAATGCTCGATCTCCCCATGATCGTCTGGTCTTAGGGATGATCAGAGTTGATGTATTGGCAGAACGCAGACCAGAACGACCAGGCTTGCGAAAGTTGAGTAGAGAAGAGATGTACTGTGGCGAAGAGAACTTCAAGGCACTTGACTCGCAATGCATAGGTCCTGGCAGGTTTTTTTTTGCTTTGAAGAATGTAAGAGTACTGACACTGTGACAGGCATGCTTCTTGATGTTCCGAAGTATCTCACGGGAGCATTCTCATTAGCTGAAAGACGTGATCCAAGGGATAGTCCGAGCAGTGTAGTTGAAAGTTGCAAAAGAGTGAAAATGAAATGAGGGATGTTCCTTATTCATAAAAATTACATTTTCAATGTGAACAGTGCCATGGACAGACTTTATTTGCTAATTCATTCCATGTACTTGACTTGCAATGGGTCCTGAAAGGTTTTTGCGTTGAAGAATTTTAGAGGGTTGACAGCCGACAGGTATGCCTCTTGTAGTCAAGAGGAATCTTATGGAAGCATTCTTATTTGCCGAAAGGTGTGATCCGTGGAGAACAGTTTATTAGCCTAGATTTTTAGGAAGGTTAGGTTGAAATTAATAGAGAAAAAATGAATCAAGGAATACCGGTACTGTACATTTATGAGAATACATTTCAATGTTGGTGTAAAAAGATTTCTTTATTTTACACATGTATTCAAAAGAGTACCGGAATACACACTACACATGTTTCACATATCTTTTTGTCTTGCTACTGACGGGGCTAAATTTACTACTGCCCTTATTAGCGAATACTCAGTAATAATGAAGATCATAATAAAATAAAAATAGGTCCTCCAATATTGGTGCCAATAATATTGAAAGACTGTGGAAATGTCCTTTTTCATATGTTTATTTGATTATAATACATTTTGTACTTATGCACAGAAGAATAACGATTTTTTTTCAATCAGAATTTGCCATTTTACTCAAATGATTCCCCGGTAATGTACTCATGGCATGCAAACTTGATTTCTCTCTTTTCGTCGATGACTTTAAACCTCCCTTTAAAATTTGTCATGCAACACATTCCATTTCTCTCACCCATATCTCTCATCCATATCTCAACACATACATATGTAATGTGCTCATGCATGCCAACATACGTGCAGAAACTAAGCAAAATCATTCGGTTAAAAATCAATTTTGCTTGCCCTAGGACGTGGGTTTAATATATACAAGACGTCTCCAGCTATGAGGATCAAATTTGCACGTACAGCCCCATTTACACTGTAGAAAAACCAATTTAAAAAAACATAGTTTTTTAAACAATCTTTTACACTACTGCAAAAAAAAACTCATAATATACCATTGGTGTTTGCTAATTCCTGTTTTTTGGTGAGTTGTGGGCATGCGCGACTCGTCACTGCTCTGCACCGATAGCGCAGAAAGAAGAAGAATCTCATGAAAAAGGGTCTTTAAAACAGAAATAAATCACTGATGTTTTGAGAGTGAGCATTTACACCGCAAAAAAAAACAGCAGAGTTTGAAAAAACATCACTCTACAGGTGGGCTTTCCGATTCAAACTTTTGTCTTGTTTAGTTTTTATAGTTTTTGTTTGCAGTGTGAATGCCCCTTATGCCAGTGCATTCTGTACCAAGGGGGTTACATGTTTATGAAATCACATGCCAAGAAGTGTCCCATCTGCTAAAGAAATAAGCTGGAGGTGAAAGAAGTAAAACATTCCCATGTTTTCTCGAGTCAGCAACGCCTCCGCCGTGCAAGAATGTATTTTCAGGGTGTGCATAGATGTGTTTTTAAAGGGATCGTTTAACAATGTTAAATCTGAGATACACGTTCCTACGTGTTATCAGTGTCTGTGATATGGTATATTGCAGCCCTAAAAAAATCGCGCTTCAAAATGATCAAGAAGTGCCTCAAAAAAGTAAAAATCTTTGAGTGACCGGTTTTACCATTCTCGGTTTCCCCAATAGACTGTAGTGTTATAAAAAACCGTTCAGCGAACGGTTTTCAAAATTTGTAATTTCAATCATAAATATCTTGATAATCAGACAGGCGATCGGCTTGTAAAAGTCATGGAGTTCCTGACTGACCTAAAGGTTTATAATTATCATTGCAGCATGAGCTTAATCCCGGATTTTGTTTCAGAATCTGAGACAAAGTTACCGGATCCCTTTAACATGTTCTTGGTTTCTTTTGAGTGGTGGGAGGCAATGGAAGAGATTGCAACCTGGAAACACTCATTGGCAAGCAGATGAAAAGGATCATCATATTGTCACAAATATTGATTAGGTTTACAGGAATACATGTAGAGTTGTAGACCTATGAGAACTTGGTTCAGTTGAAACCTTTTTGATATAATAAAACACTTCACTCTTAGGTAAAAATTAAAGGGAAACGGTGATGCAATACTTTCTAGATATAAACGTATCATTTATTTTTTGTCTTTTCTTCTGAGTCTCTAAAAATTGCATAAACAATCTTGTATTTTGGTGTAGCTACATGTAATGTTAAAAAGCAAAATATTGTTATATTTCCCCATTGAAATCAAAACTGAAAACCTATTTGTTTTTTTCGTTGTAATTATTGCAATATTCTAATTTTGTTTTTTCTTTTTTCCTTTCTCATGTTAGTTTACATGTATTTTTCTCTAAGCGCCATGACTGAGCACCGAAAGGTGGACCTGTGCGCTATACAAGTAGCCACTATTATTATTATTATTGATAGCTTGAGACATTTCTTTTACATTTTACTGAGGCTTGATCTTTACTAGCCATCCACCCCCTCACCCCTCCCCCCTCCCCCTCCCCCCCCCCCCCCCATCATATAGAGTTTGCACTATTGACCTTCAACTTATTGATTTTTGTCCTGTGATCACACCAATCTGTCACCTGACGCACCAATCTATCACTCCGGACGGACGAGAAGTGGGAGTAGCATGTAGTGGGCCCCCTTGATGGAATGCGAGTCAATAACTGAACCAACAAGCATCCTAGCTCATAATAAACCCATATCTTCCATCTCGAGAGGTGTCTTCATGGGCAATGACATGGGCATCCGTTCAGACTATCAAAATTCATTGCATGGATGTAGGGACAGTGTACACGAAAAGTAATCAATATTTCTAGTATGAATGATGTAGTAAGCATCAAATAACAAAACATAAAGAAAACAATAAAGAATCAGTGGCTCCTTTCTCACCTGAACGTGGAATTTGTACAAAAAACTATTTAACCAGGAAGGTGCTTATCAATAAGCACACGCTAAGGCCATAACAAAAATATACATGTTTAGCGTCCCCGCCCGCTTCCTTTATGGGGGCCGCCTCCTCCTTGAAATAAAAAATTCTAATTAATATTTAAAAAACACGAAAAACACTGCTAAAATTATATATTTCTGATTTAAAAAAAAATATTTAAAAATGCCGGCAGCCATCTTGAAAAATTGCCTGACTGTCAGGGAAAATGTACCGAGCGACCATTTTGAAGAAGAAAAAAAAAAGGGCCTCCTCCTTTTTTTTGTCTTCAAAAAGGCAGGACGCTAAACTATTTGTTTTTTATTTGGCCTACCGTAATAATTGGCCCCGCTGATATGTCATCAGGCCTCTTCGAAACAAGTTTCTTTACATAGCGTTTCTTCATACTTAATAATTATCTTTCTGAGTTCGGTATTCCTCTAGCAGAGCTGCCAACTAGTACGGATTTCCCGTAATTGGTACGGAAATTAACGACCATTACGGAATGTTGTCTCAAATTACGGATTTAAAAAATAAAAATGATTTTTTTTTTTTTTTTTTTTTTTTTTTTTTTTTTTTTTTTTTTAATTTATTTTTTTTTTTTAAATTTTCAAATATGATTTATAGTAGCTCGCTGAGAAAGACAGAAAAGTATCAAGTTTTCTCTTAATAGAAGCCATTTTTCATGGAAAACGGTGACTTGAAACTCAATATTTAACAACTTTGTGTGAGTATAATCACCAAAAATGTCAGATAATCATACGCCCATTCGTCCGCGCAGTATTGGCGTGCAGTTTTTTTTATAGATTCATAGCGCCGCATAGGAAATTACTGATTTATACCCCAAATTACTGATTTTGAGCCTTGTGATTACTGATTTTCTGTGCTGGAGGTTGGCAGCTCTGCTCTAGTGTGAATGGGCTAAAAAGCCATGTAATTGGGAGGTGGGTGATGGATGTGGTCGTTAGGAGTGTGTGTGTGTGTACTCTGAGGATGTAATGATGCACTCTAGTCTTCGTCTGGGAAACCCAGGAGTGCTCACTTCCAACATGCCATGCGTGTCATGACAACTGTGATTGTTATGCCTTTGGCAGCCTGTAAATGCACTCAGAGGTAGATCATGCTTATCAATGAACCTCATGATTAGTCGTATGTACTTCTATATATTGCTGTGCTCGATAATAGGTCCTTCATGAAAAAATAGTTTAAAACAGGCTTTTCGCTTATTGGTTTGGTGCACATGGGTCCTCATTTGTAATTTGTGGACCCCTAAAAATGTCTTATTGTAAACATGGGGCCTATGTATATATAAAGACCCTAAGCAGGGCTTAAATTAATCCAAGGCCACCAAGGCCATGGCCGTGGATGCCCCTGGATGCCCCTTTGATTGGCCTCAATGCCCCTCTCATTGGCCTTAGAGATTTGTTGTGCCCTTTCCAATTCTTCCTATTTGTGCTGTATAGGAATGTGCCCTACAGAAAAGTGGCCTTGCCCTAAAAATATTGAAATTTGAGGCCTGCTAAGGATTTCAGTCCTTATCCCCTGTGAAAAAAGAGTTGCTGTAGAGCCCTGGTTATGAAAAAATTAGCTGGAAGGGATAGCTTTTACGGAGAATTTGGACAACTATGATTACTGTTCAGCCATCAGTCAACAGCTCCTCATTATACTTGTATACTGTAACATCAGTAGTTTTGACAATGTACGGCAAAAATTCAGTGTTGTGAACTTGTGATTCAGTGGTTTCCCCAGCATAAAGGTTTTAATGATGAAACCCACCTTCATGAACCTTTGCCAGTTCCAATTCCAGGCTTGATAGCTCAGTGGTAGAGCAGTGGTGTCATAATTGGAAGGTCAAGTGTTTGCAATTAAAGTAGATGTAATAACTCCTTGGATGTACATGTACTAGCGCCCTTTGGTAAAGTGCAATTCCTCATTACCAAGTCCCTCAAATAAAAAGCAGAAGGTCCCCAGGGTCTCTTCTTACAAGCATGCTTTTACGCAGTCAGATAGAATGAATCGTCACTCTTGATAATTCTTAAAGTATCTTGAACAAAAAATAATTCTGTATCTAAAGCAGGGCTCCCACTTAGCCGAGTTGGAACCCTCGAGTTGTGGCGAGCTGGCGCGATCTTATGGCAAGCCGTTTTATTACTAATTGATATCTAGAAATCAATTCTTGATATCAAGAAATAATTTTATGTTGTAAAGCAATAGTAATTTTTGATATCAAGAATTCGATTTCGTGATATCAGGAATTCGATATCGTGATATCAAGAATTATGTTTTAATGATAAAACTGCTTGCCATAAGATCGCGCCAGCTCGCTACAACTCGAGGCTCCAACTCGGCTAAGTGGGAGCCCTGCTTAAACTAGGAGTCAATAAAGAGCCTGTTGTTCCACTGTCATTGACATCAGCACTGTGACGAGCTAAGATTTGTTTTCCTTCTCCTTCAATGTTAAATTTGTTGTTACTCTTCATGTTAATGCCCTTATTTGGTTTCATTGGCAATAATGTATTATGAAATGCATACATGTCTGGAGGACACGTATAGTACATAGCTTGCCATATTAGTACAACATCGAATGGGTCTTATTTATACTTTATAGAGGCAATGGAATCGTCATGACAGGAAGCTTAATTGGCACAAGGGCAGAAAGAGTTCATTGAATAATTGTGATTATAACAGCGAGACAAGTAAAACATAACATTTCCTTCCCTTCTCTGATTTATCTCTGTCTCTGTCTCTCTCTTTCTCTTTCTCTCTCTCTCTCTCTCTCTCTCTCTCTCTCTCTCTCTCTATCTCTCTCTCTCTCTCTATCTCTCTCTTTCTCTTTCTCTTTCTCTTTCTCTTTCTCTCTTTCTTTCTCTCTCTCTTTCTGCATGTCTTCTATTGAATGTCACATAAACGCGCTATGTTGGAATGTCTATAAACAAATTACAGACATGCAAGTGAACGCACTGCTGGCGCGGTCATCATTATTATTGATGTATGAATTAAATCTGAGTTGGAATGTATACATCCTGTGACAAAAACCAATCAAATGTCAGATCTGCAAAGTTAACCCTGAAGTCCCTAATATAACATACCGGTAAAGCCTTTTGTACATACATTTGAGGTTGTAGTTCCTTTCTATATATCTATCATGTTTTATAATGAGCCTAACCCACAAACCCCATCTCTTTATTCTTTCTTCCTTTCCCCCAGCATGCGCCAGGAGTACCCAAGATCCTGGTCGGTAACCGTCTCCACCTCGCCTTCAAGCGTCAGGTGAGCGGAGAGGAGGCCCAGGACTACGCCATCAGGAACGAGATGGCCTACTTCGAGGTCAGCCCGCTCTGCGACTTCAACGTGACAGAGTCGCTGACGGAACTGTCACGTCTGGTGCTCAAACGCAACGGCATGGAGAGGTTATGGAGAACAAATAAAGGTGAGTAAAGAATGGATATCACTAATAATAATAATAATAAAGGATAATAGTGGGTTCTTGTATGTCTCTTTATTCTTATTAATTTTTTTATATATGACATGCTGAAGTTTTGAATAGGTATATCGTTAAAGACTCCTGTCAAATAGTTACACATTTCTTTGATTTAGAGATGTTTGATAGCTGTCCATACTTCAAAAGGAATTTGGATCACATTGTATTTCATAAGTATTTAGATACTTAGCTATATGTAGTAGTGGTGGTTATTTTACCTGACTGCTTAGAAAGCATAAATGCTTGTTAGTAAGCAACTAGAGGACCCAAGGCTTTTCCTCTCCGAGGTACTTGTCTTTAGAGAGACGATTATTATTGCAAAATCAATGAATGACTTTGAATACAGATGCATTGAAGATTTTCATCTTACACTTCAATTCTTGTCTATTCTTACATTTACCCTCATTATAAGTCCAAGATGAAATGCTGAAGTATATTGTCAGTAAAAGCTACGTTTGTCAAGTGTATGGTTTGTTTAACTGTTCATTAACGAATACTGATGCTACAGGGAAATTAATGTGCTGTACATGTATGATCATCTATATACTTACAGATGTTACATTTGGCATTTCTTATGGAAAATTAAAATTATGTCATCCCAAGGCTGTCATGAATACAAATTCACTTTTTCATTACCCCCCATTCCCTTTCTTGTTTCCCTCTCATATGCAGTGCTGAGCCTCCAAGATTTCTGCTGCCGGACCATCGTCAACTGTACCTCCACCTACTCCATAGACAAACTGCCCATCCCGCTGGTGCTGCGCTCGCGGCTCAAGTCCTTCGCCGACGCCAACCACATGCACAGATACATGCTGCCCCCATTGGACATCCGCTCCAAGAAGCGCAGGACGATACTCAACGCTCAGGACCCGCCGTATTCAGCGCGAAAGAGTTGCATAGTGTCATGACAACGGGGTTGCCAGTGGCTACGCCGAATCGGTGCCGAGTGCCGCTGGACAAAATGAACGTTTTTATGGAAACGATATACTTCCTTTGGTATAGCGGGAAGAGCGCCATCCAGTTTTATATACTCACTGCAATATTCTATGAGTAATCCTATTCCTACATTTTGCCACTGGAATTTATCCTTGCATTTTTGTATTAGCTTTTATAGAATTGTGTGTCCGATAAAAAAGTTGAGAATAACCATGGTGAATTTGTGTTTGTATTTGGTCTACCACATACCATAAAAGGTAGAGCATTTTTTTACACTAGGGGGGTTTGTTATAGTATTATAATTCTTTACCCGTTCCCAATTTCTTCTTATTCTAGACTAATGCTTTTTTGTGTGTTTGTTCATTGTTTCCGCTCATTCTCTCGACAATCATTCAATAAACATGTTTACTAATTTCATGCATACTTTTTGAACAAAATTTTCTCTTGACATCTATAAAGCTTTTATGCTTTCCCGACAAAGCAACAGATAATGTACATGTATGCAAAGTGCATTCCATCCATACAAATGCCATTTTTTATAGCAGGCGAATGAAATTGCTTGTGAACAGGGGTTAGGGAGAGGAATACATTAGTAAACGGATCAATTTGTCAGTGTTTTGTTTATCAATCAACAAATCTGTCATAAAAACATCAATGTACAAATTCATTGGTTCATAATATTGACGGCAAATTATGCTAACCACCATTTTGTATTTACGTTATCATTGGCTCTCTGAACCCAGCAGTATCTTCATGTTTGTACTGAAGAAGAAAGATACACTTCAGGTTTAATAGCATAAATGAAAAGCCAAGATGAGATGCATAGACACAGCTTTGGGGTAATGATTTGAAGTCATATGAACTGATTATTTTGGTAAAATTCCTACATATGGTGTTATTGGTCAATAGTCCTTGCAAGGTCACAAGTTCATAGCTATGAGACCTACTACCCTTTTCAATTTTGTTTAAATTTTATCTCAAACACAGATTATTCATTTAATTCCATCATTCATTCCCTAATATTGCAATTCCCCTACAGCATAAAATTCTTATTTTTCCCTCAAAAGTTGAGTTTAGCCATGAACAAACTTAATATACCACAAAATTTTGTTTGAAAAAAGTATCAACCAATTGAATTTCTAAAAATCCAATTAATCATAAGATATCTTAACCCCAGATATTTTTTTATTTATTACCAGTCATCATTGTATACCGGAGTCATAACATAATATAGAACATGATATTGACTGTGTATTGTATCCCACATCCACTAGCGCAAATCGTATAGGTGGTTAAAGAATGCGTCGTTCAGTTTATTTTGTCGTTTCTACTTTTATGCAGAAATATGCAAACAAAATTGACAGGGTTCTATGTAGATGTGATGACTTTTTGTAGACATTGCATTTTTTTTTACATCGGATATTGTGCTGTTGTTAGATGTGGCCTGTTTATTATTCTATTCCAGCTCATGGCGTTGGAAGCTTGTCCCACAAATGTTATAAGAAACAAAAAAATCTTCATCATTTTTCTCTTCTACGTCTTGCCCTTATTTCTTATTCCACACTTAAGCATCTTCTCGTTGTTTTCTTTTGATAAAGGCTGTCATATTGTGTTATAAACAAATTTCAGTTGTGAATACTTCACTCATGTGGAAACCTGAAGAGAACATCAATTAAAAAACAACAAGAAATATGTTTTTATGCATTTATCATCACAAACATTAGTCAAGTTTTTTTGTAAGGTTTACCATAATCCCAGCTCATGATTTCAGCAATGAGTGCAGAATCTGTAACAAAGTAAGAGCTATGGGAGCTGTAATAAATAAATCCATCGCTTTTTTGGTAATATACTTCGGTGAAAGATTTCTGGAAAGTATTTTATCAACAATTTGTTGTAAATCGTAATATAACTCTGAAAATTTAACATATAAGTTTGTCCCAAAGAAGAGTGCTGAACCTTCATTCACAAAACATTTTTGTTCTTGATGAACTACAGATCGTTTTCTAGATTTTCACTACCCAATAGAAAAAAGTTGTATGCATTGTATTAATTTGTCATCTAGCCATGTGTATGTTTGAATGAAATATCACCTAATGAGTTTGTATTCATGTAATTACTTCTGCCATTTTGTGATTGTGTTTTTCTTTTTCTTCTTCCGTTTTGAAGATGGCTTCGGCTGTCAATACCACTACCTCTTTTCATATAAAATGATTTGATAGACATGGAAAGAGAGGTGCAGTTATTACTGATTGTGAAGTAGTAATGTCATTTGTATAATTGCAGAATTGAAAGATTATCAGGATTACTTTTGGAATAATCAATGGAGCTAGCAAACGATTTGTCCAGAATCATAAGCCTTACATGTATCTTTTAGAAAATTGAGAAATTATTGTGAGCCATACCATTAAATATCTTGTGTCACCACTAATTAGATTGATCTTGAATATCTGGTGTATGAAAGAAGTACTGAGCTCACATTTCACTGTTGAGGTACCATTTCATTTGGGTAGATATATTTTGGCCATCAGGATTGATAAATGAGATTGTGGAGTTTTTGGTCTGCAAGGAATTGGATGAAAATGGTTTTGGTCTTGAAATTATAGACGTACCTAAAACAAAGAGACAACATCGAATCCATGATCCGGGCCTGTTTCGTAAAAACTGGTTATCAATAACAAGTTAGAAAGCCTGTTATAAGCTACCAAATCATTGCATTTGATTGGCTTGGAGCAAATGTGTCATTGAATTTTAGCACTTGTTAATGATAGAAAAAGGAAGCCCTGGACCAATACTGGTTTCGAAGACATTGCATATCTTCTCTGTCAGATCAATCAGGGCCCCATTTCACAAAACTTGTCATCAGTGACAAATGACAGTTTATGTTATAAGCTAGTGAAATCCTTGCTTCTGATTGGTTATCAGCAGAATTTTGTCATTGAAAAAAGGCTTTGTGAAACAGGTCCCAGATGTACATTTGTAAACTACAATTATAAAATGCATTTATTTTTCATTTATGATCACAGTTTGTACAAGGGTGTCATTCATTCATTCTCATAGCCTTTTCTGTGTTTTACTGTTGATATATGTTCTACAATTATATAACAAAAAATGTGATGCAAATGTAAACAAAGCCAAGTTCTGTTTTGAGTTTGTCATATTGGTTCACGTGAGAATAAGAGTTGTGTCTTTTGATCTATTCAGTTGCCAATTTGTTGCCACTCTTTGTAAATATAAAAATATATGTCATTCTTTTATTGTGGTATGTGCTTCATAGTATGTGTGGTCAAAACCATTCCTGGTTGAGTGCTTGAAATGTCTGATTCTTGTGGGAAAAAAATCAGTGCAATCCATTCTAAATAGTTATCTTACAAAATAGTTACAAGATAATGGTGCGAAAGGCACGATAGTCGTGTTGTGACTCAAGAGGCAAACTCTATTGCCCGAATTCACAAAGGAGGTTTGTAGACAAACCGAGGTTTATGTACGTCATATGACACATTTTTTACAAACCTGGTTTGTAAAAACGCGTCATTACGCGTCATATGACGCACGAAAACCAAGGTTTGTCGACAAACCTCCTTTGTGAATTCGGGCCTATGGGTTGTTTTTATCAAGGTGTAAAAAACTTTATTTGAGTTCACTGATACATGAAGCACCAAATGAAGAGCCCTTTAATCTGTGCAAATTTCCATAATTCCGGAATAGAATGATTAAAGGACATGGGTCCAGTTATAAAGCGAGAAATCAATTTCATAATGACATGATTTCTACAAGAAATTATTGACAGAAATATGGCAATCTTTGTGGGATGAAGACGCTGACCCTTAAATAACGCTCCATAAATCAGTGGGCTTTAAGTCGAGGATTAAACTGGACTAAAGATTGTATGCTTTTATTAGTATGGCCTATCCAACCCAACATTGAAATCCAAAGGGCTGTGGGCAATTTTACCCAGAGCTACTGAAATAGCCCCCTGTAACCCCCACATAGCCCCCTGAAAATTTAGTTCTTATGAGAATTACTATTTAAAGAGTTTCTTGTGCCAAATGCATATTGGCAGTGAGATGGCTTCAGGTTTGACTGTATCACTGTTACTTAATCACTGTTTTCTATTTTACAACCGAATGTCAATGTGGTAAGAATCAGTCACTTGAAATATGACAGTTTGTTATGAGCTAGCCTCTGTCTTGTGTCTTCATATGTGACCTTTTATCTATACATTCTCCCTGTTCAAATCGTGAGTTTGTTATAAGTTGATTGTAAAATCTAATTTTTAAAAATGTAGTTAATTCCTCTATCCTCTAACAGATGAAATTGTGGATCAATTTTTCCCACAGGAATAGCATAGATACCACCGTTTTAATTGCAGTATGTTATCACTTTGTTCAGGTGTTCTGTAGGTGTTCAAACATAGATTATGATTCCAATATGAACTAGAGTGTGTTAATCCTTGCATTCATGTTACTGCTTATTTGCTATGCAGACATTGGTGTATGTTTATCAGTTGTTTGTTTTTGCTGGTGTTGTGTTTTTGCTGGTGTTTTTTTTCTGTAAGTAAATTGGCCAAATATTTTGTATCATAATGAGTATATAGTTTGTACATAATGTGAATATTTAAAAAAATATGAAAAACTGTTGGAATAAAAAAGAAGAAGAAAAGGTACATGGTTTCCTTGTCTTAGAAGTGCATAATTATCTGTATCAGAGAGAGAATGCAGAGAGTGATGAAATGGAGTTTTTTGGGGAAAGACGTCTGGAGAGAAGCAAGAGTGGGAATAATGAGGTGCAACAGTTATTGTGAGGGCTGAGGAGGGGAGGAGGATAGAAAGAAACAGATGTGTATCAACGATAAGAGATGTGAGAGACTAGGAGAGAGGAGGAAAGGAGGGAGAGGGAAAGAGATAGAGAGCAAGAGAGCAGGAGGGAGGGGGAGAGAGAGGGGAGAGGTTGAGTTGAGAGAAATGGGGAGTGGGGCAAAGAAAATTGGAGAGAGAGAGATGGAGACAGACAGCCAGATATTTGTTTTAAAGACAGCAGGAAGTGTGCCCACAGATGATGTGATGAACCTCTTTTGGGGTCAGTTTGTGTTGCAGTTTGGTATAAAGAGGTAATTAGTTGATTATTTATTGTTATTAGTGCATTATTTTTTTCATTTATTCAGATTCTGGAAGTCTTTCTGATTTTGACGATCCTCCAACTTATAAAACATTGAGAAAATATAATACTTTTCATTTTTGCTATAAAATTGTGAGATTTATGTTAATAAAAAGCATTCAGCTCACAATGATCTTGAAATTAAAAGATCTCCCAAATCGAGATACAAATGTAATGACACATTTGACCACTTTTAGATATTCTATAGAGCCTGTAGGTTCTTCACAGTAATTCCATGTTTATACTTCCATCCTAAGATGTAGTACCCTCACTTAATCTTGATCCAATATTGTAATATTTGATTCTACATCGAATTATTTTCATATAGTACAAGGCGGGTGGCATGCACTTATTTGTCTAGTCTTTGTTTACTTCCGGGGATTACGTCAGCCTCCACTTTGGGAATCTCTTATCACGTGATCAACACACTTTTTGTTTCTCGATCTGGTGTGGCGAAAACGTCGACGGATTCTGCGACGAAATACACGGAAAATGGTGGTATTTTCACATCACATCCCATATCTTCCAACTTAGATGAAACGGAGCCACCATAAGACATGTTCAGGGTTCTTCAGAATCTACCACAAAGTAAGTTACAAAGCGTAAGACCTACAATAGATCTACATAATTTTTTACATACAAATTACAGGTATACCGGGCCGGTGCGGATGCGGTGCTGTGCATGTGTCGAATGATAAATGATGTGTGATCTTGCGCTGTGCCTGTGTGATGCGATGTGTGGGCGTGTGTTTCTGTTTGTTCAAATGTACCCTTGCAATTGATATCAAGTTTCTCAAAAGTTGACTGTAAATGCCAACATTAATGAGAACAAAGGTGCTTGTATGATGTATTCATCAGTTGTTAGCAGTTGCAATCGCAATAAAATAAATGTATATTTAATTGTTAAAGAAGCTAGGCGGAGGTTTCAAAAGGCTTTTAATCTTAATAATGTTGGTATCATTACAAAGTTAATGTTACAATCTTTCTAATGGTTAATATTTGGTTGTCAAAAATTGTTACAGAATTGACTTATCTGCTATTAAAAGTGGTGAAATTACTACCCGATTATTCCGCCCTCGATCGGCCCGCTATTGTGACGTACGATTTGTGACGTAGGAGGTTGGGCACATGAGCGCGAGAGTGCTCCCAAGAGCTCTCACACAACTCTCGCCTGCATGCATTATACGTTACAAACGCCACTCGAACGCTAAATATCTGATCAAAATGTCCGAGCTCGAAGAAGAGGTTTTACTCGATTTAGAATTCGAATTTGATGGGCACAGCTCCACAACTAGTGACAGTGGTACTGATAGTGACGATGATGATAATGGGGTGTAGGAGAGATGGAAAAAAGAGAACAATTCGGAGAAGACGGCGTCGATGCTGGTGCAAGTCCAGTGATAGTATATCAGCGCGAGCTGGCTGAGCTGCCAGCTGCCGCTCAGCTCCCCCGGCCCCGCTCAACTGGCGATCGATCTGTCAGATCATGCACCTTAATTGTCACTGGGGTGACTGGGCGAGACATTTTCGAATTTGTCGGGATGTGTAGGGCTCTTTAGCAAATTTCACGGATAACAAAACAAAGACGATCAGATGTGAGGTTATATTTGGCGAAAATCAATTACAAATAGAACTGCAGCTGCAGGACATAAACATGCAAGGGAAGCTCGCGATTCACTCATCATTATTGTCTCCGTATATAATCAACAGCAATCACTATCACGCCAAGGGCAAGGCATGATGACCGAACAAATGCAAAACATCTCAGCAAATTACACAGAACGGAAGGGTATTTGGACAAATCAAATTGCAAGATTCACCCCTCGTATTATATAACCTAAATTTGCTTAATATTATATGTAATTACATGATTTCTAGAGATTGTTATTCCACTTTCTGGTCAGGATATGAAGCATGCAAAGTCTGGATAATGTATACGTATAGGCCTATGCAAAACACCGCACGCGAGCTGTGCGAGAGGCGAGCTCGAGGCCTAGAATTGCGATCGTGCCCAACCAGTGGCGTCATAATCGGCCTACTGCGCGAACAAACTGTTCAAGCCAGGAATAGAAGTTTGAGGAGGTTCTTGGAAAAAGCTTCTTACCGCGTTTCATTTATATTTACAAGACTTTAGAGCAGAATGTGTGTGTTCAAATTGGTCTACGCTATCCGGACATGCATAATTTGCCCATTTTGAGTGATTATGTGAAATTTCTTCGCCTAGCTTCTTTAATGTGAATTGGTATTTGTAGATGAGCGTGCATGATGATTGATGAGTGTAATTTTGTAAACAAACCAACCATTTACACTTACGATTTGAGTAAACATGGTATATAAGTTTACTTGTTGAATATATCCTCTAAGATTGATAAATTACTTGGTAACTTGCCCAAGTTAGGCCATTTTAGTTAGAAATTTGGGCATAATAATTGAGGTGTTCAAACATGTTAATTTTTACTTTTTTTTGGAGGAAGTTTAGACTTAAAGTCTAGTTTGGGGATTCAGATAGACCCTAAGTTAAATTTTAAAATGATTCCTTCAATTTTCCTTGTGTGTATATATAATTATAAATTTCTCCAAATTCGATTTGTTTAAAAAGACTTTCCATGCCTTCTGATGAGCTGAGTAGAGGAAATATAGTTCACACAAGTTTAATTTTGTTATGTTTTTATTTGCATCACTCAGGATTGTTCAAGTCTCATGGCCATGGCGGAGTCTACTGGGCCAATAGAGGGCAGCCTGTTGCTGAATCTCAACGAAGGAAGTATCAGGATAACATCATCGTGGTCTCTTATCCAAGTCATGAACTAGATGCAGGGTAATACAGATAGAAATTGTGTAAATTTAAATTTGGCATTTTTGAAAAAGAAAAAGATTTTCCAAGAAATTAGACTTTTGATTCATTCTACTTGAATAAGGTTACTCTAGATTCTCCCAATATGTTCTGACACCTAAACACAGGATGCATGTGAAAATAATGAAGTTTTCTTCCATCGGCCATGTATTATATCCCTTTGCACATTTGAACAAACAATAAATTGGCATTTAATGTAGAAGTGTGAGAATTTAGGACAACCATTCTCTGATATTTTTTATTGATACATTATCTCTTGATAAATTATGATGGAAAGCCTAAATTGTCAACACAGTGTACTGAAATATTACAAAACTATTTAGTTTAAATATTAAATATCCATTTTGCTTTTTGCATTATTTTCAAAACCATGAAGGTAAGGTAAAGATTAGCTTTCTCTCTTCAATTTGTTTTATTATGTCATTTTTTTTTCTTCTTTTTTTTAATTTTCATTTATATTCAATTTGATGTTTATAACTATAAGATCTGTTTTATATTTGTAACACGGACTTGCTGAAAAGCAGTCCTTTTAGGCTGATGTCTTTACTGTGATTAAATAAATTCAATTCAATTTCAAAGAAACATTTGATATCCTGTGATTGTGTAATCATTTATTGATTAAAAGTTAAAAGTAAAAATTTCTTTATCCTTTCCATCTAGCCTTCACACGAGCAGCAGACTTGAGAAGGTTGGACACCAGGGGAGCTCTGATGAAGAATGGAAGAGAAGTTTCAAGCAGCGGATAGAATGGGACTCCTTCCGAAGGTCTAGCTATGCCTCAGAGGCTCTCGGATGGGTAGGTCCATTTTTACTTTTTCAGCCATTGTCGATCCACTGCAGGATGAAGGCCTCGGCATGATGTCTCCAAATGTCTCTGTGTAGTGCCTGTTGGTACCAGTTTAATAACCTTTCCCCAGTACTGTTGTAGCTCATCTCTCCATCTTTTTCTTTGGCGTCCCCTGTTACGTTTTCCCTCATATGGTGTCCAGTGAGTCCCTTTTTACCAGTTCACAAATGTATCAAATTGTGATGCATGTTGTTTCTACTGCAATAGTAACTGTTGCATACCCTCAATGGCGGGCACATTCTACCAATCAAAACAAATATAACTTGAACAAAAGTCAATATAGAAAAGACATCAGGTCCAAGAAAATCTGTGCTGAAGGCTTATGAGAATGAAAATTGTGTTCCTTGTTATGAGAAGTGTTGAATTGTGACAAAGAAAACAAAAAAACATTTGTACTAGATTCCATGAGTAAGCTTTCAATCAGAGAAGGTGAAGTGGTAAAGATGAAAAGAGTGAAATAATTATAAAGGAAATATAGCGAAACTATGCTCTTTTTTTTTAATGGAATGATGTTTCGGTAGCATAAACAAAATTACTCAAAACACCCAATTTACTCTCTCTCTCTCTAAGTGCCATATCGTTTGACTTTGGCGATCATGCTGTTCCACAACCCTCGGCTCCTAGCCTTCTGTATTAGTACCACTCCCAGTTCTTTCACTCCTCTCTCTTCCAACAATTTCTGCAGACTGTCCATCCAAAGTATCCTCCTTCTTCCCCTACTCCTTCTTCCCACAATTTTCCCTGTCAAAGCAAGGTTCTCTAAGCCTTCTTTACGTGTAATGTGACCCATGAACTTCAACTGCCTAATCAACATCTCACGTATCATTTTCCTTTGCACTCCAGCTCGTGTAAGAACTTCCTCATTACTAACTTTGTCAGTCCAGGGGATTTTCATCATTCTTCTTAGAAACCACATTTCGCAACTTTCCAAACGCTTTTTAGTATCAGAGGCTAAAGTCCATGTTTCACTACCATACATAAGTACTGGGTAGATGTAACAATTCAATACCCTTATTCTGGTCCTCATACACATTGTTCGATTTGTCAGAATTTTGCCTAACTTTGAAAATGCAGATTTAGCGAGAGCTATCCTTCTCTTGATCTCTGTCTCGCATCTGGCATCTTCGGTAATCATGCTGCCGAGGTAGTTAAATGAGTAGACTTGTTTAATAGTCTGTTCTTTCAGTTTCAAGTTACATTTTGGACTGCTCTTCTTGGATACCACCAGGCACTTTGTCTTGGTATAGTTGATCCCTAGTCCCATTCTCTCACTTTCTTTTACAACTACATTCAGGAGTCTTTGGAGATCTTTCTCTGATTCAGAAAATAAAACAGTGTCATCAGCATATCTAATATTTGTGATTGAATGACCACCCACTTGTATCCCATTTTCATCTTCCAATTCTCTTAGAATGATTTCACTATACATATTGAACAGGTCTGGCGACATAACACAACCCTGTCTGACTCCCCGTCTGATGTTGATATATTCACTACACTCTCCTTCTACCCTGATGCATGCAAACTGATTCCAATATAGACTTTGTAGCAGTCTTAGATCTTTCCTATATATATCAAGCTTTCTCAGCTCTTCAAAAAGTTCTGAATGTCTTACTTTATCAAAAGCCTTTGAAAAATCAATAAAACACATGTACACATCCTTTTGCATTTCGACTGCTCTCTCCGTTATATTTCTAACCACAAATATTGCATTTCTTGTGCCCGCATCCTTTACAAAACCAAATTGTTCCCTTCCGATCATGGGAGTTATGCTTCTTCTTGCTCTCAAAAGCAGAATCCTCAAAATAATCTTAGTGATATGGCAAATAAGGCTGATTGTCCTATATTGCTCACAATCCACGGCTCCCGGTTTCTTTGGGAGAGTAATGAAAATGGATCTGCCCAATTCATCTGGAAATGTTCCGTCATCATATATTTTGTTGATAATTTCTGTTAATCTATCAACACCATATTCCTCTAATGCTTCAAACATTTCAGTGACCACACCATCTGGTCCAGCTGCTTTGTTCTTCTTCATCTTTGACATTGCCCAACGGACTTCAGATTTAAGAATTTTCTCCCCTTTGACTTCATCTGCAAAACTCGGCATTGCTTCCCTACTATCCTCAAAAAGTTCGCCAATGTATTGCGTCCACCTACTCATTTTGTCCTTCATTTCAAACAGGATTGACCCATCTTTTCCTTTGATACAGCCAGGGTTTGAACAACCAGACTTTTTACCTGAAATCTCGTTTATTCTTTGGTAAACATTACTATTCTTATCGAATTGATTTTCAATTTCTACACATTGTTCGTTTAGCCAGCTCTCTTTTGCCTCATTACATTTTTGCCTAATTTGTTTGTCTAGGTCCCTATATTTCTTGCATTGTCTATTTCCAATTTTCTGTCTATCTTTCATCATTAAAAGAATCTCCTCTGGCATCCATTTGTTCCTTCTTTTTCTCTCTTTCGTCGGCACATACCCTTCCGCTGTTTCTACCAGAATATTTCTCATCGTCTCCCACGTGTTTTCTTCACCTTCATCTATGAGCAACTCAAACCTATTCTTTACTTGTACAGTAAATTCTTGACGTATGTCCGGTTTACTCAACTGTTTAAAATCCAATATGTTCACAACTTTTGGTCTCTTGAGTTTCTTTAATTTGCACTGAAGTGTACATATCACCGGCACATGATCACTTCCGCAGTCAGCCCCTGGATATGTTTTTGATTGTTTCACTGCTCTTTTAAATCTACTATTTATGGCAATATAGTCTATCTGGTTTCTGACGATGTCGCCAGGACTCTTCCAAGTGTATACTCGTCTAGGGTGTTCTTTGAACCAAGTATTAGTGATGACCATGTTCTCCCCCTCACACCACTGAACCCATCTGTCCCCTCGTTCATTCCTTTCACCAATTCCATGCGGACCTACTGCTTTGCCCTCTATACCTTGACCGACTTTAGCGTTCAGGTCTCCCAGGACAATGACAATGTCATTCGATTTGCACTGAGATTTAGCTTTATCTAAGGAATCATAAAAGGTGTCAATAACTTCGTCAGCACTATCTGCCGTTGGTGCATAAACCACTATGATTGAGATGTTAAAAGGGTGTCCCTGTAATTTCACTAGGAGCACCCTATCACTTACACACCAGTGTCCCAACACACTCTTTGAGATATCTGGATCCAGCAGTAACCCCACACCTCTTTCATGCTTTTCACCTCCTGCATAAATCAATCTGTACTCATCTATCACAAACTCGCCGTTATTCAGCCATCTTGTTTCATTTAGTCCTAATATGTTGACATTTAGCCTCATCATCTCTTGTTTAACATTTTCCAGCTTGCCGCTCTGATACAGTGTTCTCACATTCCATGTTCCAACTCTGATGGTATTCCTATTGCGAACAGTAGCTGGCTGACGGTCGGGGCCCACCTGTCGCCCATGGGACACCCTACCGGGCGAGGTGCTTGTACCTTGAGGTAGACGAGCCCCCTTCACGCCTTTGGCTTTTGCTTTAGAGTTGTGGTTCATCATGATTGTTCTTGGAAGAAAATAGTGAAGTGGTTTTCCGTTGCCTTCTTCACCGCAGTAGTTAGCCGTATCTGGGATTATCCAGCACGCCAGTCATTATCAGAGGTTCACCGTTGTCCTAAAAGGATCTTCCGCCGAAACACTCCTACTGCATCGCTGCTGCCCAATGCAGAGCAAGCTAGGCTTATTTAAAGGCGGCCTAAAATCGCCTTCCCAATTCAACGTCTTAGGGGATGCAAGTTTTTATTGGTCCTACTGGTGCCACCCAGTACCACCACCAGCCCCCTGATGTTGAATGGTCCCCTTTTAGTCGCCTTTTACGACACGCAGAGGATACGTGGGGGGTATTCTTGACAGGCCCACCCCACCCCACTTAATTTACTACAGAGGTAAAATATTCATTATCTCTTCCTAAAATTTACTCTATCGTGTCTTTCTTTCTTATTCCTTTTTTTCTTTGACTCATGCTCTAACAAATATTCTTAATGAATCACACAGTTACTTCACCAAGAATCGCTTTCATCCAGAGCTGTTCTATTTGTCAATTTATTTCTGCAGGGTTCCATCATTGTTCTGGGCCTGCAGCTCGGCCGCTTCTTCTCTGCTGGATCACCCGGTGAAAATCGTAGGACGATACACGAGAGTCTGCTGTCCTCTATCGCTCACGTCCTGCCATGTCCGTACTCGTCAAGCCATGTATCGCACGGTAGGAGCATTCTTCCAGAGGAAGAGACAAGCAAGAAGAGAAGGGAAGAAAGCACTCAATCTGCGTCTGATGAAAGTTTCTCGCACCTGTCGCATGAAAGCCCCTATTGGGATTACAAGGTTAGTATAGTTCGTACAGGCTTCATCTCACGGACTGTGTTACCAAACTTTCACTACAGACTTTTAGATTTGCACCACGACAACGTGGACTGCTACATGTGACGTCCCTTTAAGGCACTGTCAGTGCCTTAAGAGAACGTCACACATGACTGCCAGTGCCTTAAAAGGACATCACACGTAGCAATCCACGCAAATCTAAAAGTCCCTATTATTATAAGCTCTGTTTTTAATAGCTAGCACAATATTAGAGTTTTTGAATCTTTATGATATACCTTCAGTTGAGTTGATTATTGATGTGCAAATAATAGAATTGAAAGGATATATGAAAAATATGTCGAGCTCTTTCAGTCTTTTGTTGATTGATCCATGGTAATGATTGCCCTTTCAAGAAGTAATTTGTATCTTACATTATAATGAGTATCTCACTCAAGAATATATATTGTGTTATAAAGTAAACTATTTCTGTCATTTCAACACCCAAATTTTAGACATGAAACTTAATTTTATTCCATTTCACTGCTCTTTTGAAGCAAGGTTTGTCTATGTATGAAGAGATTGAATCTTCAATGAGATGCTAAATAAATGGCGTTAAGATAGTATGGACTAAATGTTCTAATATTATTGATTCTTTCTTTCTACAGCCCTTTCATGGTCAGGCAGGTGGATTCTTCAAGACGAGTGAGGAGAAGTCATCACCATCCTCTGTCTCCTCCTCCTCCTATGATCCTTCGTTCAGCCACTCCACAAATGATCCTTCCATCCCCTCATCCTCCATCCCAACCGACATCCCACCTTCATCAAGCAAAGAATCCAAATCGCCCTTTGACCAGGTCACCAGGCAGTGCTGGGGTCGGGTCAATAACATCATCGGAGGTCACCTGATGTCGGAGGGAGAGGAAGAGAAAGCTGTTCATCATTTCAAGATTGCCAGTGAAACGGGCTACAGCAAAGGGCAGTACAACCTTGGCATGTGCTATGAACTTGGGACTGGAGTTCTTCAAGACAATACCCAGGTAGGTGGCAAATTTTACATGATGTTTTTAGTTAGAGTCAGGTATTTGACTTAATAATGATCATTAGAGGAGATGCAATCAGAGTTGTGTCTATGTGTAAAATGCTACAGCAACGAGGGGGCAGTTTCTTGAAACCGTCATAAGTCTAAGTTTGTGGAAATCCCATAGAAACGTGTGTTAATTCTATAACACACGCTTTAATGGGATGTTTAAGAAGTTAGACTTATGACGTTTTCGAGAAACGGCCCCCAGTGCATACTGATAATAGGGTGATATGGGGGTTCACCTGTGGAGCCATCAGTATTTTAGTTGGAGGGCCAGTTATGGTCAAAGGATTGGTTGAACATGGCAGATTGTGCCAGTTGCACTAAATTCCTAACTGAAATCCTAACTGAGGTAGTCCCAGACCTCCCCTGCAAGCAAAATAGTATATTTTTCCAGTAATCAAACAGTATGGATTTTGGGACCATTATTGGCAAAGAAGCATGTTTGGGTTGTGCTTTAATCTCATATTTAAAAAGTTTTGGCGGATGCCTGCCAGGAAATTATCGCTGAGCTGTGAATATTTTATGTGAATTTGTATTTTAAGAGATAGCCAACTGAAAGCATTGTTCATGAAACCCCTGCCATCGTGGTTTTATTTGATACATGTATAATCATCTGGGTTTTTTTCAGGCTGCTGTGTTCTTCAACCTCGCTGCCCAGCAGGGTCATTCACATGCCCAGTACAAGCTAGGCACATACCACCTGGATGGGAGAGGCAACGTGGAGCAGTGTGAACAGTCTGCACTGACTCTCATCACACGGGCTGCTGAAGGGGGCGTGGTCCAGGTAAGAGAAATCTACCATATGAAAATGAATACACATGTGGAAGGAGGGCCGAACTCCATCAAAACAATTATGAGTTATTATGCAAACACTCAATGTTTTGATTAGTCAATGAGACAGAAGGTTTTAATCTCGTTGTGTAGAAACAAATTAATGGTTCCCTTCGAAGACGAAAACATTGACCCTTGAACATGTCAAAATGGTGTTGGGCCCTTCTTTCTCTTGCTAATTCACATGAAATGAAATGGCATTTAAAGAGTGCAAATTTTCTTGTACATAGACGGATTACAGTGGAAATTTATAAGGATTCACGTTAATGACCATGATAATGTCTCATTGTTGTTATTGAAACCCTTGTCACCCTGGCAAGACTGACATCAGACCGATTTTGACGAATGATATTACTCCGAATGGCCAAGATTTTGTTGGTAATCAGTCTGTTTGGTGTTGTGGCCGTGGTATATGGGTTGCAGGGTAATGTACCTGCTCTCAAGTGAGCAATGACAAACAAAAACCTGAAAATAAGAATAATTTTGGGTGCAGATACAAAACAAGACAGTTTCAATAGGAAAAATGGGAAACAAAACACAAATCTGTCCATCAGTAAACATTCAATGTCAATAGCAAAGTGCAATGATTTTGGCATTGTTTGTTTACTTTAACCATCTGGGCTCAGAATGGTCTTGTAATGTATGGTGTAAGTTGAAAAGAGTCAACCATTGTGTGTTTGTTTATTTGAATATCCAGGCTCAGAGTTATCTTGGAATATACTACATGACCAACGAAAACCCTGGTCCCTGACAGGGCAGTAATCTGAAATAAAGAAATATTTCTTCCACTTTGCAATTATTCAATAGACATTGTTTAATTGTTTTAAATCTCCAGGCACAGAGTTACCATGAAGTATATGGAGCACTTTGTGATGATTTCAATAGCCATTGTTTGTTTACATTTGATATCCAGGCTCAGAGTTACCTTGGAATGTACTACATGACTGCTGAGGAACCTGATCCTGAGAGGGCAGTGACTTATCTCAAGGGAGCTGCACAGAAGAAGGTAACAAGAAAGCAGTTGTCTCTAAATTTGTTACCTATTTCACCCCCAGCCCTCTATCTGTTCTGAAAACTTAACAAACTGTTTTATATATTTAGAATAGGTGAAAATCCATCACAGATATGTTAGTATGTATTTGTGAAATACAAGGGCCATTTAAAGGGACTGGATCGGCAGTTTCCATGTGCAGAAGACCATAATTCGCTGACACCAGACTTGGTGGAAATACCATTAATGGGAGTACAAATCTGCACACAGCAAACCCGTTGGCCAGTCAAGAATTACCCCCTTATTGCTCGGAGAGCTTCGGGTGAGGGAAAAGCGAAGCACTACACAAGGTCTAATGGTCATGAAACTGAAGGCTAACCCTGGTGATTGACAACATCTGTTATTTGGTAAACACCCAAACAGTGTCGAATTCTTCATGAGAGCTGACTTCTATGTGACTTTAAGGTCTTTCAAATATGTGTATCTCAAGGATATGAGCTTTCAAAGATAAATTGATAAGATATGGAGTCCAATGGTCATAAACCACACGTCACAATCCTACCCATATTGATATTGTAAAAGAGGCAACAACAAATGACTGAAGTGTATGTAAATATTTTTCAATTTTTTAAATTTATTGTCAGAGGGTTCAATTTTAAAGTGCTAGATCATTGTACTTGAAACCTGTTAGTTAAGTACAGTGTGTGAGTGATAATTGGACAGTTCACATTAACCTGTTGAATTATGAAAGCCATTGCCAATGTAGGCTGAATGAAAACGTAACCTCTCCAGTCTTCATACTTATTATTCAAATTTTGTAGTTCTTTTTAAATATGACCCTCTGTGAATTTTAGCATCCCTTTTTATAATATCTCTTTATTCATCCTCACATTGCAGGATCCTGAAGCTCAGTACCATCTTGGACTTTGCTATGAGTATGGATGGGGTGTAGATACCAACCAAGCGAGGGCGTCCTCTCTCTACCACTCTGCAGCTAGCAAAGACCACGCCCCTTCACTCTATTCACTGGGCCTCTTCCATGAACAAGGTCTAGGAGGTAAGAATAATGTTAGGATGTGTTTTATTTTTGTAGGATTCTAGGCAAGGAAGATTGTGCTAGAAGATGAATTATAAACAGTTGATATTAATCGCAGCTCATTTGCGATTGATATCAATCGCAACTATGTTCATAAGAGATAGGAGACTGCAAACCTGTGATTGACAAGGGGACTTTTTTCAATTCAAATGACTTTATATTTCTTATGCAAAACATAATAAAATGAAGAAGTATATTTCAAAAAATATACAATGAAACAACAAATATGATAGTAATAGCACGAGAAAGGAGGAACTAACTAGAAGCAGAGCTTGTTGAAGTATTAGTTACAATTACTTTGGATCAATCGCAGCTCTTTTCTAAGATGGGGCACAGAGGTGTTATGGCTTTTGATTCTATGTGAGGGGCGACATGATAGAGGATTGAAGCTTAACTGAGAGGCACTCATGTTTAAGATTTCTGTTCTAGATTCTGATGTTTCACCCTCTCTTTGTAGCAACATAGATAAAAAGCAAACATCATGAATGATTTTTAACAGTAATCTCCAACTTAATTTAATATTTCCATTTCTAATCAGAGTTTTGTTTGGCAATTTTACTCAATTAGTGTTGCTCAACTTGCAAGTTCCAAGATTTAAATCTTTTAATAATTTCAGACTTTAAATGATTGTAATTCAGAATTGATATGCTCCTCTAGATTTTCAGATATTTTATCCATTTTGTCTTCATTAATAGGTTTGCCAGAGAATCCATCCCATGCCAAGGAGCTGTTTATCAGGGCCAGCTCATTGGGTTATGAGAAGGCTACAGAGAAACTTCTTGAGATGGACTCAGAAGAAAGAGAGCTCCACAGATCCAGACTCAGATCAAACTCAACTCTGAGCTCAGACTCGCTGACATCGTGGGCGACGAGCTCAGAGTCAGGTTCTGAGAGCGCCAGAGTAGGTGAAACTCTACTCTCTTCAACATCAAGCAGTAGTATAGACTCAGAAATATCAGTGTGTTTTGATGCAGGAGCACCGATGTCGCCTACATCATGGGCAACGAGCTCAGAGTCGGGTTCTGAGAGCGCTGGAGTAGGTGAAACTATACTCACTTCATCTTCAAGCAGTAGTATAGACTCGGACATGTCGGTGTGTTTCGATGCAGGATCATCGATGTGTTTAGACTGGAGAGATGCCCTGCCTTACACCAATGGGAGTATGCATGTATCATTCAGCGCACCTGAACTCACCAGTAAGAAGAGTATATCAATAGTGGATGGTAGTGGAGATGGGGCACATGTGAATTCCATCCTTCACAGTTTGTCCCGTTTGACCTTTCCCACCCTGCACCGGGGATGGAAGGTCAGAGGTCAAGATGGTCAGTCGGATGGAGAATGGACACTAGATCCTCAGAGATTGACCGTTGGTGTGTCTGGGGGTCAGGATCCTCATCCTCGCAGATCAGGGAAAGTGGTCTTCCAGCTAGGAGGTCTGGACGAAGAGGACAATGTAGACTGGTGTGAACCAATCGACGCCATCTCACAACAGAGACTGGTGTCATTTAAGAGGGCTACAGCTTTTGTCTAGTTGCAGTCAATGACTGAATGGCATTATGTAGAGTCTACGGACAATGTCATCATGGAGGTACCAGTTCAGTCTTATATCAGTTGAAGAATAAAAGTCCTTTATTTGATGTCGGATTTACAGAATAAGAGCCATATCTATACACAAAAACAGACTGGTATCATTCAAGAGGGCTACAGCTGTAGTTGTAGTTGAAAGTCAATGACTGAATGACATTATGTAGAGACTACGGACAATGTCATGGAGAAACCAGTGCAGTCTTACACCAATTGAAGAATAAAAATTCTTATTTGATGTCTGACTCCCAGGTGGAATGGGTGGGTTTTCTGACAGACTCAGAGCCATATCTATACACAAAATTTGGCCGACTTGGTTTCATTTGGTCACAACATGGTGTATATTCTGTTTGCCCAACAAAGCAGTAATCACCCAGATTGTGCCCAACTTGAACTAGGTTGCCCAAACTCTCCTAATCAATGACTCTGAGATGAGTGTTAGCAGAGTTTTTGGTTCATGAATTATCCTGTTCTAGCTAGCAGAAAATATGTACATTAAATATCTAAAATACAGGTCGGCATACTCAATCATGAGTTTTCTCTATTTTTCGGTTGTTATTATCTTATTTTATTTATTATTTATTAATCATTTTGGGGGTAATAAATAGCTGTGCTACCTTGTTACTGGTCATCATGTTCTTCCTCAAGCTTTTACTGGAGCATTATCTCTCTTTTCTTCAATAACAACTTTTAGCTATTTTTGTATAAATTCCACTTGTATTCATAATATTTACATAACTCTTAGGCCATCCTACATTTCATCAACGCACAAAAATCACAATTTACTTGTTATAAATATGTATGGTATATTACCACAGTGCTTATACTTTTGGTTTATTTTCTCTTTATTTTATTTTGTCTTGTACAGTACTCTTGTACTTTAAAGATTATTTGTTTTTATGTGTATTCATTCATAAAAAACATAATCATTATGTAATAGTGTCCTGTTAGAAAAATCATCCAAGCTTATGTATCTTTGAAGAAGTAACATATTTTTATAATTTTGCACAAATTTAGCCATCAATTAATTTCAGTATTCATTATTTCATTTGTAATACACGTACATGTATTGTATTGTGCTGGTGACTATTTTAAATTGAACACCATATTATTTTTGTACCATGAACATCAATTCTTCAAGTAAAATGTAAATTTGGAGATAAAGCAATCACAAATGCTTATCCAGTAAAAATTTCTTGCCATGGGGGTTTCATATCTATGTATCAGCATTGTGCGATACTGGAATAACTTTAGTACTTTTATGAAAATTTAGTAAGCAATACAGGTAGCTCAAACTTAAAGAGATAATGTCTTGAAAATATATCATCATTAAGGGGTGAAGTGTAAACAAAATGATCCTCCTATGTGCTCAAACTCTCCTTCCTTGGGAAGAGATGGAATTAAGTTCTGAATTGTATCATGAACTTGTATGAATGCGTTAAACGATTAGTTGGCTCTATTGAATGGTGTGCAAGCCTACAAAGTCCACAATGCACAAAAGTGTTTAACCTCTATGCCATCCACAAAATCTCCTTCAAAAAATTTAAGATCAAACATTACACTGGTGATAGATTCTTGCATAGGATTCTCAGGCGACTTTGTAGTTGAGTTCAATATCACATGTAGGTATTAGCTTTCAAATTTAATATTTGATGTAGACTTAGGCAATCTTTGTGTAATAGTTGTAACAATTCTGTTACTAGAGAGTGTATTCAACTAAACTGTTTAGTTTAATAAAAATCTCTAGTTTATCACAAATGTTTGATATTTTGAAATGATCTAAGCTTGTATGGAATATGTAATAATGATTTTGCTAAATAATTGCAGTGTGTAAATTCAATTTTTTAATATGATTTGACTGTTATCATAACTTACAGTTCTGTTGTCTGATTACATATTCATTTCGTTTAGGGAGGAATGAGAGAAAGAAAAGGGAGATACAGTGTCCCTTTGTTTTAAGTGATATGTTTTTACTGAAGTGATGAGGGGTAAATCTAAATATAAGTTGACTGGAAGTTTTGAGATACACCATGTATTTCTATTGTTTGTTTGTTTTCATTCTTAATTTGTATTACTTTTTTACAAAAAAAATATAGAATCCAAGATCTTGTATGTGTAAATTCAATTTACTCAAATAAAGTCAGCTTTATTGCTGCAAATATACCACAGTATTTCATTGACTTATTTATATGTGATCATGAATTGGAGATTATAATCCTATAGACATATGAGACATGTGAGATTGTGACAGTGCAGAGAAGTCCATCCTCCTTCACCCCCCCCCCCCCCCCCCCCCCTCCCCTCCTCCTATAAAAAGAGTAAAATGTAAGGAATTCCTTGAGATTTTATTATTTATTCTTTTTGTATGTATTGTAAAAATCCGGCCAAGATTCGAAGTTTAGGGAAGGAGGCAATTGGGAAAACTTTCAGGAAAGCTAGAAAAAGAAAAAGGAATGTGTGTACAATATGTGCCCCCACCCCGTCCCCTCATTAAAACAAAAAGACTCTTGTCTCTGTGACGTGACGAAATACATATTCGGAGTACGATACGCGTTGTCTTGCCGTACCGAGCTTTATACTGCGCCGAGGATCTAGGAGTAGGAAGCCAGCCTTGTCATGCCATAGTGACCAGATTGAGTGCAGTGTTATAAGCCAAGTAATTAACAGGTGAGGGCTTTTGGGTAAGATTGTCGCATTGCATCGATAAGTGAATCATTTATGCGCCCTAGGCGCTGCTTTATTGAGAAGGAGAAAGATTTTAACCAACTCTACAGTAGACTAAATCTACCATTTCTGAAATTAATTAGTGCAGGCCCCACATATTGATATTTTTGTAAGTAAATTATTTGTTCTCAGGATCCCTAGCCTAGGCCTTTTGTTTTATTGGAAACATAATTGAATCATTTATGCGCCCTAGGCGCTGCTTTATTGAGAAGGAGAAAGATTTTAACCAACTCTACAGTAAATCTACCATTTCTGAAATAAATTAGTGCAGGCCCCACATGTTGATATTTCTGTAAGTAAATTATTTGTTCTCAGGATCCCTAGCCTAGATCTAGGCCTTTTGTTTTATTGGAAATATTGGAAAATTCATCTTCTTGAGGACACATACAAGTTACAACTCATTATAAAATAGCTCTAGTATTTTAAGCATTGTGATTGGTCAAAATGCATCATGCATGATGATTTTGTAAATCTATATTGTTCAAGAATCAAGGCAACATGCATCAACGTCCAACGAACAGAATTCAAAATTGTAATCAGTGCCACTCCAGCAAAGCATAGAGAGTCAATGCTAATGTGTATTGACCTCTAGCACTGCATACTTGCTGTGAGGCAGGTATTATTAGACCTATACACAAATATACACACCACACAATATTGCATAGACTGCACACAATCATGCTGATGCGGCTGTAAGCAAAGTTTGACAGTAGACTTACAATTTGAATTGTTAAATTATTCTTTTTAACATCAGTGAGTTGAAAAAAAAAGTATTTTACTGCTATCTAGGTGTCATCAATTGTCACTAAAGTACCGATTTTGAGTGAAATCAGTTGAGTTTTGTACAGTGGTGTTTGAAATGTTGAGAATCAAAAGCCCAGCTTTTACTACACAGCCAGGATAGTGATGCTCCTATGTGTGATCAGTGCATGGGAATGATGTCGTGATAATTATATACTTTATTTTAATACAAATAATAGGATGTAGATGCATTTACTACAAATTATATTTTTGTATGAAAATGATGACAAATGTGAAGACAAGAGCCTAGTTCATTAATGATTTTTGATAACAATATATAAATATTATCACCTAGTGTCTACTTCTTCTTCTTCTATGGCTAATTTATTAATTGTATTAGTTATTTTAATTGATTCACTTTGCTTATTGGGAAATATTAAAACAAATTGGCAGGATACACCTCCCCTCTGCTCCATTCAAAATGACCGTGGCCTAGCAATATATATATATCCCTAATCTTGATCAGGTAGTGGCAACCCTAACTAGGAAGAGTTATATGAACATGTGATACTCTTTCTCATTAAAATGTATGAATGTTCACGTTTGTATCTGGTCATTTGATTTGATTCAGTTTCATCTTGGCTGTTATGTATTCTTTTGTTGTTGTTTTCACAGCCTCAAGGAAAAATGAGCATAAATACCAGCTGAACTGAGCTTGCTTGCCTGAATGGTTGACTCATTGTTGAACAAAGTTCAAGTCTTTCTCCGCTGGAAGTACGCTCACTTTTTGCGAGTGACCATGGGTATGAACTCTCCAGCTAGCATAGATGATATCAAGGTATGTATGTATTCATCTTCACATTAAATCTATTGATGAAGATTCATTACATACGCCCAGCCCAAGTACAAAATAACGTTTAATTAGAAGTGAAAAAGTATCATGGTTGTTTTCTTTTCAGTGAAGATAGGTTGCTGTGACAGAAACTAGCCCAGGTAGAATATTATTTCCCTGTTAAAGTGTGGGTTGTGATGATTAAATATATATGGCACCATCATAGGCGCCGGAAGTGGGGGGGGGGGGGAGCAGGGGGGGCACTTGCCCCCCTAACCAAAAAAGTGGGGGGGGGGGCAAAACGCATTTTTGCCCCCCCCAAAAAAAAGAAAAGAAATGCAGTAAAGGAGTAAAGATGGTTTGTATTTTAAACCCAAAAGAACATAACAATAATAAAAACAGGAATTAAATCACATATAAAATTCCATTCAAAGAAAAGGAAAGTTAACAGGAATTCAATTTCCTAAACATTCCGCATGCCACCTATATTTATCAATAGAGGTTTTGATAATAGCGATACGCGCATATGGTTGAAATATTGTGAGAGGATGGGAAAGCGTGTGTGTTTTTTGTTATAGGGGTGAGAAGACATGAGCCCCTGAACACTGGCTTACTGATGGGGGGGGGGGGGTATTTCTTATTTGATACCACTGATTTACAAATGTTGCTGAAATGACATGATTTTCCGGTATTTTTCTCATTTTTTTTTAGTCATATACCTTTTTAGGCATTTGTTGGAAAATTAGAAATTCCCTGATTTACAGTCGGCAAAAAATATGCTTATTTAGAAGCCGTTATGTCAGAGCCTGAAGAAACGGCTGGGCTCGGGGGCTCGAGCCCCCCTCACTTTTTGAAAAAGTATGTTACAGAGAAAAAGAAAGAAAGAGAGAGAGAAAAAATTAGAGACCTGCCAATGTCACAAATGAGGTATTAAAATATGCTCATCTGACCGTAATTACTAATGCCTAAAACCTGCTCTGCCCCCGGACCCCACCAGGAGCCCTAAGACGGTCCCCTGGATGCCGATATGACCGTAATTAAATACCTAAAAAAAAACAAGCTTCCGGGGGCTCTGCCCCCTGGACCCCACCAAGTGCCCTAAGACGGGCCCCTGGATGCTCATCTGACCTTAATTAAATACCTAAAACCCCTGAGCTTCCGGGGGCTCTGCCCCCTTGACCCCCACGAAGGGCCCTAAGGCGTGCCCATGGATGCTCATCTGACCGTAATTAAATACCTGAAATCCCTTAGCTTCCGGACCACATCAGTTGCCTTAAATAGGGTCCCTGGATGCTCATCTGACCGTAATTAAATACCTGAAACCCCTGAGCTTTCGGGGGCTCTGCCCCCTGGACCCCCACCAAGGGACCTAAGGCGTGCCCATGGATGCTCATCTGACCGTAATTAAATACCTGAAACCCCTTAGCTTTCGGACCACATCAGTTGTCTTAAATAGGGTCCCTGGATGATCATCTGACCGTAATTAAATACCTAAAACCCCTGAGCTTCCAGGGGCTCTGCCCCCTGGACCCACACCAAGGGCCCTAAGGCGGGCCCCTGAATGCTCATTTGACCGTAATTAAATAACTGAAACTCCTTAGCTTAGTGACCTAACAGTGTCACAAATAAGATATATAAATATGCTTATCTCACCGTAATTTAATGCCTAAAAACCCTGAGCTTTCGGGGGCTCAGCCCCTTGACCCCCTGCCGGGGCTTCCAAAGGTTTTTGCTCATTACGCCACTGCCCCCTGGAACGTTTGCCCCCCCCCCCCCCCCCCCCCCCAATCCCAAACTGCTTCCGGCGCGCCTGGGCACCATAAAGAAAAGAATGCCAATAATGTTGTTTTTGTACACAATTATTCTGTAAAGGCCTTAAGTTCAATTCATACCAAAATTCTGTTGACTTTATAGTGCACACTAATTAACAAAAAATACAAGTGTTTAGACCTACATCGTAATAAAGAAATTCAAAACATTAGTACTGTTTTCATGCTTTTACATGAAGACATAATGCAAGCAACATCTCACTGAGTTTCTGTTTAAAATGCTCCTTCTAGATCCTGTATAAAAGTGAGAACTTTGTAGCAGTGGACAAGCATTATGACGTGAAGATTAATAGTGATGACCCCAAGGATACAATCACAGTTGCAACCCAATTAGCTCACCTTCATCCAGAGTTGGTGGATAGCAGTCTTCCTCATAGTTTTAGGTAAGTATATGATATACCGGTAGACAAATGATTGGTTCATTGTGTATGAGGACTGAGAGAAGAATAGAAAATGATAGTTACCGACTTACCGACTTACCGGTATTGTTGTAAATGATAATATGAAACAAGGTTACTTATGGCTTAAATTACATGTTTTGAAAGTTAAGCATCTCTACTCTATAGGCATGTTGATATCATCAACAATATGTTGTGATCAACATTATGGGTTCCAGCTATTGTAAGTTCAACATAGTCCTCCATTAAAAAGTTGATAAGATTAATTATATGGGTTGACTTTATAGGCACTACCCTAAGTACATATGTAAAATTCAAAATTTGACTAGAGTGTATTAATTTAGTTCCATGTCTTGTCATTAAGGGTACCGGTAAGTTTGTAACGATGTCAAAATCCATCCAGAGATTTTTCAGGAAACACGTATTTAAAGATATTGCAATTGTAGGTTGTTTAGTTAAAATTGTGCATTTCGAAAATACAAGCAGTTGATGAATGACAACTCCCTTCATTCCGTACAGATTCATCCACAGGCTTGACTATTCAACCAGTGGAGCTCTCTGTCTTGCCCTGAACAAGAAGGCTGCAGCAAAAGCTGGGAAAATGTTCAAGGACAGGAGAGTTACCAAGCGATATCTGGCACTGGTAAGAAGACTTTGTGGTCATTTTAGGAGGATCAATTCCAAGTCATGGCATTTAATTTATTCATTCTTTACACAAAACACGTGTGTGTGTAATTGATTTAATGAAATTGATTTTAATGGAATAAACATACCAGTAGTGTTAGTAAGGTGTTGATCCACATATTTTGGATAAAGATTTGCATTATTATATTCATGGTATACACATTATTAAAGTTAAAAATCACTTTTAAACAGTAACAGAAACAACGAATATTGATCCAATCTTTCAAATACCGGTATATCAATCTTAAAGGGATTGGGTAATTTTGTCTCACACTCTGAAACAAAATCCTGGAATTAGCTCATGCTGCAATGATAATTATAAACCTTTAGGTCAGTCAGGAACCCAACGACTTTTTCAAGCCGATCGCCTGTCTGATTATCAAGATATTTATGATTGGAAATCGAAACCAAATTTTGCGTTTTCCTAACGTTTTTCATAACACTACAGTCTATTTGGGAAAACGAGTACCGTATGGAAAAAACGGTCACTCAAAGATTTTCACTTTTTTGAGGCACTTCATGATCATTTTGAAGCGCAATTTTTTTTAGGGCTTCAATATTACACCATATCTAAGACACTGATAAAACATTGGGCCATGCATCTCAGATTTAACATTGTTAAACGATGCCTTTAAGAATGACTATGAGAGGATTTTCTTTCTTCTTGGCACTTCCTTCTGTTTTTAAATATATTTATTGTACAGCATAAGATTTAGAAGAGCTCAAGTTTTAGCCTTTTCATTGGCAAACACCAGCATCATCAACACAGATTTTTACTTTTCATTGACTTGTCTTATTATTGACTACTTTTTCAAAGTTGGAAGTGTGGAGCATGCAAGAAATGCAGCCAATCAAATCATCATACATAATTATAGTTTGTATTTCTTGATCTTGATGACTTTTAACCTGAAGGTCAGAGGACATGTCGCGGAGGACACCATGATGATCGAGAAGGCCATCTACCCGAACCCCGAGGAGGATCTCAGTCACATGATGAAGGTCGATGACGGGGAGTGTCCCCCTGGTACCAGGCTTCTCAGTGCTATGACTAGACTACAGGTGCTACAGAGAGGGGAATATGACAGTGAACCTGCTACTAAGCTTCTACTACAGCTGCACACAGGCAAGTGATTGCTTGATCAATGTACAGCTAAAACTTAAAACCTCTTTAAAGTGGCTCAGTAACATGGTTGAAGGTTGATGAAAAAAATGTGTACTTTTTGTATGAAATGTTACTTACGGTATTATATTCTATATAATGTACTTATCATCTAACATGCAAAAAATCCTGAACAAAATTCTCAAAGCGCAAAGATATTTATGTTTTGCTTTGTAGGCGTCACTGTGCAACACCCTCTAACAGTAAATTCTCCCAACAATTTTTTGAATTTTCCCAACCGTTTTTCCATAAAAATAAGACATAAAACAGGCTTTAAAAAGAAATATGGAATGGTATATAGAGCCAATTCATTGCTTTGTGAAGTTTTTCATTCACCTAAAATGTAATTAAATTGTTATTATATAGTTGGGAGAATTAAGGAATCGATCAGATCATTTTTTCCCCATTTGTATCATTAATAATGGTCAGTTTTCACTCAAACTGTCAGATTATCTTTAATTGTACATCTTACCATGGCAGTTATTAGCTTAGCACCATTTTTATGCCTCCGTTACGAAGTAGCCGGAGGCATTATGTTTTCGGGTTGTCCGTCCGTACGTCTGTACGTACGTACGTCTGTACGTACGTACGTCTGTACGTACGTACGTCCCGTTCTCGTGATCGCGTTATCTGAAGAACCGATTGATGGATTCCTGCCAAACTTTGGTCATGTATGTATCTTGCAGAGCCAATGAACTGATTAGATTTTGGGGTCACGAGGTCAAAGGTCAAAGGTCACATGGCTCATTATATATGCAAAAACAGCTCGTGATCGCGTTATCTGAAGAACCAATTAATGGATTCCTGCCAAACTTTGGTCATGTATGTATCTTGCAGAGCCAATGAACTGATTAGATTTTGGGGTCACAAGGTCAAAGGTCAAAGGTCACAGGGCTCATTATGTATGCAAAAACAGCTCGTGATCGCGTTATCTCAAGAACTGATTAATGGATTCCTGCCAAACTTAAATTATGTATGTTACTTGCAGAGCCGATGAACTGATTAGATTTTGGGGTCACAAGGTCAAAGGTCAAAGGTCACAGCGCACATTATGTATGCAAAAACAGCTTGTGATCGCGTTATCTCAAGAACCGATTGATGGATTCCTGCCAAACTTAGGTCATGTATGTTACTTGCAGAGCTGATGAACTGAGTAGATTTTAGGGTCATGAGGTCAAAGATGAAAGGGTCATATATGTATATGAGAGATTGCTTGTAATCACGATATTCTGAGAACCTGTTAATGGATTACAATTGAACTTGAATTTGAAAAATTTCTTCTGTTTTGGTTTGTAAAATTGCTCTATGACGGAGGCATCATTTCGACTGCGCGCGGTCGAAGTTCCATCTAGTTTCTCATATGAACAATGTTATCAAGTCCTTTTAAGTTTCGGTAAACTGCAGCTTTTTTTTCCATGATGAAGTAAGTGTAATACACTTCACACTTCTGTATCTTATAACACATAGCTCAGTGAATAAGTGTAGGACCGTGGTTACCATTCATTTACAAGTGAACAAAAACAGGGCGTTTTTTATTATGAGTGCTATACATGAACCCGGTGTTATGTACCTTTTCTAAATCCTCCACTATCTTCCTCATTGCAGGGCGCAGGCATCAGCTCCGCATCCACTGCCAGAGCATAGGTCATCCCATCGTTGGGGACTACACCTATAGCATGCGGAAAGATGTGAGTCCGTACCGTATGATGCTACTGGCCCATGAACTCCACATACCGATACCAGGAGAAGACATTGATGTGACTGCAGAAGATGTGTTCACACAAGACAATGATCCCAAATGGATCCCATACCAAGATGATAGATAGCATATATGCCATGTTCATACTTTGGATTTTTAACAGCTCTTGTGCAGTGACTTCAGGAGAAAACTTTGATGTAATGAAAGAAGATGTGTTCACACAAGACAATGATCGGAAGTGGATGTGGAACCCATACCGAGATGATAGGTAGCATATGCCATGTTCATACTGTTGATTTTTTAATAGCTCATGTGCAAAGACTTCAGGAGAAAATTTTGATGTATTGAAAGTGTTCACACAAGACAATGATTGGAGGTGGAACCCATACCAAGATGATAGGTAGCATATGTCATGTTCATGCTTTGGATTTTTAACAGCTCATGTGCAATGCCTTCCAGGAGAAAATGTTGATGTTATGGTAGAAGGTGTGTTCACACAAGACAATGATCGGAAGTGGAACCCATACCAAGAGGATAGGTAGCATATGCCATGTTCATACTTTGGATTTTTAAAAGCTCTTGTGCAATGACTTTAGGAAAAAACGTTGGTGTAATGAATGGAGATATGTTCACACAAGACAATGATTGGAAGTGGAACCCATACCGAGATGATGTGTAGCATGTTGTGTTCACACAATGGATATTTAATGGCTAATTTGCAACGACTTCCAGGGGGAAGCATTAATGCAATGGTAGATGTGTTCACACAAGACAGTGATTGGAAATCGATCCCATACCCAGATGAACGGTAGCATATGCTGTATTCACATCGCCAGTTTACAACAGGTGATGTGCCCAGACTTTGAGGATGACACATTGATATTACTGCAGAGGATGCTAATACTCGAGCCTATGATCCTAAATGGACTTTATAGCATGATGATGGTTTGCGTGTAATCTATTGTCAGCAGCCTATGTCCAGAAATGTGAGTGCAGGCACTCACAACATGGTTGTCAATAGAGATCAGTTGATCCTAGTAAAAAAAACATGAATCTCTTACTTCATATGATGCATTAAAAGATTCCAAGTTTGTAATTTTGAATTTTTTATCCTATATTTCTTTTGTGTCTCGTGTCTATGGTCTATATTCGACTGGCAGTGGTTTGAATATGCTGTGTATATGTACAAGTATTTACAGAAAATGGGTCAACTTTGGAAAATGGTCTTGGATGATATAAATGTTTACCGGTATGTTAGCTGACTGTATCAAAAGCTCAATTTTGGGGATATTGACAAACATGTAGTTACTGTAATAGTTATGTTCATTTCTACTTTACTGAATGGTTAGCATAGTTTACTCTGCCAGGTGTGCCAAGTTATTTCTCCAACATGTGAAAATGTCCACAACTCTTTTGTTTTGTATTATTACAATTCCCTCACACATACAAATTTAACCAGATTCAACAGCTTGTGCAGCATTTTACCTCCTTCTTACCGCTACACCCTTTCACTTGACCCTCTCAATTTTTCCTTGTTCTAATTCATCTTTATATATATATTGCTTCATCTCTCCATATTAATTTCAGTAGTTGCTATATAAACATTGCCCTTGCCTCAAGATTCTTTTTGCCTGGCTGTTCCCCACTCTCTCGTTCTTTCTCACTCTATTTCTTCTTATTTCTGTCTCTTTTCCTTTCATCTTTTATATCCCTTCTCCCAATCTGTCCATCTGCCCCTCTGTCCTTGTTTTGTTCTCTCTCCATCCAAATGTGTCCTGTGTCTCTTTCCCTTTATCTCTCTATCATTTGCTCTTCATATCTCTCCCTTGAAATCTGTCTATCTCTCCTTTATCTCTACGCTCATGTTCTTCCTCTTCCCTTTTTTCTCTCTGTTCTGTCTATCCTCTCTCCTTTTCCATTTTCACCTTGCCTGTATCCTTGCTTTCTCCCTCTCTCTCTCTTTCCCTCTCCCTCCTTGTTTCCACTCTCTCCTAGTCTCTCTCCCCTCTCTTTTCATTGATACACATCTGTTTCTTTGTATCCTCCTGAGGACCTCACAATAACTGGTGCACATCATCATTTCCACTCTTGCTCCTCTCCTGACCTCTTTTCCCAAAACACTCTCTATATCTTCACAATCCATTTGCATTAAAAATACAATGGCGCCAATGGCTAATATATCACAACTATTTTATTGACATACAGTACTTGCATTTTATTCAATGTGTATTAAATTCTTGGTACAATACAGAAAACCATGGTGCCTGTATTGATGGTGGAAGATGTGGTTGCTTTGATAACACAAATTCGTTATGCATGAATGTTTCATCAGAAAAGCAAATTTAGGTTAGCCTGATGACTACTGAATTCTCTTATTCCCATAAAGGCTTAACACAGACCACTCATTTCCCATAGGCAATTAATGGGTCATCTGATCGGAAGAAAAATTCCATAATGGCATTTATAAGCAGAAAGAAAAGAATTTCTGTACATAATTCAGCTTAAAGTTAAAACTATAAATTATTGGTTAAAGGCTATAATGATGTGAAATCACATCAGATGAACTACAGAATGTCCTATTTATACATCCGTCACATGCCCAAACCAACTCTAAATAGACCAATTTTCTGCTATTCAGTGAATTGTAATTATATGGTCGGTCTATTGTTTGTCTCGTTTGGGTCTCGTTACAATGACTCCAGTAATGACTTTCATTAATCCATTGACAACGAATTTAGGACTTGTTTATGGCATGGTTTCACCTATGTACCGAGCTCGGATAATCAGTTCTGCTGCTTCATGACTGCACTGGCCATCAGCCTAACTTGGATCAACATCGTTATAATGTCCCATCCTTGGGCACTGGGCGCATCACATAAAATGTCCTTTCAGTCTCTTAACTCCCTCCATCCATCCATCACCTCAAATCTTCATCTGGCATTGGCAACGATATCCTGGTGGTCTTCTTCTGCTTCCTGTAAGCTTCTATAACCGAGCTTCTCGTCTCGTCAAAGCGGGACTTCTCTAGAGCAGACATGTCTTTTCTCCTCTTCCCTTTCTTCATGCCGCTCTTGCTATCTGGTCCGCCCTGTCCAGCCTTCTTGTGCTGCTGACTTGGCTTGGTACCTGATTGATCCGCTGACATGAGTCCTTTAAGAAGCAGTTCTCGTTGACCAGGCTAACATCATAAGATTAAAAAAACGTCAGGAAAAATAAGATCATTAAGATGGTTAGAATTTACTGATATTCACCAGACTTATCAGTATAAATTGGTGAGGTCCGATTCAAAATCGACTGTTAGCCATAAAACACTAACCAACAACAACATTCCTTCACACATTTTACTGCTATGGTTGCTACTAACTTTCAATATTTTACTTGAATCAGAAAGTCCAGTAATATTGCTGTCACATCTTGTTTTACAATAAAAATAGCTAGAACCAGAGGATTAAAATTACCTCATGAATTAATCAATGTAAAGTTTAAACATACTAACTGTATTTTGTATGCATTTCAGCTTTCTGTAACTTAGTGGTGTAGCCAAGTAGACAGAGAGATACATGTAGTTTGAGACTTGAGGCATAACTCTTCATAACACCTATCGGTACATTTAGTCCCTTGGAACAAAAACAAAAACAAAGAACCATACGTCTCTGAGAGCCCAATTATAAGTCATATAATAAGGACTTTGTGAAATACCAATGTAATTACCTTTACTACATCTTGGCCCTTCCTGGGTGCTTTGGTGATTGTCGGCGGTTCCAATGCAACTTCTCCAAATAATACCTTATCTATTAGCAATATTCAAGGGAAAATACAAAACAAAACTGTAAAGGATCCACAAACTTCTAGTCATTTGATTAAAAACAGTCAGGCAATGACTGAAATTGAAAGCAGAAACTAGTCAAACAGATGCCAACATTCAGGATGGAAGTTTATTTAAAATGAAAGTACTCTATTTTGATTTAAGAGGCCGGTACTCAACTGAAAGTTCTAAGAAGGTGACAAAAACAGAGGTGACTAATACAAATAAACGAGACAAAGAGTTAAAAACAGAGAGATGACCTGTACAAATTAATGAGACACACACAAAATAGAGAGGTGACCTGGGAAGAGAGAGAGAGAGACAGGAAGAGAGAGAGAGAGAGGGAGGAGAAAAGAGAGACATGGTGGGAGAGAGAGTGAGTTAAGAGACCACAATCTTTAAAAAAGAATATTTTTCTACAAAATTTATACCTTTCATCATTTCCTTCTCCAGGGAATCTAGCATCTGTTCATTTTTGGCTGCCTTCACATATTCCTCCTGTTCTTCCAGTTTCCTACGATCAATGCAACATCCTTTAATTGTACATTTTGTTTGATGTATAATTGTCAAATGCTCTTATAATGGAATACAAAGTATCTACATTTTGTTGCTTCATAGGAACAAACTATATTACCAGTTGATATCAGAAGTTAGATAGATTTCTGCATGACATTTCATCCACTAACTCTTGAACACAAGAAACATCATACACGATTACCAAGTCATTATTAATTATTCAAACATTGTTACTATACTTTTGTTACTGTGTGTACCTTTTCAGTCTTATTAGTTGTGAGCAGTGCGATAAATCTTAATTTTAAACCTCTTTACAATATGAAAGTAATATAAGCCCAAATAAACACAAGTGAACAAAATGCTGAACGACCACAAATTATAAATCCTATCTATATAAAAGGAATGAGAACTTTGGTTCATGGTGTACAAAATAGAAAGCAAATATATTACAATGTTTAATGGTAAAACCACAAAGATAACGAGGATGGATAGAGGGGCAATAGCACAATAAAAACTATTAAAGGGGAAAATGATGAACTTACTTTTTTTTGGCTTCTGCTGCTGTCTTCTTTATCCTTTTGAGTTTCCTCTCCTTTTCTTTGGTGAGTTTCTTCGGAGTCGCCTCCTTATCTCCTCCACTCTTTAGAATATCCATCTTCTCCTTGTTCACAACGTTTGTGGCTATCCTATCCACTCTGGCAATGTACTGGCCATCGGATTCCCAATGATGTCTTTCAAACTTTCTCTTTTTCTTCTTGCCTGTGAACAAGATACATTCCAAAATTAAATGGAAAAACAAAAATAAAAACAAAGTGCATACTGGTATGCATTCATGTATAATATAAAATATAAAAGGAATGTCTGCAACTCCTTTGAAATAATTTAATTTCAGTTGTGACTTTTTACACATGAAATTCTATTTTCTTAAGAACACCTTCACATTTGTGTACAATTACAATAATTGCAAATATTTGAAGGTAGAAAGATATAATAATAGTGAATCCGAATGTATGGTGGCAATTAATTCCAAAAATTTGAGGGTTGGAAAGCATGAATGAATAGGATTTAATGCAAGTTTGCTGTCAAAAAAAAACTTAAACACCTGCATTATTCATAATCATACAACTCTTACCAGTCAAAAATTTCTGTATAGTCAAAGAGCTCTTTGAGCAAACTGCAAACTATGAAAATTGAAATACTATTATTGATCCCAATAAATTACCAGTACTTACTTCCACCATTATCCTCTATGCTCTCTTCATTCTTTCTCTGCATCTTCTCGGCCTTCTTTTCCTTCCGAACACCATCTTCCTTCAATGAACTCATCAGCTCCAGGAAACCCTTGGGTGGTTTCTGTTCAAAGTCCTCTTTAATTGGTGGTTTGTTGAATCCCTTTTCAAGACTATGGAGTAATAGAAAAGGGTGAAATTGAAAACTGGAAGGTTTCAATAAACAGAATTAAAAAGCTACGATAACAAGAATAAACGGGGGAAATTTGGAGCAGTGGAGCTTCCCCCCCCCCCCCCTGCTCACCCTTCCTTCACTCCCTCTCTCCTGCTCCCTCCCCCTCCCTCCCTCCTCTCTTGTGCCATTTTCTTAATGTAATCAAATTCATTGCAATTAAGTTCGATGTTACAAATAACTCCATTCACCTGACCTGTTAAAAAGTGTTATTGACATATTGGTAATTCATGAATAATTGTATTTCAAATGTCATATTCTAGATTTATATTCAATAATTCACTCATTAAAATGCAGATTGCATACAATCCAGCATAGTAGCAAAGCAAAGAGTCAATGCTATTAATCATGCTAATGCGTATTGACCTCTAGCGCAGTATACTTGATGAGAGGCATTAATTCATAATTGCACACAATTGCACACTAATGCACAATGAATGAATACGAGTTGGTTGATCGGCAAGTTTGACAGAAGACTCACGATTTAAATTTTCAAAGTAGACTCTAGACCTAGATCTAGATCTAGGTCTAGACCCTAACTAAGTCCCTAGATAGATGTCATCTATTGTCATGACATAGATAGATCTAGAAATAGTAGAATCTAGACTCTTTCTAACATCGGCATCAGTAAGTTGAAAGTTTGTATTTTAGTTTTTGCTGCTATTTAAGTGTCATCAATTGTCACTTAAGTACAGATTTTGAAAGAACTCAGTTGAGTTTTGTACAGTGGTGTTTAAAATGTTGAGAATCAATACAATAGAACAGTTTTTAATACACAGCCAGGATTTCCACACTGACTGACATACAATGACAACAAGCTTTTCAACAAGTGGGACCGAAGACAAAGTCTATGCCACACACGAGATAATTACACGACACTCAGTCACTGTCTCACTCTACTCTCTAAATTATCACTGACACTTACCGTATCAAATTTCTTTTTCTCGAGCCTACACAAAATGGATCCACTGCTTTGTACTTCTTATATCTGCTTTTCCGACCCATATTTCACAATTTTTTTATTTTAAAGATTAGAAAATAATTCACCCAAGTCTGCAATTGAGGCCAAACACGTAGGTGTAGGGGGGGGGGGGGGGGTGTTAAACACATATGCAGCGCATAGGGGTGGGGTAAAGGATTCACCATGACAATTCATCACATTCCAAAAATGGACAATATCATTCCGCTTCAGTCTTATTTAGTGAATTTTTAACATTTTTTATGGTTAACATGTTTCCTTTTATATCATAAACAGATGATATTGACTAAAAAATACGAGGAAAATCACATAAGATTGAAATTATTTAGGTAGAAGGTGCTACTTTTTTGTTGACGCGGATGTAAATAATGTTGTGATTGGTCAAAACAACTTGTCGGGGTGCTTACTTTATATCGAGCTAAATCAACCAAATATGTCGTATATTTCGCGAAAGAAGGAGAAAAGTATATGGGATGAAATATGCCAAGGTAAAGTCATATTTTTATGCTATAAATGTGATTCTGTGTTTAGAACATCTTCGTAAATCTACCCTCTTTTGTGGAGAAGAAGTGATAACTTTCCCTCAGCTCACAGTCCCATTAGTTCAATTACATGTCTCGTTCTTCTATCTTCATTTGCAGAGCTTTTTTTTTTACTGAGTCTGAGAGTCTCGAGACAATCGACAGTCTTGACTTGAGTTCAGTCGGTACTGTCTACTTATTAATTTTTAAGCCCTAGTTAGTAGTGTTAGTGTTACTGTTTGTTAGTGTATAGCTTAGTTAGATTTACTAAGTTAGAAGAAAAAATATGATTAATATCAGTGAGTAAGAATAAGATTTCGATAATCTGATAAAAGTGATTGATAGATCTAGACCTAGATCTAGTTTTTTTTCTAGATGATGTCTAGATCTAGTGATACTGATTTCAGGCAATGCAATGGAAAGAGGAACATAAGATTACCCAGGCCAGAGACGAAATTTTCTTTGGAAATGGGTGTGAAATTATGGAAATATCTGCCACTTTTGCTTCCGTTCCGAAAAATTATTAACTTACCGATAAGTCTGGAAATCTTTATTTTGAGAGCAGCTAGCAGATATCCTCCAAATTGTAAGTAAAAAGTGGTATAATAATAGCTCACATTTATAATGCGCCTAATACTTTGTTTCTAGGCGCGGAACATATTATTACCCCGGTCATCAGATTCAGGCTTACCCGCACACAAGGTATGCACATTCTCCACTCCCTGGGGAGCATTCCAGCCAGTCGCCATTTTACAAGCGCCATTGCTAATTAAACCACATTAGCTTTCGCATCCTACCGGGTACCCATTTTAACACCTGGGTGGAGAGTGGCAAATGTAGATCAATGTCTTGCCAACTTAGACATTAGTGCCGCGGCGGGACTTGAACCGCGGAACTTGTGATCCACAGTCCGGTGACATATCCACTCGACCACGACACCTCTCTTACCTTGCAAATTATGAAATTTCTTTATTTTAGATTGATCGCATTTTCTGATTAATCGGCTATAAGCCCCCATGCACGAAGTACTAAATAAGGTCTCGTTGTTTTCATGACTTTTTTAGTTGCAGCACGCACGCCGATCTGACATTGAATTTTTTTCTCCAGAATCCTCTGACGATAATTTTTCTAGATGAACCAATTTGTAATAAAAAACTTTGGTAATAATTAAAATGAATAAATTTGTGTAGAACATGCGAAATCATAGATCGAATATCACATTTTCTAGTATTTTCAAAAATCTTAGCGAACTTTGGTCACCATACTTTTACTGAGCTGATACAGGTCCCAGGTCAAAAACTGAGTTACATCTTTCAGATGGTGATCTTAATTAAGATTAATTTAAGTTTAATTAATTATTTAATTTGTAAACAAAGACAAATTTACTAAAATAATGTGATTTTATGCACACTGCTAGTGCTGCTTAGTGCTTGCTTGCTTCTTGAACAAGCCAAGCCTAATGTCAGAAAGTGACTATTGCTACAAGCTACATGTAAGTAAGTGAAGATACTATCCATACAGACACCATCCAAAATAGATGTAATTGAATTTATAAAGAAAATTAATTCTTAGCTGTGTTTAAGTGTACACTTCTCAAATTGTCTATCGATTATATGAAATCTATTATTTAAACATATTTGTGGCTTACACCCAGTAAATAAGATCGATTGATCGATCTGTATTGAAAAACAAGTCAGAAAAAATCTTGGAACCAGCGGGACTTGAATCTACATCTACTGCTTGCCGGGCAGCGACTCTACCACCAGGCCATCACTGGTCCATGGCACAGTTACGATGAACTACGGTAGAAACAAATACCCAAGTTCTCCTGATTCATTCTGACTTATTAAGCAGTAGATGCAGGTTCAAGTCCCACTGGTTCCAAGATTTTTTCTGACTTGTTTTTCAATACAGATCGATCAATCGATCTTATGATGATGATGATGAGCCACAAATATGTTAAAATAATTGAAATTTCTCCCGGGAAGCATTACATTTATAAAAAATATTTGAAATCTGTTGCAAAAAAAGAGAAAGGTTTTTTAAAGAATTGTTCCCAAATTAAAGTAGCAGAAACATTTTAGATTCTTCTAATTCTTTCCCATTGTTTGATACATTGGCTTGCAGAACCATTTATAAGGTAACTTTTAATAATGGAAGCCTCTTTTTCTGTACTTCACAGAGTTTGCTCTCATGCGACCGCCATTCGAGGTGGTTGATGAGGGATCATCGGTCACGACGGAGGTCATCGACTACAACCCTGCAGCCCATTCCCCTGTTATGTTTGGTCACATGTACGAAAAGGTGGAACAGGCGGACACAGATCTCACCAGTGAATTCAATCCCGCTGTGTCTCACCCAGCCGCTGTAGGCTACACCATGATAGAGAAGCCCTTGAGGGAACCTACCCCGCCCCCAGCACCGAAACCTCCCAAAGACACATGTAAGAGCTAGCTCTTCTTGCCTCTATTGCACTGTTTCAGCTTCAGATGCTCTGATTGCAGGAGGATTTAAAAGAGTTTAAGAAACCATACCATGTTTTGGAGAATTTGCTTATTGTTCTTTTTTTGATAAATTAGTTGAACTACAGTTTTATATCTCTATAGCTATAGTTGCCTGATTGATTCTATTATGAGAATGCCTTTTCATCTCCTTTTTCATTTTAAAGGAAATGTATTGAAGTTTGAGCAAGATATTTTTCCTGACAATAAGCCTATATCACAGGTTTGGATTTTTTTATTCAATACAACAAATCATGGTCAAGCAGCAATTATGTTTATTATGTTACACCTGAAATATTACTGACACTTGAATATAAGTCAATTTAAAACATGTATTTGTTCATTTCGTAAGTTTGGTAATTGTTTGTTTCTTTGTTTTTGTTTTATTTTTTATGTTCATTTAAAAAAAAAAACATTTTTCATTATTCTTTTTTTTTTTTTTTGGGGGGGGGGAGGAGAATGCTGAATGTCATAAATTCTATGGTTATTGCATTTGTTTATAATATTTTTATTTTGTTTGTGGTATTTTCTCTTTCATTTTGATTCCAGGTACACCCAGAGAGTATCAGGAGCACTACATCTTTCCTATTCTTCTTCCAGCTTTGCTAGCAATGCTGAAGCAAGCCAAAGTTGAAAGGTGTTTTGAGGTAAGACAATGCACTCATGTAAACATATTGTTGTTTTTTTAATATAAAAAAAGAAGAAACAATAAAAAAAAATATTGCACTGAAGACAAATAATAGCAATTTCATAAATTTTGTGACAGAAGCCAGAATTAGTCCCATTTCATTTTATTGTAATTTTTTGGTCATGAAGTATGAATAGAAAATAATTTGATAATGTTGTTCTTGAAAGTCAGTTATTATCTTAGATGGCCAAAACATGTTTAAGATTGTTTTCTCACTATTTCAGTTTATCAACTTTATTGATCAACCAGTCTTTCTCCTTATTTCTTTTGTCTTTTTAGAGAAAGCGCTTTCGCTTCAACGGTCTTGATTTTTTGACGGAATACCTTTGGAGGTGAGTGACAGTGACCAACCAAACCCATATTCTATAATAGACCAATTAATGAATGCATTAATTTTGCTTTACGAACCGTTCTCCTTAAAGGCCCAATTTCTAACTATTGCATTGCTATGCCATTTCATATGAAAACAAATTGCACTGCAGGCTGCATACATTAGTTATTGGTATTTCAAGCGGGCCAGTGACGGACATTTAGGGTCATCAATTTTCACTCTTGTAGAAAATGGACTTCATTTGTGAACTATCCCTATTGAAAATGAATTTGTTGCCCTTACTGTTCATATGATTTGTTGTTGTTAGATAAATCCCATTACCGGTATACCTAACAGTAATTTTTATTTTTTTTAATGCTGAAATATTTTTTATTTTGTTAAGAATATAGCAAATATTCATACAACATGAAAAGAAAAGAAAAAATTGGAAGTAACTGTGGTTGCGTTTATCTAGCAAATTTTTGGCTAGAATCAGGTTTCTCAAACGTCTTTCAGGCAAATTTAGAAGTAGATAAACGCAAAGCCTTTTTCAAACGTCTTTAGATATGGGCATATCTAAAGACGCAAAAAGGTGCGTTTTGAATGTGACATACAGCCAGAATCACGTTTCTGAGAGATCGATAAACGCAAAGCTGTTTTGAACCTCACATACAAATATGACCACCCAGGTGTTGTGTACAAGCATACGTGTGAAGTTAACCTCCGAGAAACTGTCTGCTTCCCGGGTCAAAACAGCTGGGCAGACACAAGGCCTTTATTTTGAATCGTGAAGGGTCGATAAACGCGACATCCCGCAAATCACGATCGTATAGTGGGATACGATAGTGGGGTTCGATAGTGGGGTACGATATGTACATATCTAGTGGCAAGCCTAGATAAACGCGCTCTGTGACAAGACTGTTTTTTTAAATAGAAAGTAACAATGCCATTTAGTGAAAGGAGGGTGTGGGAGGGGATTGTATCATCTCCTTCCTATGACCCCCCCCCCCCTCTCTCTCTCTCTCTCTCTCTCTCCCCCTTTTTCTCTCTTTTGCTTTCTCTTATCCTCTGTAGCTCTATTTTGTTTGTCTTCACTTTTGTCATATCCTTTATATTTCTCTTGCAGGCATAACCCAAGTGTTACAGGCCGTGAGAAAGATAATCTTGATGAGATTCCATTTGTCAAAACTATCCTGGCTGAAAAGTAAGTCTGCAGTTGCTTTTGTTTTGTGTTAATAATAATAATATACAATATTTATAAGGCGCTTAATACTGGTGTCTCTAAGCGCACCATATTCTGACTAAAAAATTATTTACCAAAACTTATGATAAACACACAACTTATACATCTGTTCTTTATTCAATAAATCATGCATAAATAATAATACAAATTAAGAGTGAGATCAAACATACATACAAGAGGTCAAACATAGGATCTAACATAGGATCGAACAAACAAGAAATAAGACAGTGTGCACCTCCTTTGACCGACTCACAACTGCAGAATATTATTTATGAATTAAAAAGGTGCGTTTTCAGCAAGGACTTGAATTGGTCAAGAGAACGAATATTATGAAAGTGCGCTGGTAATTTATTCCAAAGGATAGGGGCATTTACTGAGAAAGCTCGATCGCCATATTTTGTAACGGTACGAGGTCCGAGGGTTAACTGCAAGGTTGATGATGATCAAAGAGGTCTTAAAGAACTAGAAGAACGTAAGGAAATCAAATCTGAAAGATATTTAGGGGCTTGGCCATGGAGAATTTTGTATGTAAGAAGAAGAACTTTAAATGTTATACGATGGTGTATGCATGGGAAGCCAATGAAGAGAACGCAATATTGGGGTTATGTGCTCAAACTTTCTCGAGAGAGTAACAAGCCTTGCAGCAGTATTCTGAATTCTTTGAAGTGGAAGTAGAGACGAATGTGGAAGACCAGAAAAAAATTGAATTACAATAATCAAGGTGGGAGGATACAAATGCATGGGTTAATTTTGCAGTTGTGGGCCGGTCAAGTAGTTTCCTAATTTTCCCAATTTTAAAGATTCCAAAAGATGCCGATTTACAGACGTTTTTAATGTGCTGCTGAAATGTAAGATTTTTGTCGATTAAAACATTTATATACCTCTCTAATTTCATTTTTTTTTCACAATGGCATTATCATCACTTATTTAGTTTATTCACCATCAAGTGAGGTTTCATAATGTACACTCAAACATTTGTTTGATGCTTCTAGGTTGTTATCATTTCCCTCCTACTATGAGATTTATTTTTTGTAAGAACCTAGGACAGAGTTTACTATTTTGTAATGAACCGCTAAATAGTGATAGACCTGCACACCCCAGTATAGTACAACAATACTCTGTAAAGAGGGATGTACTCAAGTGGAAGAAGAAGAAGAAAAGCTGAGATAGAAAATGAATAAATATATACCGGGCAAATCAGTTTCGGTATTCATTTTTACATTTTTGTCATTGTTAATTTTGTCTACAGCCCCAGACCTCCTCTGCCTCTGTCTCTGATTTGGAGTGAGGTTGAAGCAGCCACTGTCATCCAATCTTTCTTCAGAGGCTATAAGGTAAGATTTCTTTATAGAAAACATATTAATATATGGATGTGCCAGTAGCTGTGTGATATACATTTTTTATAGTTTTTATGCCTCCGTTACGAAGTAGCCGGAGGCATTATGTTTTCGGGTTGTCCGTCCGTCCGTACGTACGTACGTCCCGTTCTCGTGATCGCGTTATCTGAAGAACCGATTGATGGAATCCTGCCAAGCTTTGGTCATGTATGTATCTTGCAGAGCCGATGAACTGATTAGATTTTGGGGTCACGAGGTCAAAGGTCAAAGGTCACAGGGCTCATTATGTATGCAAAAACAGCTCATGATCGCGTTATCTCAAGAACCGATTGATGGATCCCTGCCAAACTTAGGTCATGTATGTATCTTGCAGAGCCAATGAACTGATTAGATTTTGGGGTCAAGAGGTTAAAGGTCACAGGGCTCATTATGTATGCAAAAATAGCTTGTGATCGTATTATCATTAGAACAGATTGATGGATTCCTGCCAAACTTAGATCATTTATGGATCTTGCAGTGCCAATGAACTGAGTAGATTCTTGGTTCATAAGGTCAAAGGTCAAAGGTCAAGGGCTCATTATGTATGCAAAAATAGCTTGTGAACGCATTCTCATTAGAACTGACAGATGGATTACTATTTAACTCAGGACATCTTGCAGAGCCAATGAACTGAGTAGATTTTAGGGTCATGAGGTCAAAGATCAAAGGGTCATATATGTATATGAGAAATTGCTTGTAATCACGATATTCTGAGAACCTGTTAATGGGTTACAATTGAACTTGAATTTGAAAAAGTTCTTCTGTTTTGGTTTGTAAAATTGCTCTATGACGGAGGCATGCATCATTTTCGACTGCGCGCAGTCGAAGTTCCATCTAGTTTTAAAATAGTAATCATTACTTCTTTTCTTTTTTTTTTTCTTTTTTTTTTGGGGGGGTCAAATTGCTCTTTGACAGAAAAAAAACTTGAAGGAGCTGAATGTCCTTTCATAGACTAGTACCATTATTTAAATCAATATATTTGTTCACATATTGCAAGCAGAAAATCAATATAACAAATGTCCTTTCGAGCTAGACTTAAAAATGCCATTCATGAGGAAAATGTGTATCATTGTGTTAGCTAGTGCTGCATAATTGGAACATTGGCTGTGAGTTTTCTTTTCCCAATAAACAGTACATCTTTATTTGTGTGGGTTTTTTTTTTAATGGTATATGAATAGTCCAAAAGGTATTCATCAGTGTTTTTAAAGCTGGCTTGGAGAAATTCTTGTGACATTAATTCATGAAATTACAACTTTGATCACAGGTCAGGAAGCTGGAGCACATCCAGGAGCTCCGTCACTGGCAGAAGGAGTGGCGCGAGGAGAACGCTGACATCAAACACAAGGTGGAGCACTTCTGGATGGAGCACGAGCCAGGTCCGGCCCAGGAGGAGCTCCGGCGCAGCGCCAAGCACAACAGGAGCCAGGGATACCCTGCCTGCTTCAGGCTACGCACGTGGAGCCCCAGCCCGGAGCCGGTCGACCCTTCTCCACCGGAGCTGGAGGTGGATCCCTCCGAGGCTGATCGCACAACGACAACGGCCGGGGATCAGTTGTCACGTACTAATGCAACCGAGAGGACAGGCTCTGTAGTGTCGACTGTTCCATCAACGACAGTCTCATCAACTAAGAGAACAATTGTATCATAGTGTTGGGAATTCACAAGAACTTGGTACTTCAAGTACATTTCATGAACTTCTAGTGCACAGTATTAACTTATGGAGCATTTATATTTGAACGAGATGTAAATATTTTTTTGAGCGAGGTTTCAACATTCTTTTTACAAGATTTAAAATAGAGCTGTGAAAGTTCATTTCCTAACTTCTTTGATGTTAACATGTTTGTGATTATCTACAATTGAAGCTAGCCTGTATGCTTGCATTATTCACTTTGATATGAACCAATGCCTTTGGTTACGTGCAAGAAGTTCAATCAGGGTTTAGGTAAAGAGAGTAATGTCTTTTATGGAATTAAAACAACAAATCTTCAGAAGAATTTCATATCATGGTGTTTTGATGGCAAAATAGGGCAGGATCTTGTCTTTATTCAAGATTACCAGACAATATTTGCATTATTTTTTACCAGACCAGAAGATGCAATGCTCAACTGGACTTAATAATGGTCATTACAGAATTGCCTGACTGAGCTTGAATGCTTACCAATATTTTGAAATTTGGAAATTTCACTTCCCCCTTGTCATCTTGAAAATACACATTGTTTGAATTCTGTATGCATTTATTTTGTAGGATCTATTGAGCACTTGTATGTCATAACATCTTGTTTCACAATACATATAAGATTGTTATACAATCCCCCCCCCCCAAAAAAAAAAGAGACCAGTATTTTCTCTAATTGATATGTTTTGAAAATGGTGCATATGAACGTGTTTGTTATACAATCTATCTGCACTCGAGTTGAGGCCGAGTACAATAGGTGCATAAGCAGCCACTATGGAAGTACAAAGAGATGAAAGAGTATAGAAGAAACTGTTATTTATATTTATTTTTATGACAATGGGAACGGACAAAATCCAAGGACAGAAAGATTTTCATTGATAGAAATATATATTTTTATTATATGAAGCACAGTGCAGTATATCAAAATGCATGTCCAAAGTACATGATTAAAATTTAATCCTATTCACATGATTACAATCAAATGTAATAGTATTTAAAAAGTTGTGTTGATAAAGATATGAAATCAATTAAAAATCAATCAAAAATTAAAATTGAACCAAGTACAAGTTAAATTTTTCCAGTACACATGTTCATGAAAGTAGTGATTAAACTGGACTGCATGATTAACCCTAAATACGGGAAATATGAAATTGGAATACTATACTACATACATGTACTGTACATGAATTCTAATTTGCATTATAACGATCACAGTGGAAGATCATTGGGTTATAACCATGCAATTGTTACATTTTGCTCCAAACTATAGCAGATATTCATTAACTCACATTACTTGTTAACACCTACATATTAAGACTTGAATAACAAAACAAAAATAAAATATATGAACAATATTTTAATACAATAGTACTTGCCTTTATACCATATAGATGAACATGTATAATGTCTACCGGTATCCTTTTTTAAATCCATAATATAAAGTTTTTCAATACGTATTATTTTGTTTTAAAATATTTTGGAATGCCCATGGTTTGCTGCATATCACCAAATACATTACGGCTTTTATTCCCTTTAAAAAAAAAAAAGGGCTTTTTGTAAGTGAAAATTTATGACAGATGTCATCCCTATATATAGCACACCCAAAATACACACCTGTGAATGTTAAGATAATCCTTAAACCTTTGTGCTGTATATTTTGTAACATAATATATTTTGTTTATCATTAATGTCATGTAAATATATATGCATGTAATATAAGAAAATATTTGTACATAAGTTGACAGCAACAAAATTTCCCATCCACAAATTATCAATATAATAAATATTGATGAAAAGTAAGTAAAATGTATTAAAAGACATTAATAGTATGTGATTCTGATTAAAACGATCTTTCAAACATCATACTGCCTATGAGAATTTGCTTCATTTTTCATGTCATAAAAGCAAAGCAATTTAAAAAATGTTTAAAAATTATGATTGTGTACCAGTAAGTGCTTTATATATTAGAGCCTCATGGAGACATGACAGGATTATCTGCCACCAAAGACTGCTAGGGCAAATTAAGCCATTTTATGAGGAAAAAAGGGTTTGTATCTAAATTAAAGTAACTAAACTTTTATGAAAACCAGCCCTTGATATTTTAATCCTTGGGAGCTAACCCTGAATTCCATATCAATATATTTTGATCAAGATCCAAGCGTTAAGTGTGCGAGGCGTTGAATGTAAATGATCATCATTACACATATGATTAGAGTCTATAAAAAGCTATTCAATGCTATGACTACATAAATGAGAGGGGGAAAAAAGGGAGTTTTCATTATAGCTTGACAGACACTCCAAACCATGATACTGGCAAGATATTACACTGGCAAGGGTATGAAGATAACTCCATGAGAACCACCCCCCCCCCCCTGTAAAATAAATGGGGAAAAAAAAAGATGCAATGAAATCTACAGTGTTCTAGAGGAGGGAGATTGACTAGTATTGAAATGTGAGCTAACATAGTTTGTAAAATACACCAACATTGTATGAAATTTTACAAAGGTAATTATACAGCAATAAGTTTTATAGTCTAATCTAACCTTGTGACCATATTTTAGATGCATTTGCCTCGGCTTTGGACTGAGACACGCACTATGGGGGGAATATAGTTGTGCATGACTCGGAACTGTGGCCTTGACTACATCACTGATAGCAAAGTGTTGTGTAAGAGATACAATACCACCAAACAATCTCTCCTTATAGTAGTCATTCGACACTACAGAAAAATGATATTTATTGTCAAGAGTATGAACATGAATAAGAACAAGGTTGAAAAGGTCATTTCCATGGGCAATGTGAAAGCTTTTTGTTGAAGTTATTCACTGCACTCTAAAACTTGATCCACCAACGACCAAAATGAGTCTTAGAAAACCTGGAAAGAGTGCAGTGAATGAAGTCGACACTTTCCATGATTTCATGACAGATAATGGAGTCCCATCTTCCTTTCTGGAATGTTAAGACCAAATATTGTTGAGTGGAGTGGAGGTGAGAAATCGAAGACAAAAGCTTCAATAGCAAAGAACAAATAATTTGCTTATTCATGATTAATAATATCACAGGATAAAATCTTTCATTAAAATGGAAATTTTCATATTCATCTCATGATTGAATAATGTCACACTAGTTCTTAATGCACATAATCGCTTAATATAAATCAGTTTTCTCCTCCTCTCTTTATCTTTAAAAAAAAATCACTACTTAACATGATTTAAATAGAGAACCACAAAATAGCTGATGGTCATTACCCCCACTCTTAATCAATAAGGCCACTGTCCATGAAAAAAAAGGATATTTACACAAACAAATTCTGTCAATAGGTTACCATATAATGCACAAAATCTCAGAACACAACTGTTTGATATAAAGGTTTTTTATAGAGTGTATTCTGATATATGCACATAATTTTGCTTGCACCAGCTTCCAATATCTCATTTGAATTCATGCATACATAATTCTCACAAGCTGTCACAGTGTTGAGATATCCGCATAAACAGTCAAGATTTTTACTGGACCGCATGCAGCAATCAAGGCCAGTCTTATAAAGAGTAGAGATTGATCCAAATCTATTGCGGTCCAGTCCTGTCTCTTATGTTCATAATTCCAATTGATATCGAAAGCAAGTAAGCTGCGATTAATTGTAACCCTGTATCATAAGACAGGGCCCAGCAATTTCCTAAAGGAATATATAGGAAATGAGTATTATGAAACGTATCATTAGAGTAGGTTTCCCTAGAACTTAATTAATTTTATCTGTTATCAGATGAATATATCTCCAAGCATGGTTACAGATTCCCAAATGTGACTTTATGGACGTTCTGCTGTAATATTTGTGTGCTTCTTAGCAGGCTAGCTGGCTATGCATTCACCCTGCACAATGCCTGGTATTGTGGATAGTAAATACATGATCGGCTGGCACTGCACAACTGAGGTGCGCACAAACATTGCTGTGGAAGGTCCTTCAGTGTAGCCTTCACAGGTACAATTGCAGTTTAATTACCTTGATTAGAACATACAAATACATATAAGGCGATGATGATATCACACAAATTTCAAGTAACATGAGATGAACTTCCATTTAAAAAAAAAAACATTATCAACTCCTTATTAAACCATTCTATTCACGGCTACTCATGATCACACAATCTTTTAAAGGTAACCTTGATCGATTGGAAAAGAAAGAAACAATTTGCATTAACTACTGCTAGCACTGCTGACAGAGAAACTGTATTTATAAAAAGTACAGATCTTTATTCAAACGATACCTACGAACTATACCAATGAAGCTATGTACTAACTATGTATGCCCTCTAAAACATGATCTACAGTTACGAACGCCAGGCAAAAGATGGCCCATATAACGATAAGAATAAGCCAGATTCTGTGCCTGAACGGAGACATATGCTGGTGAACGATCCACCGCTTGCCCATCATCCTCTCAGACTTTTTCCTCCCGCAGTACACCAGGAAGACGGGTATGAGGTACTGGATCGTGGCACCGGCGTACGAGCCCGTGATCCCGACCAGCATAGTGACGTTCGTCGTCACAAACGCAACGATTATGGGCGGAACCAGCACCAGGGTCGGGAACAAGAGCCGCCTGATCGTCCAATGGTAGAGCTTGTTCTCGTGCAGGAAAAGCGCCATCAGGTTATTGCGTAGCGTGATGCCGATGATGGGGAAGTTGGTGCTGAGCGTGAAGACGGGGAACAGCGCGACAAAGTACTGGAGCGGGATGACGGGCAGGACGGCGCTCTTGAAGAAGTTGAGCGTGTAGATGTCCTGGATTTTGTCGCTCTCGAACGTGAAGATGGCCGTGACGGAGAGGAAGAGGTAGAAGAGGAGGATGAGGACGTAGTCGCCGAACAAGAAAGCAGTGATGCGCTTCTTGGGGTTGACGGGCGTGATGAGGGAAGGTAAGGAGTGGTGGCACATGAAGGCGTACACGCAGACGCCAAAGAAGTTAGGGATGCTCTCGAAGGGACCCGTAGCGGCCGGTTTGACCGAGCTCTTTCCTTGACTGATGTAAACCACTGATGAGATGATCATTGTGAGAAATGCTGAAATAATAATAAAGTAGAAGAGAATAGAGTAACCAGATAAAGGATGCAATATCATCATTACACATGTTTAAATTATTCTCTGTTGCAGTGCCTTCGTCTTGTTCAATGTCAGATTTGAGTTAATTGGTTACCATCTTATTATGCTACATACATGTATATGCACTTACACAAATCTATGTTACTAAATGCCACATTAGAAATATTTTAATTTTCTCCTAATCTTTTTTCATTTTTTCCCCTTTTTATAACAAAATCTGAAATTTGACAATCATATGTTTTCAAACCTTTGAAATTATACATGCAACGTTTTTTCTTGTTGTATCTCATTATTTTGTATCATTTATTTAAGTTAAGTCACATGGATTGGAGAAGAAGAAGACCTTCTATTTTATTTATTTAGGTAATCTTTTACTTTTCCCAGCAGCAATATATGTGGCATCTTCAAAAACTACTGTTGTTTTGTACTCACTCATTTCTTGGTTTTGACTTCACCAAATAAATAACAGCAAAATAAAAAATGATAGATTTATAGGGCCCTTAATACAAAAACCATCTCTAAGCACTTTTACAGATATCATAACCCCAGTCATAGGATTCATTAACGCACAATGTGCACCATCTCCACTCCCTGGTGAGTATTCCTACCATATGGTCACCTTGAGGGCATATGGCAATTAAACACAAAGGTTTTCGTCATCCTACCAGGTCCCCATTTCTCTCCTGGGTATGGAGTGGTAATGTAGATTAATGCCTTGCCAAAAGACATTAGTGCCGTGTCGGGATTGAACCCACGACCTTTGAACTACAAGTCAAGTGCTTAAACCACTCGACTATGACACCTCTCCAGTAATAAGAAATGTTCTTACCTAACCATCTCATGATGGAAGTGAAGATCTGAAGATACTTGGTTTTCTGTACGTTGAAATAGACAAATACTCCAAGGGCAAGTGCAAATACTGACTGAAGAGATGAAAGAAATAAAGGAAAAAATGGTTAGAAATATCGTCACAAATCATTTGCTTCTTGGAATAGTTGAAATAGCCTAATATTCCTAGGGATATTACAAATATTGACTGAAGAGATGAAAGAAATGAAGGAAAAAATGGTTAGAAATACCACCACAAATGATTTGATTCTTGGACAACTACCTGTACCCCCAAGACCACCAGGAAAACCAATGTTTCACATTTGTACCACATTAAGTTTATCTTGCATTTAAATTATGATGCAATGTTTCCCTAACTTAATTTTCTTTTCTTTCACTGTACCGTATATCAATTAACTTTCTTGGAAATAGAAACCTTTATAATTCATCCTCACCAGCTTATTTTGGAAGATAGCATTAACATGTTTATCTAACTATGGCTCCTAATGTTTAGTAAAGTGTTTAGGTAATAAAAGGATGAAGATTTGATAAGAAAGTAGTTTTTACCAGATATATTCTGTATGCATTCATTCTGGATATATCAGCACCTGGCCAACACCGCTCATTGTCACTAAGATTGTGGGCGTCACTGTCGTATGTGCTGAAAATAAACAAAGTTATTTAGACAATGGATTAAATACCAATATAGTATAATTCAGATGAACCTTTATCATAAGTTGTATGGGTCTACACGTAAGCCATTAGAATGATGTGTCGAACCTGGCTCACTTTTTCAGAACTTTCTAGTGATAATTGGTGTATATCTCTCTCAAAAGTACAAATTGCTTTATCCAACCAAAAACAACCAAAAATGATTCCATTGTACCTCATTGTGCCAGATCTTTGCAGAACACTTCCAACACTTCTAACAGTTATGACAAAGCAAACCTCATGAAATCTTGATCATCCTGATTTTGTTTTCAGTTACAACAACTTTCATTCCTGAATCCATTAACCTCTGTGAGTCATTGTTCATATAACTACATTGTATCAATGCACCAATGACTACACTATCACATTCATCTCGTGTGTATGTGCATATGACCATATTACTATGGTTCGAAAACAATCCAGATTTTTAAAAAAAAGTGCCCTCCAGATGAAAAACTGCCTCTACTGAGTCTACTATAACTCAACAAAAAAACAGGCTGGAACCCATTGGAAATACACTTTAGATTGAAAATGTCATCATCTCCAAAAGATTAAAACAAAATGTGAAATATGTTACAGATCAATCTGAAATGATGTTGACTTGTCAAACCAGCTACTTTTAGATTAAAGCATCTTTCCGAAAAAAGGAGCCATTTAAGGATTGCTCCTCCGAAATGGATTCTATATTTGATAATCATAACACCCTTTCTATGGAATAAAAGGCATTTTCATCCTAGCCTTAGCATTTGAGTTTTTTTTTTAACCCGCTTTACAAAATCCAATACTAACTACTCACATATGCCTTGCAGAGAGAAAGAATATTATTCATTAAGTAGAAAAGTAAGATGTATGAAACAATAATTCCATCTTAAAGGGATTGGGCAACTTTGTCTCAGATTCTGAAACAAAATCCTGGATTTAGCTCATGCTGCAATCAGTGCAATGATAATTATAAACCTTTAGGTCAGTCAGGAACCCCATGACTTTTACAAGCCGATCGCCTGTCTGATTATCAAGATATTTATGAATGAAAATCAAAATCAAATTTTGCGTTTGCCAAACGGTTTTCATAACACTACAGTCTATTGGGGAAAACGAGTATGGTAAAACCGGTCATTCAAAGGTTTCTACTTTTTTGAGGCACTTCTTGATCATTTTGAAGCGCAATTTTTTTGGGGCTTCAATATAACACCATATCACAGACACTGATAACACGTAGGGCCGTGCATCTCAGATTTAACATTGTTAAACGATCCCTTTAAGTAGAAAAGTAAGACGTATGAAACAATAATTCCATCTTAAAGTAAACTTGTTATAGACATATACGTTACCATGTGATGTCTCTGAGCGACTTGGGAACGGCTACAGCATAGATGGCCAGGTCTCCGTAAAGGTACACTATGAGACATATGTAGAACAGGATTTGACCAACTGAGGATTCAAGCATGATAGAGAAAATAGATGGGGAAAATGTAAAAGAGAGAAAGAGAGAGGGAGAGAGATAGAGAGAGGGGAGGAGGGAGAGAGAGTGGGAGAGGGGGAGAGAGTGGGAGAGGGGGAGAGAGAGAGAGAGAGAGAGAAAGAGAGTGAGAGAAAGAGAGATAGAGAAAGAGAGGGGAAAGAGAGAGGGAGAGAGAAAAAAGATAAAGTGAGAGAAAGAGAGAGAGAGAAAGAGAGAGAAAGAGAGAGAAAGAGAGAGAAAGAGAGATAGAGGGAGGAAGAGAGAGAGAGAGAGAGGGGGAGGGAGAAAGAGAGAGAAAGAGTTAGAGACACAGTCAGAGAGAGTGAGAGAAAGATAGAGACAAAGAGAGAGAGAAAGAGAGAAAGAGAGATAGAGGGGAAAAGAGAGAGGGAGAAAAAAAGAGAGATAGAGAGGGAGAAAGAGATAGAGACACAGTGAGAGAGAGAGGGACAAAAAAGAGAGAGGGGAATAAAAAAAGAGAGAAATCATTACTGATTGAAAGCTGTCATCCAATTTCAACAACAACAACAGCCTGCCAGAAGGCATACATGCTTTTCATACAAAAATACATGTATTTATCATGACTTTTAATTAAAATTTATATTCTCCAGCATCTTTGTGACTGTAAAATTGAATTTTGTATGAAAAAAATCACTGATTGAAAGCCGTCGTACAATTCAATTTCAACAACAACAACAGCCTGCCAGAAGGCATACAATCATGCTTTTCATTAAATTTTCCCAAAATACATGTATTTATCATGACTTTTAATTAAAGTTTACAATTTCTAGCATCTTTGTAACAGTAAAATTGAATTTTGTATGAAGAAAAAAACAAGTCAATGACTTTTCAGTAAATATGAAGAGATTTAAAATATCTATGTACAGTTGTACTTTGTCAAGCAACTGAAATGCTTGATTGAAAGCAATATATGGTTGAACATAAATCCCTGCAATTCTTCTCACGCAATTTGACCTACTATCATAGCCAAATTAACAGAAACTTTATTAAATCTGCGCTGAAATGAATACCGTCTGATATTGATAAATCTTATTCGAAAATCACAGGCAGAAAAACAGATATGACACAATCTAAAGGATTGTGCATCTAGATTAAACACGCAACAATGGGCATCCCTTTCCTATAACCTTTTCAACCTCAATGAAGCCTTTTGAAGTGAATGTCTAAAGGATTTTTTTGTTCAAGCTGGAGGCGACGAATACTCCAAAGAACTTGAATTTGTAGGCCTACATGTAAAAAAAATACACTATGATTTTCCTGCATTTGAAGTAAGTTCCTACGGAAAAGTTAAATGTCAAGTTTGAAATAAAACTTGGTATTTTAATTTTGAAAGTTCAATGACGATCATTGTTTAGTGAACCTTGTAAAAACTGAGTACACCCACCAGTTAAATCCATATGCAATCAACTAATATTAGATATGGGCAGAAGTAATATTTCCCATTTCCCATCCTTATTCCGTAAATGTGAGTTAATCGAGAAAGAAAGTCATAATAGCAAAAAAAATTACAAAGACTTGAGGGAAAAAAATTGTAAAATAATCATTGCCATGCAAGCATTTTATGTCAAGTAATAGACAATTGAAAGAAGACAAAAATGACCTAGTTATTCGAGAAAAAGTCATAATAGCAAAACTCTTTACAAAGACTTGAGGAAGAAAAAAATTGTAAAATAATCATTGCCATGCAAGCATTTTATGTCAAGTAATAGACAATTGAAAGAAGAAAAAACGACCAAGTTAATTGAGAAAGAGGTCATAATTATAGCAAAATTCTTTAAAAGACTTGAGGGAAAAAAAAATTGTAAAATATAAATTGCCATTCAAGCATTTCATGTCAAGAAATAGACTATTGAAAAAAGAAAAAATGATCAAGTACAGTTTTAAATTATCCAAACAGAAAACTAGGGCAATGAAATTGCCATTCTTTACAGGTGTTCAAATGTTGATACTATTTGCAAAAATCATATATGCTATAAAAAGCATAATTATATGCTATAAAAAGCATAATTATATGCTATAAAAAGCAATAATAAGACACTCAAATATATCTCTGAATTAGAAAGAATGGTCCCTAGACTCCAACTCCTTATTCCCCAGGTTTCCCACTTCAAGAAATATATGATGACAAAGCGTCTGTGTTTGACCTCTTCTTATATCAAGGACATGACATTTGTAAAAACACTTTTATCTGCATGAGTGTAGTATCACAATACATTGTCCAAATCTGGATATTCGATCATATTCCATCGTAGCTTCTTGCAAGCAATATTATTTTAAAAATTCCTTGAAGTCACTATTTTCGCAAAAAAAGTAGGGGACAGCCACTTCCCCTCCCCCATCCACAACTGTGCTCTTTTCAGTAAGGTATACAGTTAATAACTGAATTATTCATACCCTTTGTAAAAATTGATGTTCTTTGCGTTTTACATAACTCAAGAATGAAAGGTAGACTGGTTGAATTAGAGCCTTTGCTGAATATTAGATGTAAGCAAGCTTAAATATGTCACATTTTCAAAAAAATTGGGACGATCAATTTTTCACATGCCTTAAAAATTACAAAACTTGGTAAGGGTATATATGTATGAGCACATTTAACACTTTTTTTGACACATACACATTGTCTAGTACCTGCAACATCCTTTTTCTTCTTGTGAATAAAACATTTTCAAAAAATCGGGATGATCAATTGTTCACATGCCTTAAAAATTACAAAACTTGGTAATTAAGGGTATAAATGTATGAGCACATTTAACACTTTTTTTGACACATACAATTTTGCCTGTACCTGCAACAACCTTTTTCTTCTTGTCAATAATACATTTGTACAAGAGCATCACCTATGCCCCCTCCCTCTCTGCCCCTACCCCCCCCCCCCCTTCTGTCCCTACTTCCCCCCCCCCCCCCACCTCTCCTCTGCAGAGGAGGAGCTTGCTAAGGACATCAGAATGTCATTACTCACTTTTATTGAAGAACATTGAAGCCATCTGTCCCATATCCACCAGTTCTGTGATCTCAAAATAATCGGCATGCTTCTTCGCTGCTCTCACTACAACACAGTTAAGATATAAGAAAAAATGATCAGCAAATTTCCAAACACTAGTATGGCACAAATTCACAAAGGAAGTTTGTCGACAAACCTAGGTTTATGACGCATTTCATTTGTTGAAATGCGTCATATGATGCACATAAACCTAGGTTTGTTGTCAAACCTCCTTTGTGAATTCAGGCCTAAATGGCTTAAACTCATTTATGTTTGATGAAAAATCATTTCATTTTCAAAGAAATAATTATTGCAATTAATCAATAATTATCATAATTTGTCTCCCAGAACTGTAATTAAAATCCTTTTCTTTCTTCTGCATGAATGGGTCTCTTGTCAGCCTTGTTAGTAATTATATTCCATCATTCTTTCTTAGTGATTATTATCTGCCAAGACACCCAATGAATTACTTGTATATACCGGTAAATGTGCAAACAACATGGTTGTACATTCAATTCAATTGCAAAGCATTACTAAATATTCAAAGTATTCATTTCCACAAGTTTGTTAAAATCCCTCAAAGTCCACTTCATTATTTCTCTGCAATAACTTTTCCTACATGTGTGTAACCCATTTTCTGCACCTCCCATCAACATTTCTCTTCTATGATTTAATTATATATATACCGGTAGAGGTGGTCACTCTTAAATCCTGTCTGCACTAGTTTGGCCAGGAGGGATTACACCACCCTGCTAGTCACTGACAGGTGGTTATCTCATCAACTCAGCCCTCAATTAACATAAGAAAAAGGGGGATCATGGGGGACCAACAGGCACCGATTAGGCATTGTTTTCTATATAGAGGGAGCAAGTAGCTACAAGTAGTGCAGTGGGGCTTTAAAGACAGGTCTGATTGTAAGTTTGTAATTACCTGATGAGTAATTGATTGTGTTTCCACTGAGTAATTTCTCCTTCTCGTCGTTCTCTGTGTCGGGTATGTATGGATCACTGCTGCTAGAAGAGCTTGTTGAACTCGTCTCATCCAGCTTGAAAGCAGCGTTAGAACAAAGAAAATACATACAGCACAATTACATTCAAATGCTACAATCGTCATCAATGCCAGTCTAGTGACTAATTGATGCAAGTTGTCTTTCTCATTGTCCTTTTAACTGTAAAGCAAACAAATATATACATATTGTCTGTTGAGAGCCAGAAGGGTGTTAACTCTGTGTTAAAGGATAGGCGATAATCATGGCTCCACACTTTTTTTTAAGGTTCTTGTAAATATGTGATTATCATGATTTTTTTAAATAAAATATACAAAGAAAAAAGAAAAGAAAAAAGAAAACTTTTTTGGAAAGAAATCAAGACCATACTTTTTACAGTGTGTATGAAGGAGCCCTATGTAAAAATTCAATACTTTGGGGGTCTCGACTTCAATTTTGGGCGTCCCAGTGTCCCGGGCGCCTGTCGGTGTCTAGTCCTGCGTTAATGCCCTTCAGGCTCCAAACAGCTGATACACTGTATATAGCTTTTGCTTTTCAGTCCAATCAGCTCACTATACCTGTACAGTTTCACATACCTTTTCATCGTAGTTAGAGCACTTCACATTAAATATGTTTTATCATTATTTTAAAATGAATGTGATTATATTTCACTACGTTGAGTACCAATTAAGTACGGTGTACATATCTTTAGGCACATGTACAAGTTCAGTCCTTAAAGCGAATTTAAAAGGCATGCATTAGTTTATAAAAATCAAAGACTTTACATGCTCTTTGCTGTGTTTTGCTTTTTTTATAATCAAATACTACTTTGAACTTTCCATTCGATGCTGCTCTGCCATTTTGCTCAATCTCATTAAGTATCCTAGGCATAGGATTAAGAACCCAGATATGAAACTGCCATTGAGGGTGTTTTGTTATATCCAGAATGTATAATATCTATCACAGTGATCTGCTTCTTGAACTAATTACCCATTTCACTCCTGACTGTATTGTGTAGGGCTATACATGTATGTGTACCACAACGATAATTAATAAAGTTAATAATTAATTAATAATTAATTACATAGACATTATTTACAATTAGGTTTAATCACATTGAATGTTAAAGGTACTATGTCCCATTTGCAGGCCAAAAAAATGAAAAGCTTAAATTCCAATGGCATTTGAAAGATAATACTAATTTAGAACTCCCCTTAAAAAAGGGGGGCTTGAAAATGTCTTTAAGTGTGAAAATAATGACTATTAGTTGTCAAATCGACTTAGGAGCTATAGAGCCAATAAGTAATAGTCTTGATTTTCAGACCATTGTACCGCATGGTCGTACGTTTTATGCTGCGCAAAGATTCAATGAGTTTGATTTTGGCCATTACAAGAAGTGGGTTATTGATGTAGACAAATCCTTTACAGCTCATTTTATGTATGTTATTACCAAAGAAGAAAAAAGCCAGTTAGTCACTCAATAGTGTCTGACAGTGAAGTCTAGCAAGTAAACGGGTTTCCTTGCATAATTTGAATATGAGGACACTGATAACGTTTAAATTTCACAGATAGGATATACATGATATATTCATAACTCCTGCAAAGTTCTACAGAATTTGAGGTTGTCTGCAAAAGGGACATAGTATCTTTAATGTACATTAATGTATACAAAACTATACATCTGAACTTAATTTTTTTTTGGGTACAGCACATTTCATGCAATATTCTAAAATATACTCTGGACACATGCAAAAACAAATACCTTTCATGAATCGATTTCTTGAATCTTTCTCATTGTAAAGTTGTACTGCTAATCTGTGAATCTAATTTGTCCTTATTGCAGGTCATGGTTTTAGAGTCAACTGATAACAGCCACAATCTATCTGGGTAGGAAGTTGACTTCCAACAAAAAAGGTTAGAATATTTAGCCCTTTGTAGAGATAAATATGCATCTGGTGACTATATCTAATTTTCTTGTAATCCTGTCCTTTATATACACACACATACAGGGTGTATACTGTATATATGTTTGTAGTGATTCTGTCTCATTTAAATCAAATTTAATCAAATTGCCCTCCCATTCTTCTCTTAGTATGGCAACTGAGTTCATCTCAGAAGCGATGGAATCAAAGCAATTTTGAAGTACCTTTGTTGTAATAGCTGGAAGCTCTGAACTAGCCCCAGGAGGCGATTTTGAGTCTGATTTTCGAAGTGATGTTGTTGATGAAGAAGGTGATGATGATGATGATCGCACTTCTAACGGCCCATCCTGTTTTTAAAACAATCTTGTTTCGGTTTCCTCACTCTTGTTTTGATTGTCTTAGCTGGCATGGTGCCAGATGGCAACCATGTTACACCAGGGCATTGATCAAATGGTTTATTAGTTATTTGATTAAGTATGAAAAGAGGACTCCAGTCAGCTTGGAAAAAGTAGCATAATTGATGAACCAGAGAAGTGACTGTCTGATTAGTTTGTTAATTATCGATTGATTGAATGAAAGATTAACTAAATATCTGACTTAATGATTGACCTGATTAAGTGGTTTATTCTTTTTTGATCAACTGGTGACCAATTGATCAAATGTTTGATTGTTTAAGAGATTTTTTGATGATTTATTGATAAAATGATAGAATTGTTCTTGATTGACAGAATAATTGATTAGTTCATCAATTTGACAAATGTTTATTTGTTTGACTGCCTGATCGATGGAATAATTTTCTATGTAATCATTTCTATTAAAATCATTTCTATTAGATAATTGTTTTATAATTGATTTATTAATTGAATTATTAATCAGCATATTTATTGGTTCACTGATTGGTTAGGAAAGTGACTGATTGAATGAACTATATCCACTGGGTGATTGGTTTAATGAGCAAATAGATGTCTCCGTTCAATAGAGTGTTTCTTTTCAATAACTGTCAATAATAACTGACTGGTTCTTTGAATGAAATAGTTGAGTTGTTGATTGATATATTGGATGACTGATCAATTGTATTGCATATTAGTTTTCTTTATGAATAAGCAAAGTCTATTAATGCTGATTGTTGAACTATTGGACAATTGATTAATTGATTAATTGTGGTGCATGTTAGTTTCCTTCCCGGTCTTTGCTTGGTTTTCAATGTTAGTGCCAGACTACCCTACCAAAGGAGCCATTCAAGAAGCTATGAATATGACAGTTATACATGTAAATGAATTTGAATTATAGATCTCAAGTTGATTTTGATATTGAGCATTGTATGAACAATAATGATAATAATAACTGTTACCAGAGCACAGTGCATTGAAAGAAGTAATCCTACCAGGTGCCCATTTGCCTCACCTGGGTTGAGTCATGTAGCAGAAGCATATTAATACCTTGCCAAAGGACATTACATGTAGTGTTGCAGCAGGGACTCAAAACTCATACCTTGTGGTTCACAGTCCAGAGACTCATCCACTAGAGCACAAAACTTCTACAACACATCTTTTACTAGGCTCATTCATAAATCTTTTCTTTTCTGAATCCTGATTCAAGAAAATATTCAGGTAACGTGTGTGTGTGTGTGTAATTGGGTTTTTACAGACGTGTATCAATCAGATATGATTATTTACGTCTGGGGACCGACCTTAAACGTCACCATCCGAAAGACGTGACTCAGTTTCGATCCTGCGTCCTCGGCTGAATCAGTTTGTAACTTCCATTGTTGGCTGGATTACAGGCGCACGCCACAACGCTTAGTTCAGGTAACCATTGTATGTGTACAGCTAATAGTGACACTATCTTGGATTTTATATACCGGTAGTTGGTTTGATTTTTTTTCAAAGCATGCAATTGAAGTGTTGATAGTCATCATATAATATTGTATGCATAGATAGAATGTATAAATTTAAAATGCAATGCCCAGATTTGATTAAAGACATGTAGATGTTCTCCAATTGCATAATAGATTAGTTTATGTAAAGAATAATAGCATAATAGATTAGTTTATGTAAAGAATAATAGCATAACAGATTAGTTTATGTAAAGAATAATAGCATAATAGATTAGTTTATGTAAAGAATAATAGCATAATAGATTAGTTTATGTAAAGAATAATAGCATGTGACTGAAATATAATTATTTCAGAGAAATATAATTATCCTTTACATGAAAATTGTGGTATCAAGCGTTAAGGTATTGCAATAAACTAAACCAGGCACTACAACAGCATAGTAAAGCAATTGGCCCATGCAGCAACAAAAAGCAAAATTTAAGAGAAATAATGAAAAGCATGCACAAAAATCAAATTTCCCTGGATCATAGATGAAACTCTGAAACAAAATCAGCAAACACTATGAACATGACGGACAAAGAAAGAGGACGAAATATACAGTTCCTCATTCTACCCTCAACAATTGCTGTGGTAGACAAAGGAACATCCCTTCACTGATATTATGTAAAATGTGTAGAACAGGTGAATATGCATGTGACACCTGTTCTACACATTTTTACATAATAGCAATGAAGGGATGTTCCTTTGTCTACCACAGCAATTTTTGAGGGTAGAATTCATGAGGAACTGTATATTTTGTCCTCTTTCTTTGTCCGTCATGTTCATAGTGAAACAATGTCATTGGAAAAAGTAACATAACAATATTGGCTTTCTTTTTAATAATGTGATCACAGTTAAAACAAAAAATTGTGAAAATGAACATCATAATTAGTTCTGCTTTTGCTTCTTTTCACTAGGTTTTAATAGCTTGAATTCTTTGCAAATATCAACAAGGTTTACGTACATTGTACACCATGGAACTGATGTGAGAAAAGATTATTTAAAAAATGAACAGAAGTACATACTATACAACTCTTGTCATTTTCATGTACATGTATGTTTACAGTGCTTAAGAACATTTTCTTCTTTATTTTTGTGTCCTCTTCTTCATATTTTCTTTCATCAAGATGTTATATGAATACAATTTATGCATGAGTGACCATCCAAGCCCATTCCATGCTGAAAAGCAGTCTCAAAGAGTACAGTACATTTCAAACTCTGATCTACATTTGGTTTCAAATTAAAGTACAGAGAGTAAAGTTTTTTTCTCTTTCTCTTCCTTTACTCTTGTTCCATTCTATTTCCTTCCCCCTTTCTCACTCTACAATGTAGTTCTTCTTCTTTTTCTTCTCCTTTTCATTCTTCTCCTGCTTTTACTTATTTTCAAAAGCTTTCCTGTATGCTACATGTTATGAGTGGGTCTGCACTATTATCTCTAGATACTTTATCTCATATCCGTCCTTCTCAAAAGGCCTGTCCTCATCAGACCGAAGTTACAAAATAACCCCGCTTTTTTCAGACTCCGGATATTTTCCCAAAGCGCAAAATTGCGTCTTCACCAGATTGATCAGCCCGCTTTTCCCCAAATAGCGAGCTATATTTAAAACGAGACCAAGATTTTTTGGGATATTTTCTCGACTAAATAACTCGCTAATTGCAACTGCGGCTGACTATTTCGAGATTGAGCTAGTTAAAATAGCGAGCTATTTGGCAAACTCGAGCTGATGAAAACATGCCTAAAGTGAATAGCAAGTGCTTAAAAATGTGACTTCCACATTACAAAGCATTAATCACCCCCTAATCACTAAATCTAATGGCTTGATTCAACATAAATGTGCATGTACTGTAGTCTAGTGGTTTGCATTATGTATGGTGATTTGAAATGTGCACCGGCGACAATTGCTCTGGGCTTCATTTCACCAAAGATAAAGGATTAAGGTTAGAATCAGGTTTAGGATTAGAGTTAGGTTTAGGATTAAGGTTAGAGTTAGGTTTAGGATTAAGGTTAGAGTCAGGTTTAGGATTAGGGCCTGAGTTAGGTTAAGAATTAGGGTTAGAGTTAGGTTTAGGATTTAGGTTTAGAAATAGGGTTAGAGTCAGGTTTAGAATTAGGGTTAGAGTTGGGTTTAGAAGTAGGGTTAGAGTTAGGTTTAGGATCAGGGTTAAGGATAGGTACAGTGTTTGGCCTAGGTTGGAGTATGGAATTTGGTTAGGGTTGGGAATTGTCCGCAGAGCAGCTGTTGCTGGAGCATGTGCCGTACAATCCCTAAACAAAAAAAATTCAGTGACATTATCCAGATCTATAGTACTAGTACTACATGTGCAATATGAAAAGGAATTACCGGTACATTTAAAGGAGTAGACCCTTTTTCCCTGAATATAATTGTATAAGATTAAGATTCCCTTGAAATGTCTAGGGCCCATGTTAAAACATGCATCCTGGATAAGACCAGAAACTTACCTTAGATAAACGAGGGATATAGTCCTTTTGAGTCGGAAAACAAGTTCAAATATTTATTAGAAGCTATACAGAGTACATTTAGAAATGAAGAATATATTCCTTTTGAGTCAAAAACAAGTTTTAATATTTTAATAGAAGCTATACAGAGTATGTTTAGAAATGAAGGGTATAGTCCTTTTGGATTAAAAAAAAGTTTAAATATTTATTAGAAGCTACAGGTATATACATGTAGAGTATGTTTAGAAATGAGGGGTATAGTCCTTTTGGATTGAAAAAAGGTTTAAATATTTATTAGAAGCTATATAGGGTACATTTAGAATAATAACTGTAGTCTGCAATCTCCATTATCATAAATCAATATTGGCAGATTTTGCATTTTAGTATTTGAGAAGAAATACATTGGGATTTAGGGCTTACCCGGTACATGTATGACTTGAAACCTGTTTATGCAATTTAGCATTTCTATCTTGTGTATTCTGTAAGTCAACCATACAGTTCTGACCTACATGTACAGTTGAATAAGCAAATTCTGTTTCTGGATATTTTTTTAGTTTTGTTAGAATGCATTTTTCATTTTTGCTATCTAAGACCAAATAACAAAAATAATGTGTTTCTCGTCCAGACTTTTAAAAAAAAGGAGGAGACAGGGCATTACTATTTACTATTTTGCAATTGTTTGCTATTTTTTCCAAGATGGCTGCCATGCTAATTATAGCTGGCCAAGCCTATTTATTCACAGATATTGCGCTATGTGAGTTTACTGATCCAATATATGACCAAAAAAATGATTTGTATCACTTAAAAGCTATTTAAACAAAATGTATATCACAGGCTTTTTTTTTTTTGGGGGGGGGGGCTTTGGGGGGGGGGGGGTGGGGTTGAGAAACACTTCATTTTCTTCTTCATATAAAAAAGATTCCTACAAATGTTAAGCCAGAATCCATACCAACATTAACATTTTGGTATGAAATCATAATACTTCATGATCTATCAGATTATGAAATTACAAAATGAGGTTTACCAGGCATTTTGAAGAGATATCCTTGATTCAAATGGAACAATATTTGTAATCATTTTTCTACAGTTTTTACGATTTTGAGCATGCGTGCACGCAATTTTTAAAGTCTGCCGTGCTCACATTGCTGATTGGAATTGGATGGGAGGATATTGAAGGCTCACCCATTTTGTAAACTTTAGATCTCCCTTTCCTTCAGACGATGCCTACAAGTCTTTAATAGTTAGAATCAATCCATGGGATTTCAAGAAGAAGAAGAAGAAGAAAATGTGCAATTACTGCCAATGAGGAACTTTGAGGGGGCTACCCCCAGTCCCCCCTTTTGGGAAGTTGGGGGTACGTACCCTATTTGAGCCACTTAAGATCTCCCTTACCTAATGCCTAAGGATGATTCCTACCAAGTTTGGTTAAAATCATTTCTGAGAGGAACTTGAAAAGGTAAAAAGATTACGGAAAACAGACAAAAAGCGATTGCAACAGCTCACTTGAACCTTTGGCTAAAAAGTGAAATTCTACATGCTATTGGACTGACCTCTCGTTTCTTATCCTTCCTGCGATACTTGATGATCCCATTAGCTGCGGCCATGGCCTCGATCACAAACGTAGCAGTTATGTAGCTGTAAAATATCAACAAAAACAACAGATTGAAAATGAAGGATATCAAGATCTGCAATGCATACATGTGTACCTGTATACTACAGTCAAACCTGTCTATAGTGACCACCCAAGGGAAACACAAAATGTGGCCTTTGTAGACAGGTGGTCTTTGAAGACAGGTTCCTTCAGTACATGATTCACTGAGAAACCATTTTCAAGGGAAACTACAAATGTGGCCTTTGTAGACAGGTGGTCTTTTTAGACAGGTGGTCACTAAAGCAGGTTTGACTTAATAGATTTTTGTATGTATGGTTACAAGGGGAATAGAAGGCTAGATACTCCTGTTTAGCAGGCTAGATACCTTAGGAGTGACTCCCAGACATGTGTAAGCCCAAGGATTGAGTGGCTACGTACATGTACAGCCCATCATTTGTGGAGGTGTCGTGGTGTAGTGGTTCATTGGCTTGACTCTCAATCCAAGGGTTGAGGGTTCAAATCCCAGCCTGCAGCATTAATATCCTTTGGCAAGACATTACTCCACATTTGCCACTTGATCTGAATCCAGGTATAAATGGGTACCTGGCAATAGCTGGGGTAATAATAACTGCAGGGCCCAATGAAATAACTATTATCTAGAACTTTAAGATACCGGTATATGTTTATCAATTTCAAAAATGCAAATTGAATATACAGTATAAAGATTAGAGGGTAATAAACCATGACACCAACTACAGGTTTCTTGTTTCAAAGTTTCTTGGTTCATTACTAGTGTCGGGACCTTTTAACCATGTTGGAAAGATTATATCCCTACTAGCATACTTTATACACATTATCACAAACTTATTATGATTGAACAAACCAGCAAACAGCAAAAACAAGATGAGTAACAATATGAATACATGTATTTATTAAGCATATCTTTTGACATATTTGATAAAGTATGATGTGCAAGAAAAAATATCTCTCCAGCAGTTTAAGTACATACATGTGTATAATAGATGTTGTTACATTCTTTATCTCACCATCATCTACAGTTCAGTGACTGCAATTAAACAAGTACCTAGCTCTATTAGGGACAGACAACATTACATAATGCGGAGATACTGTTAACAATGTCTACTGTGTGAGCCTTTCTTCTCCCTATCAATGTTTAACAGATTATCACTTTGATTGCAGCTGGCAAGTCAAACAGATTCAAAAGTCAGGGATTATGTGATTGGTTTCGGTACTCTCTTAAAAAAAAAGAGTGAATTTTCAAAATCACGGACGTCACTCCTCTGGAGAGTGAAAATGGAGTGAAAATAGAGTGAACATTCACTCTTTTTTCTTAGAGAGCACTCTAAAATCAATCGATTTTCACTCCTAAACAAGTGATCACGGACGTCACTCCCAAGAAAGTGAAAATAGAGTGAAAATTCACTCTTTTTTTTAAGAGAGTAGCATTGTTTTCTCTTCTTCCCATTCTGAATCATACCAGTAGTCAATAGGATTCATGTAAATCATTAAAAACCACATATTTAATGCATACAAATAATCTAATGTCCTGAAACTCATCTTTGACTAGAAGAAGTAGTACTGGCTTTGATGTATCATAGGATTGTCAGTGCCCTTGTCTGTGCCCTTAAAGGTAATACAAAGTTTTGGGAAATTTTGAAAATTGGGTGGATAGTGATTCTGTACAATTTTGATATATTTGGATGCCCTGTGGATGTATTATGAGCACTAGAAAATTAAGCCCCTAAAACAAAAAAATTACCGGTGCTCCCGGTAAATTTTGATAAATTTCAAATAGCGCCTACGGCCGCACAATGGTAGCTGCGACCATGAAAATTTCAGAATGTGTAGTTGTGATAAATATATATTTTCCAAACGGGAATAGCTAGTTGGTCGATTTTAGTCCAGAAACATTGTTTTATAGCTTAATTAATATCTTGACCTTGAGAGGGAGCTATACAACATAAAGAGTTTATCATTTACAATTTCTTATCTTTAGACTCGATTTCAACCCTGACAACGATCACTGAATATTGCAGGATTGCATATATGCTTCCAATATGTTCCTTTGAACCAAATTCATGACACCATACAAAAACTTTGTATTACCTTTAAGTTACTTTTTATATTATACAAGCAGATCATGACAAAACTTCAATTTTCAATCTGCTGTTTGCCAAAACATAACAAATCTTTTCCTTTCCTTGAATGATTGTATTGTATAAAACGCTGATGAATATTTATACATCCACAAAAACTAAGATAGGAAAGAGATCTTAATATAAGGAGGGCAGATCTGAATTAACATGTAGATCGAAATGGCAAAATTCAGCTAAGATGCAGCTTAACTTGGAGTCTTTTTGTTCACTTACAGAGGATTTAAATATTCATGAAATCAACTTCTCAACTTGCATCGATCCTACAATCTTCTTTGTACAACCCATGTTCTGTATAAAATATGGTAGGCTACCCTCTAATCTAGGCTTGGCACTTCCAATTTAAAACTAATCCTGGTTATATCTACATGTAGGTAATCTGAATATATTTTATAGGGCATGTATGGATAAATCAAAAGAAATAAAAGAACTCTAGTCAACCAAGCGAAGTATCAGCCTACCTCAAAGTATACTACTACTAGTGAAGTTTCTCTTAATTTCTTGGAGTTGAATCAATATATTGTTGAATACATGAACATTCAAACCAATTGAAACCCAATGAAACTGTGTGCCTACCTCAAAGTATACTCGTGAAGTATTCTCTCATTTGCTTTGACTTATCTATTGTTGAATACATTCAACCATTCGAAACCCATTGAAAGTTTAATAGGCCTACTGTGAATGTATTAAGAACATGAATCTCAACATAGGATTTTATAAAAATATAATAAATCCGGTGTTGCCTTTCAAATGCCCCTACCCCAGCGCAACACCCAACCGAACATCAATACTACATTACAAAAATACATAAAAACCTAAGAATAAATATATCAGAAAGGAGAATACGTCCAACACATGTTTAAAATCACTGAGATTTATTTAGAAAGTATGAAGTTATCGTTTCCTTTAAAGATTAACCGGGGCATAACATTCAACCTCTCTCAGCTTGGTGCCTGTTGGGAAAACATTCCAACTCATGTTTCCCTCCCTTGACAGTCTTTATTTTCCATCCTAAATCAATAAAGATGCATTAGGAGCACAGACTCTATTTCGAAGTCATATATTATATGCAAAGCTCCCATTGATATATAAGCATGTACTGTATACCCCAGAAGACCTAAGAGAATACTCTTGTAGATAGTAATTTTAATGATAATTATAATAAGGGATAGAGCAACGTCGATCTGGCGCTGCTCAGTGGCTGCCGGGCTCACAATCAATTTGGCAAAAAGAATTTCCATTTTCGGTTTACCGTAACTTAATAAAATTTGGAGTGGACTTTAAAAGATTATTATTATTATTATTATTATTATCATTATTATAACAATACTGAAACAATAATAAATAACAATAACAAAAACAAAACAAAAACAAAACAAAAGATAATAATAATAGTAATAATAATAATGATAGTCACATTTGAATAGCTCATAATACTTTTAAGAGAGTTACATCGTAATTCTTATCATTAGATGTCTATAAATAATAAAACTTATAATAATGATTTTAAAAAATAACAACGTCATGATGCGTGCACAGATTTTGTTGACATGTAATATGTTTACCCATGACCTAAAATTTATGCATATCAAATGTCATTCAGAAATGACAATGTATGAATGAAATATGGCCAATAATAGAAATTAACTAAATGGCGCCTAGATGACTTTACGCATCGGTAATAAAAAAATCTCTGCGTTAGGCACAATAACCATACATAATGCCACATGCCATGAAAGTTTCACGGTCATTCACCATGCCATTCATGGGTATCCAAGTAACAAAATCCATACAGGAAGAATAGATAAAAAGAAAAGGAAGATTCTGACAAAATCAATACACTGTAGGTGCTCTGCCATGCTTCGCAGCAGATCACCTACCCGGTAATAATAATAACAATATCAGGCCTTAAATTTCAATATTTTTAGGGCAAGGTCACTTTTCTGTAGGGCACATTCCTATATTACAGCACAAATAGGAAGAATTGGAAAGGGCACAAAAAATCTCCAAGGCCAATGAGAGGGGCATTGAGGCCAATCAAAAGGGCATCCATGGCCATGGCATTGGTGGCCTTGGATTAATTTAAGCCCTGCAATTAACTGCGTGTCCACACACAAAACAATTTATCCCGAAACTCTATAACGAAACGTCGTATAAAGAATCATCGTATAAATTTCAGAGTGTCCACACACAAGAAACTTCGTATAAATAATCATCGTATAAATTCCAGGATGTCCACACACAAGAAACGTCGTATAAATAATCATCATATAAATTCCAGGATGTCCACACACAGAAGAAAGTAATCCTGAAACTCTACAGCGAAATGTCGTATAGGTGCACAGTTTGCTACTGCGGTCATGAAATAGTAGCGGAAATGAGAGGTCTGGTCTCCTTTCGCTCGAGGTCACGTTAAGCCCAGTTAGTTACACTAGTTCCGTCCACACACAACACCTTCCATGATTAGGCGTGATTAGGCGTGATTCTTTATTGAGTTTCAGTTCGAAACGATGCCCAAACCTGTGTTTCGTTAGACTAGTTTCGTTATACGACGTATCGTTAGTGAGCGTCCACACACACAATTTCATCGTAAAACTATCGCGAAACGGTATAACTAATCACGCCTAATCACGGAAAATGTTGTGTGTGGACAGGGGGACAGTCACAATTGCATAGCTCTTAATGCTCTCAAGCGCTTTACAGTGTAATTATTATCATTAGATGTCTATTGTCTAGCTTGTAAAGTCCCACGTTAAAAGGAAGGAAGAGGACTAGTAAAGAGAGAAAAAAATGATGATAATCCTGATTTATGAGCTTCAGTACATGCATGTACAGTTTACAACTAAACTATTCACACAGGTCCCTTGTAAATTTGATGTTTGTTGTGTCTTCCGTAACTCAAGAATGAAAAATGGACTCTTTGAACTAGGGCTTTTGTTGAATACTTTCAGAAGTAAGCTTTAGTTTGTAGCATCCTCAGCAAGAAACATAAATCAGGACAAATCAATTTTTCACATAATTCAAAAATGTAAAAACTTGGTAAGAATAATTTAGTTGTAAACTGTATGTAATATGTTAATCCCAAATGGAAAAAACGCTGTCCTTAAATCAGAAAAACAGTTTGAGAGAAGCAGTTGAAAGTAAGTAGGAATGCCAGACAATACTCTCCTATTTCAAATTCAAATATCAAGAAGTACTGCTATCTCCTAGACGATGAGATTTAGGCCACAATAACATTATTTCAAATGTTTGTGATTGTCAGCAAGATAGTAAAGATACTACATGTAGTCAGCACTTTTAATCTCATAACCTCATATAACAACAAACTCAATCTCTTATAATAAAAACAGAGCATATGTAGCACATAAAGTCTTCGAAAGGTTTTTGAACTAAATCTTTGTGATAGATGTCTCTTACTAAAACAAAAATTAAATTCTTCTTTTTCTTGATTTTATCTGAAACATGTAGCCTACACTGTACATACAGTGTACATGATCCACAAATGGTTTCAAAGTTCAAACTACACATGTAGTAGTATGACAATGACAAAACTATCATCTTCTTCGAGCCAGATGGACATAAGCTCATATCAATCAACCAAGAGTTATGGCTGTTCTGGCTCTAAACTGATGTTTTGTAGAAGTACATACAACAGGTTTGAGCTACAAAAGAATGCAACTTGAGCTACATGTAACTCTTTGTGATGCTGTCTACTGAACAAAACAAAAAATCTTGTCTTTCTTGATTTGTATTGTAACAATGTGCTCCACAAATGGTTCTGTGGTATGACAATATTATAGAAAATACTATTTGCTCAGAGCCAGAATGTCGTTAATTCATATCAATCAACCCAGAGTTAATGCCCTTCTGGCTACCATAGGGCAATATGATGGCTAAACATGATGGCTGACCTCTGACCTCTGGATATACAAACTGACTCAGCTGAGTCAGCTTTTTAAGAAACATTCATGAAGATAAATCTTGGAGAAAGGTGTCAAATCCATGACTACCCCAAAAATAGAAAATTCATGATTTGATCTGATCGGTAACACAGGTGGTCCTGGAGTCTCATGGAGAGAGATCAGAATACCCTAGATATGAAGTATTTAATATCATGTCAAAACAACACAGCTGCTCTCTGACCTTTGACTTCCTGCCCCCACCCCCCCCCCCCAAAAAAAAAAAAAAAAAAAATTTGGGAGAAAAAAGGAATACCGGTATACCGTATAAGCATTCTTCACACAATTACTTCTCATGATTAAGTGTGGATTGTACATAATTTTGGCTGTATTTTCATTTATTTATCTACAATCAATCATCTTGATACGTATTATTCTAAGACTCTAATGTCCTTCCTTCAAGTGCATGCAGGATACATGTTTATTAGGCATAAATGCAAGTTACTTTTTCTACTACTATTTCTACCATATATGGCTCTGATTTTGATTGGTCATTTAGTTTTCTTGCCTTCACCTGAAGTTTCCTGATTTCCAAGTGGTTAAATTAATGGTGAAAACAAAGTTCAAGGCTTCTCTATGAACTTTCAAAACTTCCTTTTCTTTCCAGCCATGACCTGACCTTCTAGATATTGATGGTATCTGATACTTTTTCAACTCAATTTTTCCAATGACCTAAACAAAGTACAACATATTGCACACGTGTGTAACAAAATAGGCAAAGTGGTGAGTGCTTTACAGTCTACAGGGTTAGTGGGTCTTCTTTACACACAATAATTCACATACTGGTAGCTGCAAATAAAACAAACAGATTTTTGTCATCCCATACAAGATGTATTTTAATCATTGATACCCTTATAAAGCACCCCAAGCACAGAGACAAGACCCCAAGTACAACATATTGCACACAAGTGTAACATAAGTTTATATACAGCTTTGGTGGGTCTTTACACAAAATTCACATAATTAAAACAAACACATCGTTGTCAAACCAATGTTACATTTTAATCATTGATACCCTTAATAAAACACCCAAAGCACATAGAGTTTTTTTATCCCATATCAATCATATCTTCATTTAACTACCTACATTGGACATGTTACTCAAACTCCTTCGATCAATCATCAACTTGTTTATAATTATGTTAACAGTGCAAATATATTTTGATGATTTGGGCAAAACAACAGCAGTATACTGAGTATATATATTTGCATATCTTTACTTAAAAGTGGGTCTCTGGGTAACCCATAATAATACCAGGAGCAGCCATTAGGGGTATCCTCCAGAAGTACGAAACTATTTACTTGAAATGAAAAAAGTGCATATACATGTACTTTCATCCATATTTGTTAAGGGAAGTCTACTGATCTATTCTAATATTGAGTTGGTTTTGATATATAAACAAAAAAATGAGAAGAAGAGGTCATTGGAAGTTTGAGTAATATTCATTTAAAAGTATTAGAAAGATGCATCACAGAGTTGCCAATTTGTGTTTGATTGATCGCAACTTCAAAATTCATAACTTGCTTACTTTCCTGTTCATGGTGAAATTCTAAATAGTACCATAAACACTAATATACGGCTCCAAAAAAATTAAATTAAAAGGCAGTTAGTTTTCAAGGCATTTTCTCCCCATACAATACATGCATGATTAAAGATTTTAGTACTTTTCGATGATTGCATAAAGTCTACAGATCTACCAAAGCTCAGAACAGATCAAATATAAAGTCAAAATGATACTTTAAATTATGATTCCTCTTTCCATAATACTCTGTGACGTATAGGCAGGATTTTAGGCAGGGTTTTGGGCAGTGTATAGCACCATTGGTGCTTTACCAAGCATGAGGATTTTCAGGAAAAATAATGCCAAGGGCAAAGTAGAAGTCATTGAGAGAAAGAGCATTATAAGGCAATGACTTTGAACAATACTATTGAGTTCTGCTAAAGTTAATACTTCAATGCATATGGACAATGTACAAAACTGTTTGAATCCTCACAAAACACTCCTGGGAGTGTCTCACAAAGACTAAGATCGACTGTACTGGACTTAACTATGACAGGCCATTCATGCCACTGTTTGCTCTCACCATTTTGCATTGGTTTCTCAAGGGACTTACAAATCATGGTCACAAATCTACATAATTTTTTTGTAATTCATTATTGAAGGAAAAAATATTATCTTAAGATCATAATGGTGAGAGCAAACTCAGCAAACAAATAGTGGCATGCACGGCCTGCCATGGCTAAGTCCAACTTAATAAGTCCAACTTAAAGTTGATCTTAGTCTTTGTGAAGCACTCTCCAGGAATGCTATTTAACCATATTTCACTCAGTTTCAACCATTTGAAGTTAAACAATTTCATGCAGGAGAAGTGTGTCTAGTATGTCTACGACATCAAATGAAAAAATACTTATGAATTGCCTAATTAATGTACAAAATAAATCATCTGTTTAGAGCCAGAAGATCGTTAATTTGTATACTTTTGTAATAATAATAATGATGTCACATTTAAAAAGCGCCTTCTTGTAAGATGCAAAATACAGAAACCAGAAATACTTGCGAACAAACATAGAAAGAGAACATTATCATACAACGCTTACATCGTTTTTAAACAAAGAGAAATATCAAAACAAAGTAGAAAATATATATTTTCAGACACTTCTTGAAAGGCTGAAAGCTGTGAGAGTATGACAATTATTTAGTACAGGGGGTAATAAAGGAGTTCCCGGTTTTGGGGGCAATAACTGAAAAAACCCTATCACCCATCTGTTAATACCGGTTCAAAGGTCTGTAAGTGTATTACATTACAGAGAATTGAAAACCTTCTGGCGCTCAGAAAACAAAATGATAATTCCTACCTGACAAGGGCTAGTACGATGATGATGACCGAGCTGAGTATCCAACCAGCTTTCCCGAACGCCTTGGGCATGGTCAGCGCCCCTGTACCCACGATGAGGTTGAAGACGAATATCAAACCAACCTGTGTGTAGAAGAAATAAATTCGTCTCAGTTAAAATAATACAATTATTATCGATTTACATATGATTTTAGTGATATCAGTCTGGGAAAGCATATATAGCTTTTCATCAACTATTACGAATCTACGATTCTTCACCATTTTATTTCTGTTCCACAATTACATAGATACAATTACAAAGTATATTTCATGACATTCGTAACCGCAATTTGTGCAATATTTTTCCCTCTTCAAGCTTAATCATGATGACAACAACACCGATAATAATAATAATAACAATATTAATAATAATATTGATATTGATAATAAATTAATAATCGTCTAATCATAATAATAAAATAATCATAAAATTAAAAATAATAATAATAATGTACTTTTTTAACAGATCTGATATGACAGTTTTGCCACACAATTTTTGTTTCTGTCACCATACATACTGCCTTGAACCTATTTAATATACCCTCTCGAAAATTCAGCTAACAGTAACTAAGAATCAGTTGCATGTACAAACCGAATCATTTTCCCCCATCCCAGCTCCAGTGTTCTTATTTTTACTCACGCAATAGTGAACACGTGGGACCGAAGTATAGTTTTGTCACTATTTATACAACAGCTGCCCGGATTTTCTACAAGTAATATGGACCAATATCACTACAGAATACTTACCCATGGTGAAAATGATGTCCCTGGTTCTACTAAAGGTCCTGCCATTGCTAATGAATCCTCGAAAAGTCTGTTTTCAAGAGGTGCATTATCCACGTACACACAGTAACAACCGTACAGACCGAAATCTAGACGTAGACTACCGTATAGATCGACGACAAGCTGGCCACAGATTTCAGCAGTCAGCTGATCAGGTGATTATTTTTTTTCCGTATCATCACACTGCGAATTGGATGCTTGTTTGTATTTGTATCTCGGGTTTAGAAACCGTGTACCAGCAAAGATCCTATCACGTGTTTATCAATAGACGGTCTTGTTACATTGTTTAGTTCCTGAATAATGTTCCTGTTTGTTTCCGCAAAGATAAGGGAGCAGAACACATATCACATAGAGGCGAGTATTAATTCGAGCAAGGAAAAAGAGAGAACAAGTTATCATACCAAATGTTTAACGATGATAAGGAAGCCAAGTTTGTATCTCATAATCTTACGGAATTAAATGATGACAAAGGGCCTATAACCCTCTATTACAATGAACAGTGTATATAATATTGGTACTTAAAATAGATGTCACTGTGGCCTATTTTTATTAGGAAAATGCATGCACCCTTATTTCATTTTTGGGAGTAAAACGCTTATTTCTAACATAATTATCTTTAGATTTGAAACTTTGAAAATATGTACTAGATTTTTATTATTGATTTACTTATCTTATATGTCATTCTTTTTTTTCCTCATTTTTAAAAATTAATTTGCTTCTTCTTCTTCTTCTTCTTCTTCTTCTTCTTATATTCTTCTTCTTCTTCTTCTCTATCTTCTCCTTCTCCTTCTCTTCAGGCTCCTTCTCCTCCTTCTTCTTCTTCTTCTTCTCTATCTTCCTTCTCCTTCTCCTTCTCATTCTCCTTCTCCTTCTCCTTCTCCTTCTTCTTCTTCTTCTTCTTCTCTATCTTCTCCTTCTCCTTCTCCTTCTTCTTCTTCTTCTTCTTCTTCTTCTTCTTCTTCTTCTTCTTCTTCTTCTTCTTCTTCTTCTTCTTCTTCTTCTTCTTCTTCTTTCTCATCCTCTTCTTATCATCGTCTTCTTTTTTTCTCCTTCTTTTCTTTTTTCTGTACAAAAAGTTGAATGTTAGTAATTATCGACCAATTACTTTATTATCCTCCTTGTCGAAAATTCTAGAAAAAGTTGTTTATCGTTAACTTTTTAAAAACTCATAGGACTAATATTTTTTCCAACTTTCAGTTTGGATTTAGAGAAAAACATAATACAGAACATGCCTTATCGAATTTTGTTCACATAGTAGCGCGCCAGGACTCAAATTAAATTTGTGTCCACGGGGGCTCTTCTAAAAAAAAAAGCCCCCGTGAGCCTTCTCACGGGGGCTCTTTTAGTGCTGACGGGGGCTCTTATTTTAATACAAATTTCCATTCGATTGGTACCCATGAAACTCCTAAATTCCTTGGTATTTTATCATTATCATTCATTTATAGTCGGCATTTTCCCTCTTAGAAATTTACTTATTACATAGCTGTATACTTTTATCCCCGTGATCAGTGGCGGATCCAGGGGGGGGGGGGGGGCGGGGGCCGCCCCCCCCCCCCCCTGGGAAAAAAGAAGGGAGAAAAAAAGGGGAAAGATTTTCTTGTTTTTGTTGGAAAAAAAGGTGTTCCTTTCCCACTTGTATCACAGAGAAACAACAGTTTAAGTTAAGTCTAACGTTAACGTTAATTTGTTATTAAAATGTAGAGTACAGCCCTTGGCCTTAGGCCTAATTTAGGTCGTAACTGTTACTGTTTGAAAATCTAAAGTGAAATTAGACGGTGTTCATGGTTAGACCAAGTAATTGAGAAAAAAAAGTTTACCCGTCACTGAGACCAGGTCAATCAATCTTCTAGATCCATTATAAGGGTTTAACGTTAGTAGATATAGGTAGATGCAGGCGCGGATCCAGCGGGGGTGAGCGGGTCTTGCCCCCCCCCCCCCCCCCTTCCGCAAAAGAGAGAGATAGAGAGAGAGAGAGAGAAGGAAAAGAGGGAAAGGGAAAGAGGAGAGAAAGGGAAAGAAAGAAGAGGAAGAAGAAAAGGGGGCAGAAGGAGATCGGGGGGGGGGGGCGAAAGGGCCTTACCTCCCAGGCTGTTGCCTCCCCCCGCTAAAAAAAAAAAGAGAGAGAAGGAAGGAAAAGGAAAAATGGAGAGCTAAAAGGGACCAAAAAAGAGGAAGAAGGAAAAAAAGGGTGAAAAGAATTTCGATGCGGTGTTCGAGTAGAATTCTGTGAGATGATGATATACTTTCTCGTAGCTTGATGTGACGAAGTGTCTCTATCCAGATATCTTTTGATAGTATTATAGAATATAGAAGCCTGAAATGACCTTCTGCTCGTAACCGACAAGTCACCGCATTAAAATTAAATTGCAAATAGTGTTCAACAACACGATGGTGGATGAAAATTTCTAATATTCGAAGATATATGACCCTCAGACCATATTGTTTCATTATTTTTTATTCAATCAATCAACGTCAAAGAATTGATTTATCATCGCTCTTCAATTTATTATTCCACCTTTTAATGTACTTTCATTCTTATGCATCACGAAAGAACACTGAATTGGATTCGTCTATGTTTGTTTTGATTAATTTCCTCCCCTTTCCTTCTCCCTGTTTAATACTGATAACATTTTCAATTTTTCTTAATCAAGGCAAAATATTTTTTTCATATTTTCTTTATGCAAGACAGGGAGAGAGAGAGAGAGAGAGAGAGAATATGTTAAGTGAGAATTATCGAGTACAACTATGAATTGCATCCTTTTCAATATTATTCAATTCGCTGTAAATATTCAGAATATGAATATGATAAATCCACATAATACACCAACGCTGTTCAACGCATCCAACGCTCCAACCATAGCCCATATGCCAATGCACCATATTTATCAAAAATGAAAAGATTTTTAAATGAAATTTGAAGAAAAATCAAATTTACAATGCACTGACAGGCATCAGTTGAAATCATGAATTCTCTGTGGCTGGCTTAGCACTAGTTTCTGAGGGACCAGTCACTGAAGAGGAGATAAAGGGAAGTAAAATTGAGAAAGAAGTATAAAAAAAAAAGAAGGGGGATATCAATTGTAATTTTCCCGCCAACAAGTTGCGGATCGGGATGGGGGTGGGGCAAAAGGCCTTTCCCTCCCCCCGCCCCCGCTAAAAAAAGAGAGAAGGAAGGAAAAGGAAAAAAGGAGAGCTAAAAGGGACCAAAAAAGAGGAAGAAGAAAAAAAAGGGTGAAAAGAAGGGGAGATAGATCAGTTGCGGTTAATCCCGCCAGCAACGTGTGGAGAAGGGTGGGGGCCGAAAGGACCTTGCCTCCCCCCCCCCCCCCCCCCCCCAGCAAACCTAAAAGAGAGAGAAGGAAGTAGTAGGAGACCAGCCCGTAGGTCCCGTGACCAATCTCTGGGAACAAAGATTTGAAAGTGTTTTTGTGTTCCCTGATGAATACCGAACAATTTTGACTTGGGCTGCCCCCTTGAAAATCCCAGGCATTTTCGTGAGGGGTCAACAAAGGTCACACAGGGATAGAAATTCAAATAGTTCAAATCGTGTCAATATGCATATCAAATTACTCGTCTGGTCATGAGGATTCCAAAAATGTATAGTTTGCTATACCTCCAACCTTAAATGAGGGCGCTATGGTCAAAAACGTTGAAAGGTCAACACACTTTTGACTGGTGGTCAAATTTACCAACACAGTGAACCTTATTAAATTGCATATCAAATTACTCGTCTGGTCATAAGGATTCCAAAAATATATAGGTTGTTATACCTCCGACCTTAAATGAGGGCGTTATGGTAAAAAAGGTCAATGCACTTTAGAAATTCACCAACACAGTTAACATCATCCGATTCTAATGATTTTAGTGTCTAATAATATGTTTTCTGACATAACAAATTCAACTAGCAACTTTTAAAATCAAAATTGGTTGCCATAACCTTGAAATTTCCCCCAAACCCATGGATAAGAAGTTGTTAGATGTTTGTCACCGAAACAGCAGCTATTTTGAAAGTACATGGTCAAGGTAAGCACTTTTACTTTTGAAAGTTGTATAGTTGAATTTGCCATGTCAGAAAACATATTATTAGACCCTAACATCATTAGAATCGGACAATGTTAACTGTGTTGGTGAATTTCTAAAGTGCATTGACCTTTTTGACCATAGCGCCCTCATTTAAGGTTGGAGGTATAACAAACTATACATTTCTAGAATCCTTATGACCAGACGAGTAATTTGAAATGCAATTTAAAAAGATTAACTGTGTTGGTGAATTTGACTACCAGTCATAAGTGTGTTGGATTTTCAAGGGAGCAGCCCAAGTCAAAAATGTTCGGTATTCATCAGGGAACACAAAAACACTTTCAAACCTTTGTTCCCAGAGATTGGTCACGGGACCTACAGGCTGGTCTCCTACTAAAGGGAATGGAAAGGGAAAGAGGAGAGAAAGGGAAAGAAAAAAGGTAGGGGAGATCAGTTGCCAACAAAGTGTAAATCAGGGGGGGGGGGCACTGGCGTACTGATTGGGGGGGGGGGGGGCTCGGGGGAAATAAAATTCAAACGTGGTTTATTTCTAATTCCATAACGGTGGTTTACACATAATGCTGAAATGACATAATTTTCCGAGATTTTTAGTAAATTATACTTTTTTATGCGTTTGTTGTAAAATGACAAATTTTATTCCTAAATTTACAGCCAGGCAAGAAAAATGCTTCTTGAGATGCCTAGGGGCCTACACGTCAGACCCCGTGGAACGGCGGGGATCGGAAGCCTCGAGGTCCCCCCCCCCCCCCCTCCACTTTTTTTGAAATAATATATAAAGAGAAATGGAAAGAAAGAGAGCAAGAAAGAAAAAATAGTTAACTGCCAGTGTCACAACTAAATAAGATATTTTCCGTAATTAAACGCCTAAAACCCCTGAGCTTCCGGGGCTCCGGCCCTGGACCCAACCGAGGGCCCTAAGGCGGGCCCCTTGATACTCATCTGACCGTAATTTAGTGCCTAAAACCCTTGAGCCGAGTCGAGAACGGTAGAGCGAATCGTCTTCTTTCTTTAATAATTTTAATGAAACGTCAAAGCTTTCACTTCGCGCGGGAGGGGGGGGGGGGGGACCGAATTCACACAAGGATTAAGAGTCGAGAATGGTACAACGAATCGTCTTCTTTCTCTAATACTTTAATGAAACGTCAAAGATTCCGCGCTTCGTGCAAGAGGGGGGGGGCTGAATTCAGGCAAGGATTAAGAGTCGAGAACGGTACAACGAATCGTCTTCTTTCTCTAATGATTTAATGAAACGTCAAAGCTTCCGCGCTTCGCGCGGACGAAGGGGGGTAAAATGAATTCAGACGAGGATTATTTTCGAGAACGGGCAACGAAATCGCCCCTCCCTGAACCCCCTCCCCCCCCCCATTACGTCAATGCTGATCACCATTACGTACCAATATTTGGCTCGCATAATTTCAAATTTGCCCCCCCCCCCCCCCCCCTAAGAAATCCTGGATCCGCGCCTGCCCGTGATGACATTCTCTCCATTTCTTCCCGTTCTGCACATAATGTCCTCCTCATTATTCGGAGCAACCTTATTTACATGCTTTACCATATCCTTCCAAAACACAGGGGCGGATCTAGCTTTTTGCTAAGGGTGGGGGGGGGGGGGAGGGGGTAACCCAAATACGATGTAGAGCATCGTCCACGAGCCGCATAGGGGCGAGGCGATTTTTGTTGTTGCTATTTTTAACCCTATAAGTGATGTTTTCCTGGCATCTACTGACATCTACTACTACTGTGTAGGTCTGGACACATGATAGCATTTTTCTATACACATCACATTTTCACTAGGCAACCCAAGGGGGATTGGGGGGTTAAACCCCCTAAACCGCCTAGATCCGCCCCTGCAACATCTTTGCTGATCTTCTTCTCAATATTGATTTATTGGTCGAGTTACATTATTTGCTGGTCTTTTAGAACAATCAGATTTCAGAGGATTCACACTGTTCACAACGAAAAACTTCTCCATGTTTCAGTCCTTGCGCGATCGTCTCCAACTCCAGCAGATATTGGGCGTCAGCGTGCACACCGGTAGGCCTACTACCGGCGCAGTATAGCCACTGCTGACGGCCGCATTAGCTGCACTGCGAGCTTCCGTTGTTTGTATCGGTAATACTCATAGAGATGGGAGAGAAAGCGCCATCTAAGTTCCATTTCATTAGTTTAAGGTTTGAAAATTGATACTCAATTTTGTGTTAAAGTTATATAAGAAAATATAATCTTTATTTTATAATTCCACGGGGGCGATTTTTAATTTTGCAATCGCCCCCGTGGACAACCTGACGGGGGCGATTATGGAGCTCACGGGGGCGAATCGCCCATCGCCCCCATGTAATTTTGAGCGCTGGTAGCGCCCCCCCCCCCCCCCCCGCCGCATTCAGTGCTAATTAGAGGGTACGCGTATGCATGTTCCCTCCCTTTGAAAGCACCCCTAAGTCCGGTGTGTAAAGTCAACACGGGCCGATTTTGTATTGCGAGCCGGACATTGCTGCGTGAAAAGTACCCCTTTACCGGAGATTTTGGGAACATGAATGCGGTCCCTCCGTTCCCAGAGGCGTTATTTTTTTTCTTCTGCGGCACAGATTGGGGTTAGGTGCGTGTTGAGCCTATGTAAAAGTTTAGGGTTAGGGTTAGGGTTAAATCAAGACCTCTTTAAAAAAAAAAAGCCCCAATCTGTGCCGAAAAAAATGACGCTTCCCGGATTTGGGGGGGGGGGGGATAGCACATGCTTTAGAAAAATGCTCTCATCTGGTTGGTATCTTCCTGGACTTCTCCAGGGCCATCGACACCATCAATCACAACATCTTATTTTTCAAACTTTCTCATTATGGGGTGCGTGCTGGAAGGCTTTGGGAGTGGTTCAGGAGCTACTTATCCAACGGACGACAATGCGTTTTCTTAAATGATCCCATATGCAAAACCAGGGGCAGATCTAGGGGGTTGCCCCTTGGGCGGCCAAGTGAAAAAAGGGGGAAGAAGAAAAACAAAAGAAAAACAAAAGAAAACAAAAGTAAAATAGTAAAACGGCGCGATTTTTAGAAAATCCTGGATCCGCCACTGGGTCAAACCCCCCTCTTGGCAAAAAGCTAGATCCGCCCCTGAAAACGTATTACTGTGGAGTACAACAGAGAAGTTATTTGGCCCCTTTGTTGTTTATTATTTATATAAATGACTTTTGTAAATCATCCGATGTCCTTTCCTTTATACTTTTTGCAGACGATTCTAATCTATTTTATTCCCATAGAAATACACATGCTTGTAGTCAATGTTGTAAATTCTGAACTTGAAAACGTCACCCTACGTGGAGAATAGCTAATAAACTATCCCTTTCTTGAACAAACCCTCAAGAAAGATTTTCAGGACTCCTCAATCCTCCCTTTCTCTCTCTCATGGTGCACCCGCAAGCCTACTGTATATCTACATCACCATGCAAGCCGACACTTACAAGCAGCATCTAACTATCCCTTATTCTCCAAAACAGATATATAGTATTTAGTAATTCTATAGACACACTGCCCATGGATATTATTTTTGACGATACCCCCTTGGAAGTTGTCTCATTCATTAAATTTCTAGGCAAACTTTTGTGGAAATACCATATAATAATAATAATAGCTCACATGAATAATGCGCCTAATACTTTGTTTCTAGGCGCATCATTATCATTACCCCGGGCATCGGATTCAGGCTTGATATTCCACTCCCTGGGGATAATACATGAAAGATCATTTCACGGAATATTTCATTTTTCCGACATCATCCCTACTCATGCTTTATTCATCTTGAATTTTTTGAATTATGGGATTCTTGCTAGGGGCAATACGCAGCAAACTCTACGAAATAGGCTGTTTTTATTTCAGAAGACGTCTCTCTGTATTATTTACAATTCTGCTATACTCTCACACACATGCAGGCCCGTTATTTGTTAATAGCAGACTATTAAAAACAAATGACCTGTATCTATTTCACTTAGGGCAATTTATTTATAACTACAGTAAAAAGACACTTCCGCATAATTTGATGCCATGTTCTCCCTAATTCGGTCATTTCATGATAACGAGTTTCACCTACCGCTCTTTAGAACTTTATTAGCGAAGAAGTCTTTTATTACATAATTTATGATGGTCCTAGATTTTGGAATTTTCTAAGTGAAGGTATTAAAAATAGTCCATCCCTAAATTCTTTTTAAGAAAAAAACTAAAAATATTTTTGCTCAAATCTTATAATTAGATACAATAATAATCTGATAACAGTTGGTAATCATCTTGATTTTTCATTTAGGTCTTCATCATCTGCTCGATTAATTTGATATTTATTTGGTCTTATCATCTTATCATCTTACCTTCCCCAAATCACCAATTTTCGGTCATGATTTGTCCTGCTACTTCCTTCTTCCCCCTTTTCCTTCTTTTTTTTCCTTCTGTTTTCCTTCTCCTTGTCGTTTTGTGGTTGTTTGTCGTTTTGCAATTTTGTCTTTTGTTTTTCAAGTACGGTATGCACAATTTGAAACAATTTCATTTTTCTTGGGGATCCACAAACTACAAGCATTGCTTTTTAGTGGATTCCCCCATTTACTCAGAAATTAAGAACTTCTTGTAATAATTTTATTATGTGTAAAGTGTATTTGTATAGTTACCAAGAAAAAATGAATATGTACATACATTTTTTGTCATACTTTCTGCAATAATATCTGTAATACCTTTGTTTATCTTTCTGTTGGAAATGAAATAAATATGAATTGAATTGAATTGAATTTGATGGTGATTTCTTTCTCTAATGAACCATTAGTTTACCACACCCCTCCCCGTCTGATTATTGCCATGATGTGTCTTGAAGCACAATGTTTCCGTTTCTTTGTACTTTGACAATTTGAATGCAATTTTAAAAGAGAAGTACCTTTACTTAATGAGTCTCTGGATTACAGAGTGCGACTAATAAAATGTTAGTCTGTTATCATTATACATTAGTTGTGCCAAGTCTTTAGGGCGACCGAACAATGGTTGGACCGCCCTCTTCCTTTCGTGGCGCTTTAGGCTTTGATGAGCAGGTCTGACGGCCTTTTAAAGGCAGGCTTTACTACTTCAGCTAGAAGGGATTAGACCACCCAGCGAGCCAGCGAGGTCACTGTGACAGGTGGCTATATATCTCATTAACTCAGCTCCCATTTAACATAAGAAAAAGAGGTTAATGGGGGACCAACAGGCACCGATTTGGGGAAGTTTTCTATATAGAGGGAGCAAGTAGCTACAAGTGGGACAATGTGCCTTTAATAGGGACTTTTAGATTCGCACGAAGACAATGGGGATTGTTGTTGTTGTTGTTGGTAAATGTTTTATGGCGTTCATTCAGTATTGAATATATACGCCATAAATATCTTCAATTTTATAAGAAAATCAGTTATAGTCTTCATAAGAAAACTGAGAATAAAGATTTGTAATGAAATAATTAATTAATAAGTAACGCAATTTATTAGGAGTCTCTGGATGGTTTGCAACTTCGTGTTTCTGCTTTTTGTTAAGTTTAATCTGGTCAGCCCGGTTTCGATTGCATGGAAACTAGCTTTGCCCGATTTGAAACAGGCTTCTCGGCTACTCGGCGTGCGTGCGCATAGATCTTTTTATTTTGTAACGCACGGTGCCTAGACCACTCAGAAACACAGAAACACTAAATTGAGACACATCGTACAGAGGCGCTCCTGAGACCGAATTTCCAATCCATTCAAGTAAATTGTTATACAAATCTTATCACAAAGTCATTATCATAATTTGTAAGCAAACATTAAAGTGGGCTTTTTGTTAGTATCAATGCATACAATTTTTGTAACGCACGGTGCCTAGACCACTCAGAAACACAGAAACACTAAATTGAGACACATCGTACAGAGGCGCTCCTGAAACCGAATTTCCAATCCATTCAAGTAAATTGTTATACAAATCTTATCACAAAGTCATTATCATAATTTGTAAGCAAACATTAAAGTGGGCTTTTTGTTAGTATCAATGCATACAATTTTTGTAACGCACGGTGCCTAGACCACTCAGAAACACAGAAACACTAATTAAAATTGAGACACATCGTACAGAGGCGCTCCTGAAACCGAATTTCCAATCCATTCAGGTAAATTGTTATACAAATCTTATCACAAAGTCATTATCATTATTTGTAAGCAAACATTAAAGTGGGCTTTTTGTTAGTATCAATGCATACAAATTGGGGATTGCTACGATCGACGTCCTTTTAATGCACCTCCTTGAATGGACGTCACACGTACCAGTCAAAGCAAATCAAAAAGTCTCTAATGCCTATCGTATGAAGACGACAGCTCTTCTTAAATACAACCAGGACAAAGATATATGCTAATGATCATTTATTATTTGTGGGGAAAATAAACTAACAAAAAGACATTTTAAAAAGGCAAGGAATATGGAAAATTTATCTTTTTATTAATATGTGGCATACTTTTTGGTTGAAGTCTATGGTGAGATCATCATGACATATTTTCCGGGTTGTATAGGATTGCAACCTATAGGGATGACCACGACAAAATCATTCGAAACTGTTATAGCCCCTTTAAATCATGATCAAAAGGAAAGAAAGCAGACAAGAATCCCCTTTATGTATGTTGTGGAGATAAACGAGTTTCATTCTTTCAAAAGGAAAATATACTAACAATATCATCTTAAATATGTAAACTATACACATCTTGCATGAGGGGAAAGTATTTCAAAACTTGTGTTTGGAAACTAGGGTTAACGTTGATTTTGTAATAAACCCTTGCTGTTAATTCGCCCAGCATCTGATTGTTAAGAAGCAGGTATACATTTGATCAAGGATTTAATAAGACAGGGGTAATACGAGCTTCAAATTCCATTATACATTGCTGGAAGACAAGTACGTCGAAAGGCACAGCAGACAATAGCTTGGGTTTGCCGATGAATTAGTGGTATTTGTTTTGGCGGGCATGTGGTTTGCCCCTAGCACCCTTTGTCGTCTCTAAGAAAAACGTTGGTGTTTGAGATGTTGGCGTTTCTTTTGGCTTGTCTCCCGCCGATCAGTAATTGTCTTCATCAAGTTATTTGTAGACCCTATAAAGAGAAACAGAGAAAGTGCCTTTGGGAAGGAGGGAGAGGCAGGGAGTGAGTGAGAGGGAGAGGGGTAAAAAGAGAGAGAAAGAGAGAGAGAGAGAGAGAGAGAGACGCGAATTATTCGAGATTTCATTACGTAATATAGATTGGAGGATGACTTCAATGATTGTTGGCAAAACATAGACTCTGCCTGAAGGCTCCTCAAACACCACCACCTACCCCCAATCATGCCAATAGATCATGATGGCTCTGGGGCTGTATTTAGAAAGTATTTGTTGACCGAGTGAACGTCCGTCGTCGATATCAAGAGAAGACATTGCAGCTCCTTTAGTTGTATAGTCGACTAACAGATTGAGGAGTTGTGAACTTTTTTGTTGTTTTACAAACGGCAATGAACGGATGTGCAATTTTTAAGAACTCGTTATCATGAGCTGAAGCAGGATGGTCGAAAAGTTGAGAAAAGACACAAATCTCATCCGAAGCAAAATCTTTGCGTGAACCATGCAAGAAAGTGATCACCTCGGGAATTGCTCATCTATGGGAGCATTTTGATGGAAGCCATGCAAGAATTTTGTTATGAAACTCATTTCTTTTGGAGGCTTCGTTAACGCTGGTGTATTTCCATGACTACCAAGAAAAACATATTTTACGTACATCCTGCCCAGCATGAAGTTGATCTAATCCTATACGGATCGACTAATGATTCAAGAAATTAATTACTTCGGATATGCTCATCTTTTTGGAAGCTATGCAATTTGATGGAAGCCATGCAAGCACTTTGTTTACGAAACTCATTTCTTTTGGAGGATACGTTAACGCTGATAACTTTCCATGAATTCCAAGGAAAGATAGTTTACGTACATTCCGCCCAACATGAAGTTTATTTAATCCTATACGGACCCACTAATGATTCAAGAAATTAATTACTTCGGATATGCTCATCTTTTTGGAAGCTTTGCAATTTGATGGAAGCCATGCAAGCACTTTGTTTACGAAACTCATGTCTTTTGGAGGATTCGTTAACGCTGGTGTATTTCCATGACTACCAAGGTAAACATATTTTTCGTACATCCCGTCCAACATGAAGTTTATCTAATCCTATACGGATCGACTAATGAATCTTCGGTCGTGGAAATGTCATCAGAATCAAGAAACTAAGTTTCTTAATGAAACGAAACTGCCGAAGGAATCCATATCGGTGATTTCGAGGACTTTGAAGCTCTTGAGATTATCTTTATGATTCCCGTTATCAATTACAATTTGTTATTGGCTTGTTGAAACATTGTTGAAGACATTATTATTATTCACCTTTCTGTTCAACACTTCTCCTTATAACTGGATTGGAGTGAGAACAATACCAACATGCCACTTAGTTTTCACGATACCAGAATTAATAATGCCAAACGATTTCATCGAAGTTGAAATGCTTGAGCTTAGACATTTTTAGAGGTTGCCTGATGATGGATTATTGATATTTATTTACTGCTTGTGTATATTGCGTTGTGATCTCAACGACGAGTGACATGCAGTGATACATTCAACTTTTCAAAATTATATTTCGCTTTTAACCTTCTTGGCATTAATTCTGAAACGGTTCGGAGAATTAATTTCGTAACATACGATTTGGTGTGAGTGGCCAATTATGGTTTTCAACATAGATTTCACGCAATAAGTTACTCAGTGAGCATTTCAATGGAATGGAACGAAATGGATTCTTATTTTGAATTTATTCGACACCAATCTGTGAGGAAATGATTTAACTTTATGCTATCATATTTCATGACAAATTGTTCATTCGACTTTGGAAGATACGCGGTCCGGTCTGTATTTCATTGGATTCATGTGGTAGGATGACAATGAACAACCAAGTGAAAAGACATTCCGTTGCTGCTGCGGATGTCGGTTTTGCAGTAGTAGAAACTGTCAGTCAAGGAGGCACCAGCCATAGGCCTACCGAAAAAGATACCATGTTGAAAAGTGGGAACCTAGCGAAAGACGGAGGGAGCAAGAGTGAGGGAAACCTAGCCAAGAAACGGGTTCGTTTTCTTGATAAAAGTGTGGCTCAAGAATTGATCCTGAGAGAGAAAACACGACTTGAAGATAGAATCATGGCCTTGAGACAAAAATACAACTTCTCAAAGGTGGCCGAAGATGATTCGGATGACGACAACGTGCAAAAACGTAACACGGGTAACGAGATAGACATCGTGCCACGTGGGTTGCTGAATGGAGTTCGACGTCCCAGCTCGAGTGTCGGGTTTAGAACGAAGAAAGAAACGAAGGCGTCACCTGGGGATGCCGAAGTTCGAACTCGACGATCGTACAGCTTGAGCCGTTTGAACGAACTCGCGAAACCGCGGGGACGATCGAAGTCGGTTCCACCGGCGAAGAAGAGTTCGATGATCACGTTCTCACCGGATCATCTCCGGTTGGCCATCCCTCAGAAACCACCGCGGACTATGACCCAGTTAAAAGATTTGCCAGCGGACGACTTGGATTACCTCCTGCAGCCGAAATCGTTGAAAGAATTCTATGCCATGGCCGACATGTGTTCATCGTCTAGGTCATCTAGTAGAGCAAGTTGTTCACCTACGAGTCATGGATGTCCGACTCGTAGGAAACACTCCGCATGCAGCACTCGTCCAACGAACACCACAATGGCACCACCAGCAACAGAGACTGTACCACCGACCCCACCCCGAATCAAACCCAAGTTCAAACCATCCTTGAAAATGGCTGCAACTGGTGTTATGTCAATGAGTGACAAACCGAAAAACGTTCAACGACAGGAGTCATCAGTTGCCATGCAATCGTGGACGAAAGCCTTGTCGGTACGGTCGCCTAACGTCGTGACCGGACGCTACCCGATGCCTGGAGGACGCGTCCTTTGTCTACGACCTCGAAAGCCTGCGTGGAAAGAACAAACGGACGTTGAAGACGGTCAAGATGGAGATCAATCTCAAACAAAGTCAACCAACGAAAGTGAGACAAAAGATACGAAGAAGACGACACATGACCAATGTATCCTGCGAAAGGCTGAGAGCTGGAAAGGAACTGTGCGATATCAGAGACCAGATTCGCGTTCTCTTTCCGTTTCACAGTTGACAAGAGACCTTGCGAAGTGCAAATACCTCAGACTTAGGGAGCAAGATCAAGTACTGGATATAAAAGAGATCTTTAGGAAATAAATGATGATGGTTTTATCTGTCTGTTGAGAAAACACGTGTATGCATGTAAGAAAGTAACCAGGGAACCAACGGCTTTAAGTCCACTCCGAGAGGATGTATGCCTTACCAAAGGGCACTATCGCATTGCATGTGTTTATTATTTATACGGTTTTTAATGCTAAACGGTACCATTATGTAATGAATTATATGGCTTCATATATATTATCTTTGAAATTATTTAATCATGCAGCCATAGGACTTAGCTCATCATTGTTCTATTTTGTCGGGTTTCTTCAAATGGTTGCCTCTATGTGACAGGCTTTGCACACGATTCCTGTTTCTTATTTGTTTGTGTGATTATAAGTGAAATGTTGGCGAAAATTGGAATGCCAAAATGTCTGGAGAAATTTCGCCCTGCTCAACCCAAACCGTCATTAAGCCTTTGGGGAAATTGGGTACAATATCATTATTTTCACTTTGTCTCGAAATAATGTCTTTGCAACATTACATTATACAATTTCATTAGTGCTTAAAACTACATTAACTCTGTAATGAAATAGTTATTATGATATAACAGTCGTCATGGAATCGCCCTGTTTTATTGATTGGTTAGTTGCTTTTATTCATATGCCATGTAAAATTAACAAAGCATAATACATATTGCAAAACATAATATTTTCTTTAAGTTACATGGAAGTAAATATTCCTGAATCGTAGTAAATTAATGACATGACAGAATGTTCTGTAAATCGTTAAATAAGGAAATGTAAAGTGAACCTACTTAAAAGCTAGGCTTGTTGCGTGTAGGTTCGCTGAATACTTCTTTGGTTTTGTAAAATAATGTAAGGATACTTAAAATTATACCATTATTTTGTCAAGCTGAATGGGTGTATTTCGGGGGGGGGGACTATTTGGTCGTGATTATTATTGAATCTCATTACACAGATAGTTTAACGACTATAAAAAGACTAAATTACTATTGGTGTCCATCGAGTGACAGTTTCTCCTCGCCTCCCATGAAAGTATCGTTTGATATAATTTGAAATGTCCATTATTTGTTATTACAATGTTTCTGATAATTTTTTTAATAAATCTGAATGTATATAATTATATATCATTGTCTATGTCATAAATATATGATTCTTTTTAAAACATAATGTCTAATTTCTACATTCAGTCGTTGATTGTATCTGGCATCTGTTTGTCGATATAGCATTTTCTTAAGCCCAGAGATAGAAAACTAGAAACGCGAAGACCCTTATACTCACAAGGTCAAAGGTCAAGGACTGATAAAACACATAGCCTACATGTCATTTATTAAGCAATTACATGTCGTTCATGCTATAGATAAGTTGAATCAATATGATTGTCGATTGTACACTGAATGATAGTGAATATGAACCAATATTACAAAGTTCATATTTTATCTTATTGATGGGCATTTATAGCCCCTTGAATGTAGTTTTTGTAAAATGAACTAAGTCATAATCCATGAATGTGGAGCTAAACTTTTCTGTCATTAAAGAACAGGCGCGTAGCCAGAGTGTTTGATGTTTTTTTTGGGGGGGGGGGGGCACATAAATGTAATCGATCGACGTCCTGGGGAGGGGTCTAAAAAATTTCAACCGATCTTGGAAATTTCTTTGGGGCACGTACCCCCCGTGCCCCCCCCCCCCCCCCGTGGCTACGTGCCTGTTAAAGAAGAGGACAATGTCTGAAATATGCAGATTTTATTAGCTTCATCTCCATAACATTGAGTGTAGAAAGAATTTAATGCAGGGGCGTCTATCTGGGGCGTATACAAATTGGGGGAGCAAATTAGCTCTCCAACATTCAGAGTTAACAAAGCAAACCATCATTTCGAATGTTTTGTTGTTGTTGTAATCAGTGAATGAAATCGGTTTTAACAGAGCTTGAATTAAATCGCGATAAAAAAAAATAACCAGAAAACCACTTGGACCTTACTTCCGATTAATGTCCCCCCCCCCCCCCCCCCCCCCCCACCATTGAAAATGGATCGACCTCCCTGATTCAGGAAAAAGTGGGGGGATTGGGGAATCACATAAGAAATTTCTATTTGAGTATTTGCTCATCAAGACCATTATCATAACAAATACGCGGCGACAGGAAATACCGTTTACATGATTAACGTAAACTATTGTATTCAAAAGGGAAAGATAAATATTCAAAATCATATTTAACGAGGAAGTAACGATGTTCTCGCAAATCCAATCCCCCGCTGACGTGCAGATTGTTTTGCACAAAGTCATGTCTTTGAAGAAATTCTGTATGACTTCTCGACAAAGCTCATTAATTTTAATAGCTCACTTAGGGCTTTGTTGTAACTTCACATGGCAATTTTTTTTTTTTCTTCTTTTTTTAAAATCAAACTTTGTTTATAATGTATTATCCGATCTGAATTTGTTTGTGTCAATGTAATTTCAATCATAAAAGAATTCAAACTGAATTAAATATTTATTGTCGATCTGATTTTTTTTAAATCATTTTTTACTGATAAAATTTACACATCAGTAGAGAGAGAGAGAGAAAGAGAGAGAGGGGGGGAGGGATATATATATGACGTATATGTACATGTATATGACGTATATGACGTATGCATATGATTTACTTTAAAAAGAAGTTAAAATTTTCATTTAATTCAATTTATTCAGTTCAGAATTGAGGTAAATTATATATGTTCAATTTTAAAAAAATAACAGAAGACACTTATTTCAAATAGAACTGGGGCACCAATGTAATATAAGCTCGAAGCCTTGTGATGAGCCCTTCAAATTGAATACAAGCATAGATGGGTTCCTGCATGTTGACAAAGACTGAGGGGAGAGATAGGGAGAGAGAAAGAGAGAGAGCGGGTGGAGAGGGAGAGGAGAGAGAGAGAGAGAGAGAGAGAGAGAGAGAGAGGAGAGGGAGAGAGAGACAGAAGAGGGGAGAGAGAGGAGGGATGAGGAGTTACACCTAGTTCCACGTACCATTACGAAAAACAGACGTATATCAACTGTTTATGCATTGTTATGGGAGAGAAAATGTGAATCATGGACATCGTTGAACAAAAATCGTGAATTTATTCATGAACATAATATTTATTATAGGAAAAACACCATCCTCAATGCAAACTCTGAGAGATCAGTCATTTATCCATAGGCACTATTATCCTCTATTATCCGTGTTTTAATCATCATGTCATTGTCTTCTTTTCTGTATAAAGGAAGAGTTATATAAACCCTAGATTACTAACAACGTGTATATACAAAGCAAAATAAACCAAGGTTCATACATGAACATTATTAAGGGGTCCAGGCCAGCAGATCATATATATACTAAAAATAATTGTATTGTTCAAAATGGTTTGATATGATATTCAATATAAGATTAATGACGTTTCATCACGCTAAACATGTCAGTTTGCTGGCAAAAGCGGTGGAATTGTTTATCACTGCTTGATTTCAATCAGGAGTCTTTATTGATAAATAACCGTCTCATGAGAGCATCACCATGTGGCTTGTCTTGGTATAGTGGTTGATTCAATTGACTCTCAATCTAAGGTCTGAGGATTCGAACCCCAGCCCGGCTCTAACGTCCTTTGTCAAGACATTGATCCACATTTTCAACTCCCAGCCCAGGTGCAAATAGATACTCGGCGATTACTGGGGTAATAGTACGGTAGTTGCAGGGGAAAAACACAATATTGATGCTGAGGAGGCATTCCCGAGTAAACAATATTATTATTATAAGTCAGCACCAACAAAAAAGAGGGGAACAGAAGATTTGAATATTTTAACTCCACAAACAACGTTTATTACAAACCTAATAATAGTTTAGTCATTTCTATTTTACAAATTGTCAGTTTAAAAAAATCAAATAAAACCTCCCGGTCAAAATTAGGAGCAAATTAACAAATAAACAAAGAATCTACATGTTTATTATATTGTATTGAAAAATTACCCTCAAAGATTTAGCAGACATCATTTCACATAAAATTAAACACGTAGTCTTCTGTCGAATGAAAGAGAGCAACATGTGCGAAACATATAATGAAACAATGCAATTCAACATAACACATATACAGGACAGATATATCTTTTGACTTTTATTGAATAATTTAATTTACATTTATCAAACCTAATCCAATCTGTACAGCTTTAATCTAATTAATCACTTCTCGAGATCCTCAATGAACTCGTATAACGTATACGATGAGGTAACTTGTGCCAGTGTTTCATGACTAATAAATTTAATTAAAGAAAATGTATAAGCACATTCTGGCTTAAACACATATCACTTTCGATTTCGGGGTATATCCAACTAAATTTAGATATGGCTTCGGAAATTATTCATTTGTATGCTTGTAATGAATACAGGAGGGAGTAGTAATGTAGTATAGCGACTGAAATGCTTCCAAAAGAGTTCTATAAGATGTATTGTTGGCGAATATTTTCTAGATATAATATGTAGAAGACAAAACTATGAATTTATTCATTCTACACTGACTTATAAACTTTCTTATTCTGTAAGATACAGCAGTTTCAGATTAAGGGATCATCGACCATGTCATCCCCATCCCCGCACTTTGAAATCAGATTGGCATATCTTCAATACACAGGAAAAATGCCCCCTTAATGGTGTAATATTCAGAGTTATACCCCCCTTGCAGAATCATGGAAGAACTACTGAGTCACAATGTCACTTTTTGAACCCAATACTGCAGCTAGGATGATAGTGATTAACCCCCGAGCCGTCATTGAAGCACGATATAAACCGAAAGTAATTTTCGGATCTTTTGGGGTAAGATCACTGCAAAGTGTGTACACAATTTTTTTCTTCTCAACCACAATAAAATTGAAATATTATTGGGCGCCTGTATATTCTCATTATGTCAAAGAAAGATGAAAGATGATATATCGAAAATAACATACGTTAGGTCTATGGGATTGAGATGCATAATAAATTATTCAAGGGCGTTTACAGGCAGAAGACAGGCGGACACCCCCTCGCATTCATAAGTTTTTTTTTTTTTTTTTTTTGGGGGGGGGGGTCATAAAATCCCCCCCGGCACCTACGTGGGGTTTTAAGGCTACATGCATTCGCCAAAAATAATCAGAGTCCTTACCGTTCAGAGAAGATTAGGAGCGGGGCAACCACCTCCCAAACTCTCATCCGCTCCCTCGAAAAGTGGCCCATCCACTTTTAAAAACTGGTTGACGCCCCTGAGCTATGTAACTATTCACTTGTCAGCACTCGCTCACTAAGCGATACTGATTTCAAACCAATTTCAAGTCATTCCCGCATCATAGAATGTATGATGAGCGCAGATACGAATATTTAACGAAAGAAAATCCATTTAGTTTCTATCGTCATACTGGTGAACTGAATACGTGTGTGCATATTTTAAGCAAACTTCTCAATATAAAGATCGCAAAATTTACAGCTTTATGAAATTATCATTATTCTTTATCGACAATTAATTGCGTGTCCATATTTTCTTTAGGATCTGCCTACAATCTCCACGAAATCGCTTGTTGACGAAGAGGTAGACATAAAAGTTGACGATGTGATTTAAGCTTCTCATGGCAAAGCATGAGTAGATAAGAGCGTTCATCCCTGCAGACTGTCTCCGGAATGTTGTAAGAACATCACCAGGGACATGATTAAGGACAGTAGAAGGCAACCAGAACAGGAGAAGGATGATGGTGGTGAAGAGAAGCATCTTGGTGGTCTTGTGGTCTCCTCGTGATCTCACCACACCCTTCTTCTCCGGTGATCGGTGAGGTATTGCACGAGGTATGCCTGATTGATCTCCACTTGTCGTGCATGCTTGCTTGTTCTCCTGATTTTGGGGTTGGGCGTCTTGATCGCTTTTTGGGGAAATTCCATTTTCGTGTTTATCATCGGAGGGCACTTCAAGGCTTTCCTTCGGTCTTACCCCTGCAAGGAATATGTTCTGGCGACCATTGCCTGTGGGTTGGGGAGCTACATTCGAACCGCAATCCGTTGAATAAGTCTCGCATACGGTGCCAGTGTTTCCCACTGTTGACTGAGGCACTGCGACCATTGCGGCACGAACCCGAGCCTGTGAACGAATCGAGGCGTAGATCACGCCGTAGCATACGACAGCCAGAAGGAGCGTAGTCGCAAAGGAGGCAGTTGTTAAGATTGAGACAGCTATTTCAACAGCCGCCGGCATTCCTTGCCTTACACAGATTCCGAAGTCTGCCAAATCAACGTAAACAAAGTTGTAGGACTGCGAGACGCCTGCGAACATCACCGAGAAGACGACGCCAATGAACGCCTTTTTTGGCGAGGTGCGGCGATCAAACGGTCTCTTTATGAGCACACACCTATCTACCGCGATGGCCGAGGTAAGGTAGAGAGCCGAATACGCCACGATTCGGCTGCTGTAGATGGTGAACTTACAGAGCGCGTCACTTTTGACAGGGTCAGCTAGCGTACGGATGATATCTATCGGGGCGACGATCCCACCCGTGAAATCTAAAATCGCCTGAGACAAGATCAATGTATCGGTGCTCTTCTTAGCTTTTTTTCGACTGTAGACAGCGATGATGATGGCGTTCCCCGATAGTCCGAGTAACATGACGACCACGTTGATGGAGAGGCTGACGATTTCTGTCGTATTCATGACTGAATCATCCGTTGTCTATGACCACGAGTATAACTTAAGTCGATATAATGTGTTGCATACTCAGTATTCAGAGCGGAAGGACGGTTGAACAGTGAAAATATATCAGTGTGTTCACATCTCCAGTAGATCTTTTAAAAAAACATTACAAAATCTTCAACCCCGTTTTCAACTTTGGTGGGCCTACAAGATGTAACTAGGCACAAGCTTCGGTTTCATCCATAACATTGACTCTGCACTAACTGATCTCTACACTATGAATAACTATGGTGAACAGTCGGGAGTAATTTCATGCTGTTGAATGTCCATGAAGTCGAGAGAAGAAAGCAAAAACATATTTTGATGTACCTCGCATCAACGGATGTGCTTATACTTCAAGATCGCGCAGACGACTCCGGACTGTGGCTCGTTAAACATCGATCGCATGATTAATTGGTCGTCCAATGAAATCAATGCTAACCTTCACTGGTTGCCAGCGCATGACATAGCGTAACAGTGATTGACCAATCAGGTGATAGTTTATGAGACGGTGATTGTTATAAGTATCAATCTCACCCTATATATATTTCTTTAATAAATGAAACGAACTGCGAGGTCTGCCACTATGTCAAATGTGCATAGTAACATAATTATACATGAAACAAATTGTGTTGAATTATTGAGTTCTATACCGCCAAGCAGAAGAAGAGGATAGTGATGATGATGATGATGATGATGATGATGATGATGATGATGATGATGATGAAGAAGAAGAAGAAATAGAAGAAGAAGAAGAAGAAGAAGGAGAAGAAGAAGAAGAAATTTAAAGAAAAACTTCGTTATCTTTATGATATAGGCCTATTACATTACACAATCTATTGTAATACAGAATAAAAGTAGGCAAATAAGCATTAAAGTCATTCTGGATTTTTGACGTCGCAGCAGTGTTATTAATTTGTAGTACTCGATCGTCGAAAGAGATAGCATCGTTTATAATGGGTCACGTGAACAATCCGAGATTAATGACATCATTAAGGGAGAGTATTGAGAACAGATGCGTAGACAATCGCGTTTGAATTATAAAAATAATCAAATTTGTATAGCGCTACTCTCCTCGGAGTGCCCCCTTAGGAAATAGGGAGCGAGGCACAAACACGGTTTTAAACGTCTTACATTGTAATAATTAGTACCCCGGTTGGTCATTAAATGTACTTGCGAATCCACACACAATAGTGCACACGCTTCTTGGCAGCTAGGGGGACTCCCCATTATAATAAACAGTATTCTATTTTGTTTCTCTCTCTGTGGCTTCGTATTGCGCATTATATTATGTTAATGATTTAAATATATCTTGTATTTCTTGTCACTTTTTTATTTTCTATTTCTTATATAAAGTTGTGTATACTAATCATTATTGATGACATGCATGTAAATATTTTGATATTAGTTTTGATTTAATAAATCATACAACAACACAAATAGTGCACACGCTTCGCTCCCTATATAAGGGAGCACACATTGTCAATCCAGCCAAACATTAACGTTCGCATCCTATATCGGGTACCCACTTAAAACCTGGGTGGAGTGTGGCAAATGTGGATTAATGTCTTGCCAGCGGACACTAGTACCGTGGTTGGACTCGAACCACAAACCATGTGATCCACAGTCTGGTGACATATCCACTAGTCTACCATCTACACCTCTCTAGTGGCTAATGATAAGAAAATTTGGTCAAAAGAAACGTCACATGCAGGAGCTCTAAGAATATGCTATGAATATGGCATGGAGTGGTCCAGTCATTTATGGGGCGCTGATTTCACTAGGGAACCCGTAATATTGGGCGGATGAATTACGAGAGAATAATACCTTACATAAACTATCATAATGATAATGCCAGAGTAAACTGGGTGTATGAAAGGTCGTATCTTCCCGCTCTTCATTTCTTTCCCCGTTTTTCTCTTAGTCTCCTCTTTGTCGCCATCTCATTAGGGGCAAGTGGCCGGTTCCCTCTCTTCCCTACGGTGGCTACGCCCTTTTATAATTGCATAATGGGAAAATAATACGATTACTTTGCATGCGAACGACGATATGTTGTTGAGGGAAACTGTGTCACATTATGACTTCCCCTTATTCGGGAGTGTACTCAATGTTTATATACGTCATCTCAGCTGTATGATCTGCAACTAATTAAGAAACATCACACCTCAGCGGCTCTATAATAAGCTGCAACAAAATGAAATTTTTCGACTTGAGGCCGGGAAGGTCCATCTTATATTAATTTGGTTTTAAAAGAATTAGAAAAAGAGAGAAACATGTCAGTGAAATGTGAGCAAAACTAATTAAAAATAAGAAGGTAATTAATTTTTGAAGGTGCCATCAATCAAACACAAATTGTCAAGTCTGTGACATAATTATCTTGCGACCTCCCCACCCATTTCCCCCTCACTAAAAAGCTTCCAAAAAAATGTTTTCCCTTTAGAAAATGTTGATTATACATTCACCCCAAATAGAATTATTGCAAGTACATTTTATACAACCCTTTTCCTATTTCTAATCAGATTTTGCTCGAAAATTTCACTGAGATTTGTTTTTCTCATTTATTTTGCTTTTATTAAAATCAACTTAATGTCAGGGTGGCCTTCCCATTTATCGTCAAAGTGATTGACCTTTTAAAATTCCCTTGAATATAGTTATTTCCGTTTTTATCTCAAAGCCATGACATTCTTATTGTTTACTCGATTCGTACAAACTCTAACCCTAGTATCTGCATCTGTGATTTTCAACTCTCTGTCAAGATCACACGCCAATTAGTTTCTAGTGAATAGACCTTTTGAAATTCTCCTGCGTATACACGCAATTATCTCCTTTTTAAAATATTTTAAAGCCATGATATTCTTATTGTTTACTCGCTTCGTTCAAACTCTCATCCTATAGTTTCTGCATCTATGATTTTTTTCTTTCATTCGGGACAACTCTACTAGTACATCAAGGTTATAGGTATATGTCTCTAGTGCATAGAGCAAAGCTGCTCTGCAAAAGAAGGATGGAGTTAGCCTATAAATAATTTAGACCTAAAGACAGAATCAACAAAATTCATAAACTCTCACTACGGTTTCCAACGGTGAACGAGTATTCACAATTGGAGGCTTGAATGGAAAGTATAATCGTCTTAATTTCAGGCGTGGTGTGGCCATGGAAATAATTACTGCTAAGCAAGGTAAGAATGATTATCTGTTATTAGTGCTATATACAATTTGCTCAAACAGGAAGTATGGGTTTTGTGCACTTTAGTAGTACTTTTGTATTATATTTGACAAATAATATTAAGTTTCAGTTATATACTTGGTTACCTTTATATTCAGTGGGGAATCCGCCCAATGACTTTCAAATAGAGTCGACCTCTACGCAGGGGCGTCGCCAAAGGGGGGGGGGGGGTGTGGGGGGGGGTGCGACACCCCCCCCCCCATCTGTCAGGATATTGTCGGTAAAATTGCGCTGCCGTCGGGAAAAAGAGAAAAGGGGGAGGGAAAAAAAGAGAGGAAAAAAGAGAGAGGGAAAAAAAGAGAGGGAAAAAAAGAGAGGGAAAGGGAAAGAAAAGAAAAAAGGAAAAGAAAAGAAAGAAAGGAAAAGAAAGGAAAAAAAGGAAAAGAAAGGAAAGAAAAGAGAAGTAAGGAAGAGAAAAAAGAAAAAGAGGGAGGAGAGGAAAGAAAGGAAAAGAAAGAAAAGAAAAAAGAAGAAAAAAGAGTGAAAGGGAAACAAAAGAAACGGGGGATGAAAGAGAAGAGAGAGAGGGGAGGTAAGAGTCTGATAGAGGAGGAGTGGGAGTAAAAGAGAGAAGGGGGTTGTGGGGTGGAGTCGTCTCGTCGAGGAAGCAAGAAAGACACGGGTAAATATGTTGCTGTGTCGGGTCAGCTGTGTCGGTATTCTTGCTCGATTCTCGTGTACTATATCAATGCAGAAGTTTGAAGTCGGTGAGATGTATATTGTCGGTCGGCCGACAAGTTTTTGTCCCTACGAACTGTGACTTCTTATCCGCTGTGACGACTTCGAGAGTGACTACAACTACAATACTTGTATTTTATCGAAGTTTCACTTTCCTATAATATCAACTAACGAAATCAGAGGTTTAAAATTTTCGGGGAAACTAAATTCAAACAAGGTTTAAGAGTCAACAACGGTACGACGAATCGTCTTCGTTTCTTTATGTTGTGATGAAACGCCAAAAATTACGCGCTTTGCGCGGAACGGAAAACTTCATATAGACGAGTCGAGAACGGTACAACGAATCGTCTTCCTTCTCTAATAATTTAAGGAAACGTCAAAGCTTCCGCGCTTCGCGCGAGAATGGGAAACTGAATTCAGACAAATAGGGCTTATTAAAAGTCGAAAACGGTACAACGAATCGTGTTCTTTCTCTAATAATTTGAGGAAACGTCAAAGCTTTCGCGCTTCGCGCGAGAAGGGGAAACTGAATTCAGATGAATAGGGCTTAATAAGATTCGAAAACGGTACGAGGAATCGTCTTCCTTTCTCTATATTGTGATAAAACGCCAAGAATTCCGCGCTTCGCGCGTAAGGGGAAACTTCATTTAGACGAGTCGAGAACGGTACTGACAACAAATCGTCTTCTTTCTCTAATAATTTAAGGAAACGTCAAATCTTCCGCGCTTCGCGCGTGAGGGGGAAACTGAATTCAGACAAAATTAATAGGGCTTATTTAGAGTCGAAAACGGTACAACGAATCGTGTTCTTTCTCTAATAATTTCAGGAAACGTCAAAGCTTTCGCGCTTCGCGCGAGAGGGGGAAACTGAATTCAGATGAATAGGGCTTAATAAGAGTCGAAAACGGTACGATGAATCGTCTTCCTATCTCTAATAATATGAGGAAACGTCAAAGCTTTCGCGCTTCGCGCGATAGGTGAAAACTGAATTCAGACGAATAGGGCTTATTAAGAGTCGAAAACAGTACACCGAATCGTCTGCTTTTTCTCACAATTTAATGAAACGTCAAAGCTTCCGCGCTTCGCGCGGGAGGGGGAGAAACTGAATTCAGACAAGGATTAAGAGTCGAGAACAGTACACCGAATCGTCTGCTTTTTCTCATAATTTAATGAAACGTCAAAGCTTCCGCGCTTTGCGCGGGAGGGAGGAAAAAAATGAATTCAGACAAGGATAAACAGTCGAGAACGGTACAGCAAATCGTCTTCTTTTTTTATGATAATTTAATGAAACGTCATAGCTTTCGCGCTTTGCGCGGGAGGGGGGGGGAAACTTCATTCAGCCAAGGATTAACAGTCGAAAACGGTACGATTAATCGTCTTCTTTTCCTAATAATTTAAGGAAACGTCTAAGCTTCCGCGCTTCGCGCGGGAGGCCCATCACCCACACCCCCCTAATGAGCGCGCTTTTAAGTGATTCTCTTGCTCACTACCGCCCCTCCCTAAAATAAGATCCTAGCTCCGCGCCTGCATTAAAATATATAGCTATGATGCTGACTAAATTGAAGAAATAATTCGTATATTTATGTCGTCGAGGAAAAATTACCAGTTTGCGCATATGCAAGTACTATAGATAGTCTATAGAAAAAACAAATTAGCCTTCGGCCCCAGGTTTATAGGGTTGAATTTGTAGATATTGGACATTTAATTTTGTCGGTAATTGGTGGCTAGTTTTGTCGGTAATCGTTGGCCTCTACACCCCCCCCCCCCCCACTGAAAAAGGTCTAGCGACGTCCCTGCCTCTACGAAGGGCTCCCGAAATCAGGACACTTTTTTTTTTTTTTTGGTCTCGAAATTTGAAAAATTTTCTTCGTTGGGGGGGGGGGGGGGGTAAGGTCACCTTTTTTAGGTTAGCCGTGGGCATATTTTTTTTTTTTTTTTTATAATTTAAAAAAAAAAAAAAAAAAAATCCAAAGGGGGGGGGGGGTTTTAGGTTTTTTTAGGGGGGTTTACACACATAAAAATACCAAAGGGGGGGGGGGGGGTTTGAACCCCCAAACCCCCCCCCCTGCGTACGCCCCTGCATGTATGTCCTATCTGTAAAATTTAAACGTTAGCAGTGTCCTAATATTCAGATTATGCAAGGAAACCCGTGTAGACTTCACTGTAGACTTCACTGTCAGACACTATTGAGTGATTGACTGGAATTTTTTCTTCTTTGGTAATAACATAAATAAAATGACCTGTAAAGGGTACATGAGCATTAGCCTCCATCAATAACCCACTTCTTGTAATGGCCCAAATTAAACTGATTGAATCTTTGCGCAGCATATAACGTACGATCATTCGGTACAATGGTCTGGAAATCAGACTATTACTTACTGGCTCTTAAGTCGATTCGACAACTAATAGTCGTTATTTTCCCACTTAAAGACATTTTAAAGCCCGCCTTTTTTTAGGGAAATTCTCAAGTATTATTATCTTTCAAATGCCGTTGGAACTTAACCTTTTCATTTTTTGGGCCTGCATATGGGACATAGTACCTTTAAAAGAAAATTCACTGAAAAGATGGAGGATAATTTTTTTTGGTCACAATTTTACTGTTGGCAGTTGAGTCCATGCCAAAGAACCTGAATTTTAAATAAACCGTTTTCCGAGGTGTGGTCTGAGTTCGGTTACATGGAGGTAACAGTTTCGCTGCTCTTTATGTCATAGGAATGATTAATAAATGAGATGTAATCTGAACATTTACGTGGCAGTCTATTATCTATGAGATCACACATAAGCATTCCAATCACATATTGATGTTTTTTAAATATTTTATTTTCATATGTCTAGAATCTGTAGACGAATGAATAGCCGAGCTATTGAAATCGCGGTTGAAATCGAGTCTAAAGTTATGAAATTATAAATAATAAACTCGTTATGTTGTATAGCTCCCTCTCAAGGTCAAGCTATTAGTTTAGCTATAAAGTTATAAACCAACGTTTCTTGACTAAAATCCACTTTTGGCTATTCCCGTTTGGAAATTATATAGGCCTATCACAACTAAATATTCTGAGATTTTAATGGTCGCAGCTACCATGGAATGGCCGTAGGCGCTATTTGAAATTTATGAAAATTTACCGGGAGCATCGGTAAATTTTGTTATTCAATTTTTCTCGAAAGCAGAAGTGTTTTAGGGGCTAAATTAAATTTCTAGTGCTTATAATACATCCACAGGGGCATCCAAATATATTTTAAAAAATAGTAAAGAATCACTATCCAACCAATTTAAAAAAAAATCCCACAATTTTGTGTTACCTTTAATAGTTTCAAACTTCACTTTTCATATACACCTAATGAAGGAAGAATAAACGGGGGCGACTGGATGTTACATGTCATGTAGGCCTTCATACAGCGTTTGATTGAACTGTTTTTCCGAAGTTCAAATTCAAATTAAATTACAAATGTAATAATGTTGAAACACATAATGTTTAGATGTAAACATGGTAAAAGGAAAGTGTGGCAAGCATCAGAGGATGACAATAGTTGGGCCAAAGAAGCAAAATATCATCACTATGAATGATAGTTTTAAAATATGTATATTGCCATTATAAACAGCAGCAACTACAAAAAAATAAACTCTCACTCTTAGATTCTCAGGTCAGCCGTAACCACCAGCTGTTTAATAGGGAAACTCCCTGCTGACTAGTCTTCATTCATATTTCTCAATATTCTGGAGTAAGCAGTATCGGCTATTTAAGACCTTATTCCATTCGTTATTTGACAAAATTCTTTCTATTGGAATATTTTAAAATGTCTAAGCACACCATACCCTTTAGACTAATGATATCACTATACAATTAGGTTGCATTGGACTGCAAGAAAAGCAAGAAACCCTTGAAAAGCGCATATATTTGGCTGCTACCCGGTCTGATCTGGGCCATGTAAGATCGGCCCTCACCTGCACTCCTTATAGTAGAAGTCGGGCTCGGGGTACCGGGTGCATGTTGTATCGTTCTTATATTCACGGCATGCGCAGCTCGCAGCATGCAGCACGACCTCGGATCAGTACGTGCCTGTACAGTGGTGATGTGATTCCAGGGATGTGTGAGTTTATCTTTTGCCTTGCAAAATACCAAACAACCTCGGCTAATGTGTGAAATGGTGAGTAGTGCATGGTAATTAATTACATTTTCGTCAATGACAATGTCAGAATGGCAAGACAGTTTTACAAGTAGTCTACGTTTTTATAGATTTAATTTTAGATCTACCTTGATGAATTGAGAGCATGCATGAGCAGTTGAATTAAGTGGGCGTAACTCACACCGTGTATATAGCCCTCGTCTCGCCTCGGCTCGCCGACTGTTTGCTTCATTGCTCCTGTCTGCTTAATGAAAATGAAATCTCATTCCTGAAGAAGATATGTGTAGAGGAATGAAGGACGAAACTATATGTTTAAAACTAATATCATGAATATGTAATATTGTAAGGATAGTCAATGTTTCAAAGAGAGTTATGCTTTTTGTTCGCAAGTTTTTAAACTGTTAATGTTATTTCAGATTCATGTGCGTTCTTTTAGTATTTTCTTTTTTTCTTTCTCTCTTTATCTATTTCCAGGTTGCATTTAGATGTCAACATTAAGCCCTGTCTCGATAAATATCACTTTTGTGTGCTAAGCTAAATTGTTAAACACTCAAGATGTCGAAACAAATTGCAATTTTGAACCGAAACCTTCAGGCTTTGAAAGAAGCCAGCAGGAAACTGTCTACACCCAAGAACTTGAGAACATTTTCATCTTGTGAGGCATCCTTGCGCTCCACCTCCTGCCAAGATGTGGCCAGGGCTCGCCTCTCACCCACCTCCAGCATCTTGCAGAGGAGTCGAAGAGCTCCATGTACATCAGCAATCATTGCCAAGCATCGTCCATCTCCGAGCATCTTCAGAACATATGATACTCCATGTAACTACAGCATCACAAAACCGTTATGGAAGAACACTAAAGATTTGGTGAACGCGACCCTGTTGCCTTGGCAACAGTCGTCAAGGTCGTTCTTGTCGGCGGTTTCCATGACAGGCTTCAACGATTATGAGTTGGGCCGCAAGGAGTTCAACATTGATGTTCCAGAGTATTTTAATTTTGCAAGCGATGTGATGGATGAATGGGCCAGGAAGGAAGAGGTGCGTAGACATTTTTTAATTTAGCTCTCTAAGATTTATAAGAAATAACCCAATACCGGTAGACATTTTAGAGTATATATGCTATGATTTGCATACTGAAATCATTAACACTTTAGATATTGCATTTAGGCTACAAATGGAGCATAGATCTTGTTGTGGTTATCTTGAAAAGTATGAATTTGGAAAGGAGAAGGTTTAATTCCTTTTCCTTCTGCCTTCAAAATTTTATTTGATACAGTTGGCAAGGATCATACTGTCAAAATGGGAATTGCTCACAAAATTGTTGAAGATTTCTTGTCTCTATCCTTACACTTATGCCAAATTAGTCGATAAAGATCTCACAAAACGTTGAGCTATAGTGTGAAGTTGTGCATGCTGTTCAGGCTTTGTTTGGTATACATGGTGTATACGGTATATTTTATCTCTTTTTCACTTTATTTTTTCCCAGTGTATTTTTTATGAAGAAATTTAACGAAATTTACATTTTTATTGTTTTTTCACAGACGGGAGAGAGGTCTACTAACAACCCAGCTTTTTGGTGGATAGATACCAAAGGAAATGAAATCAAGTGGTCCTTCAGAGATCTTGCAGAAAAGTCAAAGAAGTAAGCAACCTTCTGTATCATCTGATCTGAACCACTAGGATGTTAACTCTATGTTAAAGTATCTGAGTAAACGTCATTCTGTCTCCAAACGGACGATGTTTGGGAGATACTGTATAAGGCTTCCCTTCTAAGTGGTACAATAATTCAATATCTTTAGCGCAGTATCCGGATGACTGACCAATATTGTTTTTGTATTGCTCAGTCATCCGGGAACTTTAATTATCGATATCGATATCACACACACAAAAAAGCCATATTTATCGAGGCAAGTCAAATTTTGTTAATTCGCTAGTCAGCCTGATATAGATAATATGTGACCCGGCACCACAAAACCACCAAAAAGTCGCAAAAAATTATTTTCCTGATTTCATCTGATTATGAAAGAAGAAGTTCTCCTCATTAAAATGGTATATTACTTGTCCAAATTGAAGCTTCCTAACCCTTTCAATTTAGTGAATGAAAAGAGCTGGTGAGGGAGGTTACTGGTATTAAATTGTGAGAAAGAGAGCTTTAAAGTTTGGGGCTATTCAAGCATGCGGAGCAAGCAAACCACAGGGAAATCAATAGAAGGGTGAATCAAAAGGCCATAGCAACCACTATGAAGAGATTTTCAGATTAGGCTGAAATTTGGCCTGATGGTCAAACATAGTCTGTTCATTATGTTTCTGAGGTTTCAATGTGTGGACTTAAGTCTTTCAAAAGTTATTATGTTGTAAATGTATAGAGTTGTAATTGGACAGATTAAGTGAACTGCAACATAGTGCCGAGACACCTGCACTAGACAATGCCTATTCATGGTGGACCCGGAGTCTTTTTGTTCCCCCTTACATAACACTGCTTGTCACCTATCTTGTTTTGTATACATCTGGGCAATTATTTGTAACCACATTATCAGGAATTCTCTCGTCGCTGTCTTGCCCGAAGTGTTCAGTAAGCAAAGCTGTAAGGTTGGCCTGATCCCCCGCAGCTAGCCCCCGCATCATCGCTTCGTTGACCGCCCGAGCTACCCGGGCATCTGCGTTGGTGCACCCCGGTACCATCCCACGGCTCTGCTCACGTACAAAACCTGGCATTGTAACGACGTTGTAGACTTTTTCGCAACTTGTCACTCTCAAATGTATAAAATATAATAATGTTCTTACTCTTGATCAACAAATTCTGGATATGTGATGTACAATCAAGCTACTCGAAGTCGTTAACGGAGAATATAAGACGAACGCAAATCTGGAACTCGGATGTGAAAGCGGATACAAACAAAATGGCGCGCCGCACTGATTGCTATAACGGACCAATCACAGCCCGCGTAGCACGACCCGTTAGCAACGACCGACCATTTCCGGACTACGATAATTTCGCTCGGGAAAAGTGATCAAATTTTGGAAGAGACCGAAGGCTGTGCGAAAAAAACTGGTCTAGAAAAACCGTTTAAAACACATCTTCTACTATGTTTCAGACTTCCAAATTTTAATACTAGGTACAGAAAAGACCACTCTTTCAGAAAATGCAAAAAAACAAAAATCTATTTTTTTCACCTAAATTGACATTTTAGCTGATTACGGAGAATCGCTGGTTGCGACTTTTTGTTGGTTTTGTGGTGCCGGGTCACATATTAATAATATTATATGGCTTTGTTTTCGTGTGATACAAGAATATATTGCTCTTGCTATGACAATAATGGACTTGTCTCCGACTTGTTCAATATTGTCATAGCTCAAACAATATATTCTTGTATCACACTCAAAGCCATCTAATATTATATAAATGTGACCCCTATAGAGGTAATCTAGTCACAAAGGTCAAAGGCTCGCAGAAAAGCCACACAAAGCCTTGAGCAGTTTAGAAAATAGTTCTATGACACATCCCAGTTTAATTACCTGTGTGACAGTTTCGGTGTCAAAGAGCAGACACCTTTCTCAGACGTTTACTGGAAGACTGAAGCTAGCTGCAAGTTTTCCAATCGCCAAAGGATGCCATTTCGGCGATCGCCGCATCTAGTAGAACTTTTGTTTTTTGAACAGTTGCAATTTTCAATTTCACACATTAAGTTTTGAAAATAACCATGGGTTATTTTCTGAGTTGCATAACATTTGTAAAGCTTTAAACAATTATCTGATGAAAAAAATTATTGTTCAGAATCATTTCTAAGCTTTGAAATTGAATTAAAAAGAAATCATCATTGAAAGAAAGAAAAGAGATATTTCCAGTGAAATTACATTTATTTATAAGCTTATTACAAGACAGAGACAAGAGAAGGAACTATACAGATGATGGATGAAATTGAGAATGTTGATGAATATGAAAAAGGTGTGTGATTTCAATTATTAGTAACAAATTGCATCACTTTCAATATCAAATGTAAAAAATAATTACTGTCACTTGAAATTTTCACTTGAATTGTTGTTTGATACTGAAATTTTATGTTTTTATGCTTTTTTTCCTGTTTTCTTTTAAATCAAATCAGGGTTGCCAATTTGTTGCAGGAAAGCTGTCATATCAAGCAGCATGACAGAGTGATGGTCATCTTACCACGCATTCCAGAATGGTGGCTCCTCAATCTGGCTTGTCTGAGAATAGGTAAGAAACTCAAGCATATCAAGGGACTATCTTATGAAAGTCTTATGGGGCGTTGCAAGAAAGTTGCAATCAATTGCAAATTCCAAAAATCAAGCGTAAGTCTTGCGATTAATTGCAAATTTGCAATTGATCGCTACTCAACTTTCTTGCAACGCCCCATTAGTAAGAGAGAGAGAGGGGGAATAAAAGCTAGCTCTAGTTAATTTAATTTAATTGTTAAAACTTTAATCCTAACAAAATCCTAGAGATTTAGGAGACTAGTGGAGCAGTGCTAGAAAGTTGAGTTGCAATCGATTGCAAATATCAGTTGCAAATTTTGCAACTTGCAATCAATCGCAACTTTCTTGCAACGCCCCATTAGTCTTAAAGGGCTTGGGATTGTTGAAAAGAGTGATAAAGAAGATAGAGAAAAGAAAGAGGAAACATTGCATAAACATTGACATTATAAGTTATCAGAATTTTTTCAACTATTCTGGTTCTGTGTATGTTAGGGATCTCAATATTAGTGGAGACACCGTGCTCTGTCTGGGATGCGTGTACGGTATAAGGGAGGACGACAAAGATGATCGAAGAATATAACAAATATCTAAAAACAGGCAGAATCTGGACTAATAATAATCGGTTCTTGTATAGCGCATACCACATTATGCGCCTCCAAAGAGCTTTGGAAATTATTACCCTGGCTTTAACGTGGCTGCCATTACGGCGCTCTAGCTCTAGCATTTCAAGGTATGAATTCCTGCCAGGTACACATTTACCTCACCTGGGTTGAGTTTGGCAAATGTAGATTAATGTCTTGCCAAAGGACATTACTGCTGCGACGGGACTCGAACCCTGTACCTTGCGATCTGCAGTCGGGTGACTTATCTACTAGACCACAACACCTCTACGGAATCTGGACTAACCAGAATGTTACATAATTCTTTTCCTTTCAGGGGCAGTGCTTGTGCCTGGTTCTACTCAGCTCAGAGAGATGGATATCAGAGATAGACTTGAGAGCTCCAAAGCTGTCTGCATTATCACAGATGAAGAAATTTCACACCTGGTTGATAAGGTACGAACCTAGGAGGGAGATTTGAAGCATTGAATCCCCTTTTCATGACAGTTTCAGAAATGTGTTTGTGTAATTCACACTACCGCAAATACGATGTTTGACAGTAGATGGTGACCTTTCTTCCACACTGCGCGGGTCAGCACATGCGTAGATACGATACTGGAGAAGAAGATAAGACAAAGTCTCTTCCAGCTACCATAGAGAATATACACCAGTGTTAACTTATTCCTTATTTCACTGAACTATCATTCTGGTGTCATGAACTCTATGATTTGATGAGGTTTATGTAGGCACCATCATACGGTAATCTATTGCTTATAAGGGCCTATCAGGGTCAGTTTGCGGTCAAAGGCAGAGAGCTGACCACACTGTTAGACCAACTCGCATCTCCCTAAGTTTTGCTTTCCCCTTTTTTACGTCCCCCCCCCCCCCCCCCCCCCCCATGTTTGAGGGTTGTCAAAAATAATTGACATGTATTGAATGTTATCAGTAATATACTTACTGCTTTTAAAGGGGATGTAGCATGACAAGACTATGTGTCTTTCCCGTGGCCTGACTTGGGGCCAATCGGGTATAATACGACTACTGACCAAACACGTGCGTGCAACATACGTGAAACCAAAGCGTGAGGCGAACTACGGTCTGTTTCGTGAACGCTGACTACCGTTAATCAAGTCCATTCGTTTACGTGCAGTTGTCCTAAAGAAGACGTAGATGCCGTTAACAAGTATTTGTCATGCTACACTCCCTTGAAAATAGCTTATCCCATCAATGGAGGTTCCAATTTGCAAATATTAAATGTATTTCATTTTATAATCATCTTTTCTTAGGTTGTCAATGATACTGATGGTTTTCAACATAAAGTTCTTATCAGAGACAAGGATGAAAAGAACAACAACGATAGGTAAGCATAATGAGGTACACACTGTACTGAAATGGTTAAAAGCCTTTAAGACGTCATCTTTATTACAGTCTGTGTGGGGGCCAGAAGCTCCCATAGGAAAGTGAAAAGTATGCCGCAGACCTGCCGCAGACCTGCCGCAAATCTGCCGCAGATCTGCCGCAGACTTTTAGTCTGCGGCAAAGAGTATGCCAAAGTATGCGGCAGAAAGAAATTTTGCTGCAGACTTGCCGCATACCAGTATGCCACAGGAACAGTCTGCGGCAGATCTGCGGCAGGATGAAATTTTGCTGCAGACTTGCCGCATACTAGTATGCCACAGGAACAGTCTGCGGCAGATCTGCGGCAGGATGAAATTTTGCTGCAGACTTGCCGCATACTAGTATGCCACAGGAACAGTCTGCGGCAGATCTGCGGCAGGATGAAACTTTGCTCCAGACTTGCCGCATACTAGTATGCCACAGGAACAGTCTGCGGCAGATCTGCGGCAGGATGAAATTTTGCTGCAGACTTGCCGCATACTAGTATGCCACAGGAACAGTCTGCGGCAGATCTGCGGCAGGATGAAACTTTGCTCCAGACTTGCCGCATACTAGTATGCCACAAGAACAGTCTGCGGCAGATCTGCGGCAGGGCGAAACTTTGCTCCAGACTTCCAGCATACCAGTACGCCACAGGAACAGTCTGCGGCAGGTCTGCCACAGAAAAGTGGGAAATTATATAGTCTGAAGCAAGGCTATAGGCGGCCATTTTGTAGGACATGCAGTACCATTTGAGGTTGCAGGCTGAGCCCATGATCTTGTAAATTCCTGTGTTAATTAGCACTGTTAATTGTCTTTTTAGCTTCTGTCAAACCAAACAATTTGCTTCAAGTTCAACTGGTACCATAAGAGGAATTTATTACATAAGAGGAGACTGAGGAATTAACGGACTGTTTCAAACTTTTTTGTTGTGCCATATGTGATCTTATCTTCAGCCCCACTAACTCACTTTTTTGTTGTAACTACCCAAGACGAAAATCCAATTGAAACCAATTGAACACCAATTGAATTTTCAATTGGTTTCAATTGGTCTCAATAGGTTTTAACAGGTTTCAATGGGACTTTAATAGGACTTCAGATGGTTTCAATTGGTCCAGATTGTCCCTATTGGACCAATTGGGCCCATTGGCCTATGCCCCATTAGACTTTAATGGGACCCCAATTGGCCTGAAGTTGGACTTCAATTGGTCCAATTGAAACCAATTGAAAACCTTTTAAAGTCTAATGGGGCAGATTGGTCCAATTGAAATCCCATTAAAGTCTAATAGGGCCAATTGAAACCAATCATCTCATGCATATTCATTATTACTTTACACGTGTGACAGAAAAATACATTTATCATGATTTGTTAAGCAAATTAAGACAATGCACATCATTTTTGTGATTTCTATTTTCCTTTTGCCATTATTAACCAATAGATTATTTTGTCTGATCATGTTACAATTACATTCACGTTTTAGCAATAGATATATTGATTACTAACCAAGAAACTATGATTACTAACCAAGAAACAATATACATATTTAGTGTATATATGTGTACGAGCCTGTGTCACTTTAAATGTTACTCTTGAATACACTTCAAATGATCTATGTGATGAAGTTAATACAATTGAGAATAGAATATACCTAATTGGTAATATCGATATATATTGGTATTACCTAATTGGTAATATCGATATTGCCAATATCGATTATGAAGTATCAATCAGTTTATCACTGGTTCTTCTACATGCATACTTTATTGCCACGTACTGGATATGAAAGAGTATGCGGCAGGTCTGCAGCAGGTCTATATGAGATATGAATATTCATGATGAAGAGTCTGCGGCAGGTCTGCAGCAGACTCTTCATCATACTGAAAGAGTATGCGGCAGGTCTGCAGCAGACTCTTCATCATACTGAAAGAGTATGCGGCAAGTCTGCAGCAGACTCTTCATCATACTGAAAGAGTATGCGGCAAGTCTGCAGCAAGTCTGCGGCAGACCTGCCGCAGACTCTTCATTATACTGAAAGAGTATGCGGCAAGTCTGCAGCAAGTCTGCGGCAGACCTGCCGCAGACTCTTAATCATACTGAAAGAGTATGCGGCAAGTCTGCGGCAAGTCTGCGGCAAAACTAATTTGCATGTGAAAAAGATGACTGTCTGCGGCAGGTCTGCTGCAGATCTGCTTGCCGCAGATCTGCAGCAGACCTGCCGCAGGAGTATGCGGCAGGCTCATTTCTTTCCTATGGGAGGGCATTGACTTGTATACTTTAACACAAACTTAACACCCTTCTGGCTCCAAACAGATGTTATTACTGTTGAAGGACACTCTGAAGGATGCTAAAATCTTTACGGTCAGAAATCCAAAGAAATACCAAAGCTGATTAAGTGATCTCCTTATAAAGAAAATAACCTTCAAAATAGTAGGCAGAGAGACAGATTGTCAATGTCTTTATAAAATAAAGATGCCGTGTGAGACCCTTGTGAAACATGAAGAAATCAAATAAGAAAAAATTAGAAAAAAAAGGAACACACTCCCCCAAAAATAAATTTAGGGTTTAGAGTGTAGACAATGGCCATTTCTAGGAATTAATGCTATTCTGGCAAGAACTGCCGATGCATTTCATTCTCTTTGACAAAATCGATATATCTATTTATTACAGACCTGGGTGGTTAGATTTCCAAGAGCTTTACAATGCAGCTTCGGATGAGCACGAGGTAAGCTAAACATTCTTATGATACATACATTTGCCACTCTCTACCCAGGTGAGGTAAAAGGGTACCCATTAGGAAGAAATTCCTTGAATGCTTTCGTGCCTTATCATGGCAGCTGAGCTAAAGCAGGGATAAAATATACTTGTATTATTAAAAGTGCGGTTGCATATATATTTTTTATTATACCCTACATAAAAGAATTCATGTGCAGGTAATGGTGTGGAATGGGGGCTCATGATTTAAAATATTTCCACCATGAACAAAAATAGATATGTTTGACGTTAAACGGGCATTAAATATAATGTGTGTGGTGGTGGTTATTTTACCTGACTGCTAAGAAAGCATAAATGCTTTTTAGTAAGCAACCAGACGGTCAAAGGCTTTAGGTCCTCTCCAAAGGAACCTGGTAATGAGGATTAATGCCTTACCAAATGGCACTTTCGCATCGACTTGATTTCGAACCCAGGTCACCGGATTACGAGACCACTGCTCTACCGACTGAGCTATCGCGCCTCTGTGAAGAAAATAGAGATCAAATTAGTCAAAATGTTCTGTATTAAAGAATAGTAAATGAAAGTTATTCTGCTTAAAAATTGCAACAAGAAATATCCAACATTAAAGTATTAAAGTATACATTTAGAAGAAGACATTCAATGTTGTTTACCTCCAGACCTGAAAAGAAGCCATATGAAAATCCCAAGGTAGAGAAATGAATAAATGTATGATCTATCAAATTAATGATCATTTACTTGTATTAACCATAGATGACAATTGAAAAAGTTTTCCTTCTAGAGGGTAATTACCGGTATTATAAATGATATATTCTATGTTTTTCTTAGGCTAGAAGTAAAAGAAAGCATTTTTAAAAATGCTATGTTTAAACTGTATATTTATTGATTGTAAAAATTGGACTTAAACTAGGCCATGCTTTTGATGTAAATAAATGCAGAGAAGTGCACTTTACTACACTTATCTAACATGTATTCATGATTTATATTTATTTGATTTTGATTTTGATTTCTATCTCTTTCAAAACATGTTTTCTTTGCAGTGTGTGAGGACACGAGGTAGCGACCCCATGACAGTTTTCTTTACCAGTGGGACTACAGCCAAGCCTAAGATGGCTGAACACACACACGTTAGCTATGGTCTCGGTCACATCATCACAGGAAAGTGAGTACAAGAATTCTGTCCTGTCAAGGAAATCTTGTGTGTGGCCAATATTATGATCATCAGACCCCAGTGTCTGAAGGTGATGGCCGGACTATCGCTACTGGCACGTCAGTCCAATTAACCTTTTAAAAAAAATGACGCATGCCCCATTTCTTGACGTCAGTGAGGTTTTAGAATTTTAGTTGTCTTCAATTAACTTTGAAAGGTTTCAAAGAACAGCATATATCTGGGTCATCCAGAAAGCATGACGATCCTTTTTTCCGCTTTGAAAACTAAGTTTCCAATCTTCAGGGGATTCAAAACCTTTTACAATTTATGAATATGATGAGAATGTAATTAAGAGTAAATTGTAAGCTTTAAGAATGATTTTCAAATTTATGAGATATAGAGTTAAATTAGAAATAAAATGAGATATTCACCTTTTAAGGGTTGAAATCATCCAACATCAGCACCAGACACTTTATTTGTCAAAAATGAAGACATTTCAGAGCAAACTGTTCAGAGGTTTTTTTCTTCCCTGGAGGCATTATGTTTTCGGATTGGCTGTTCATCCCCTTTTCTCGTTAACGCAATATCACAAGAACCACTTGAGGCAAACTGGATCAATTCAAAATAAAGGAAATCTATCTTGACCTCTTTGACTTTTATGAACATGTTACCTTTCATCAGTGTTGAACAATCAATTTTCATTTTGCTATCGTCCAGGTATTGGCTGGATCTGACGCCGCACGACATCTTTTGGAACATGTCGGACACGGGCTGGGCCAAGTCTGCCTACAGTAACGTCTATGCTCCCTGGGGCCAGGGATCCTGTGTTTTTATCCATCATTCACCGAGGTTTGATCCACAACAAACTCTGCAGGTAAGTATCCAGGTCAAAATTCCAGTTGATACCAGTTGAAACCAGTAAGGATTTCCAACTGGTATCTACTGGTTTGAACTGGTTTGAACTGCATATCCTACTTGGTTGGCTCCAGTCTTGGAGGCTAGGAGGTATGTAAGGGTGTTGACTTGACACTTTTGTGTTGTCAAAATAACACTGAATTTTCTTAGCCTTATAAGGAATGACCTATCTTTAGGGGTACCATTCAGCTAACAAAATAATTGTGTACAGCTAGAATGAATGAAATAAACCTCAAACCTCTACAGATCATTCTATAGAACATAAAGAATAGCGTAAAAATCTTGAGCATGTAGCCCAAGTCAGATTTGAGTTCAAATGCTGTCATATTCAATTCAGGCTAGTATAGGTGTGTCTACTAGCAAGCTGCTTAATTGAGAGTTTATTTGAAGTTGCAATATCTCCTGATGGAAGTAATATTTGAAGCTCTTTTTATTTAAGATTGTCTGTACTAGTTTGGCCAGGAGGGATTAGACCTCCCTGCAAGGTCTCTTGACAGATGGTTATCTCATCAAATCAGCTCTCAATTAACATAAGAAAAAGGGGATCATGGGGGACCAATGAGCAATGCTTATGCATTGTTTGCTAAATAGAGGTAGCTATAGTAGTGCAGTCCCGCACTAATAGAGTACAGTGATATGAACTCGCTAACATACACAGCAAAATATTTTTTAGTGATTGGTACTCACAATAAAGTAATGAGAACCACAAGTTGTCCTGACAGTTTCTTCAATCAGAGTGGGAGGGTTCCATCTCTCAAGATAGTAGTGTGTATTTTTATGTACTGACTTTTTGTTTCATTTGGTCATTAGCACTCTTGAAATGAATACTTGTGAACAAATTGCCATGATATATTGTCTCTTGAGAGAGAGAGAGAGAGAGAGAGAAAGATAAGAGGGTTCCATCTCTTAAGATAGTAGTGTGTATTTTCATGTACTGACTTTTTGTTTCATTTGGTCATTTGCACTCTTGAAATGAATACTTGTGAACAAATTGCCATGATATATTGTCACTTGAGAGAGAGAGAGAGAAAGATAAGAGGGTTACATCTCTTAAGATAATAGTGTGTATTTTCATTTACTGACTTTTTGTTTCATTTGGTCATTTGCACTCTTGAAATGAATACTTGTGAACAAATTGCCATGATATATTGTCACTTGAGAGAGAGAGAGAAAGATAAGAGGGTTCCATCTCTCAAGATAGTAGTGTGTATTTTCATGTTCTGACTTTTTGTTTCATTTGGTCATTTGCACTCTTGAAATGACTACTTGTGAACAAATTGCCATGATATATTGTCTCTTGAGAGAGAGTGAGAAAGATAAGAGGGTTCCATCTCTCAAGATAATAGTGTGTATTTTCATGTTCTGACTTTTTGTTTCATTTGGTCATTAGCACTCTTGAAATGAATACTTGTGAACAAATTGCCATGATATATTGTCTCTCTTGAGAGAGAGAAAAAGATAAGAGGGTTCCATCTCTTAAGATAGTAGTGTGTATTTTCATGTATTGACTTTTTGTTTCATTTGGTCATTTGCACTCTTGAAATGAATACTTGTGAACAAATTGCCATGATATATTGTCTCTTGAGAGAGAGAGAGAAAGATAAGAGGGTTCCATCTCTTAAGATAGTAGTGTGTATTTTCATGTACTGACTTTTTGTTTCATTTGGTCATTTGCACTCTTGAAATGAATACTTGTGAACAAATTGCCATGATATATTGTCACTTGAGAGAGAGAGAGAGAGAGAGAGAGAAAGATAATGGTGTAATCAACTTGTAAAGTGCTGTACTTGAAGTTTGCTGTAGTTTGCTCTCTTCTTCCCTGGCCGCCATCTTTTGCACTCGAGTATTGCTACAAAAATGTGTATATGTATAATTTTTGTCATTCTAATTTTGTAATCACCATGATTATATTGTTTCATTGTTATATTTCTTGAAAGTGCAGAATAAATAAATAAATAAATTCTCTTCTGGCTTTCAGCCGACGATAGCTCTGTGATATATTCCCTTGCCTCCTAAAATGTAATATAAAAAAAACAAATTATTATTATTATTATTAAATATTATTAATATTGTTGTTGTAGTTGTTGTTTTGATAATCATCATTTTCATTATTACTATCTTCATCATTCTCTCTTTCCCATCTCCTCCTCTTACCGTACCTTCCTGTTTCCAGGTATTCAATGACTACCCAATCTCAATATTCTGTGGCCCTCCGACAGCCTTCACCATGATGATCCAGCAGGATACATCTCAGTACGGTCTAAGATCTTTGAGGGATTGCATCAGTGCGGGAGAGTTCTTGGTAAGATCTTCTGAAAAAGAGCTAGAGAGAGGGAGAGAGAGAGAGAGAGAGAGAGAGAGGAGAGCCCTGTGGCCCTCCGACAGCCTTCACCATGATGATCCAGCAGGATACGTCGCAGTACGGTCTAAGATCTTTGAGGGATTGCATCAGTGCAGGAGAGTTCTTGGTAAGATCTTCTGAACAAGAGCTAGAGAGAGAGAGAGAGGGGGGAAGAGGAAGAGAGAGAGAGAGAGAGAGGAGAACCCTATGGCCCTCCGACAGCCTTCACCATGATGATCCAGCAAGATATGTCGGAGTATAGTCTAAGATCCTTGAGGGATTGCATCAGTGCGGGAGAGTTCTTGGTAAGATCTTCTGAACAAGAGCTAGAGAGAGAGAGAGAGAGATATATATATATATATATGGAGGGAAGAAAGAGAGAGAGAGAGGAGAGCCCTGTGGCCCTCCGACGGCCTTCACCATGATGATCCAGCAGGATACGTCTCAGTATGATCTCAGATCCTTGAGGGATTGCATCAGTGCGGGAGAGTTCTTGGTAAAGATCTTCTGAACAAGAGCAAGAGAGAGAGAGAGATATATATATATATATATATGGAGGGAAGAAAGAGAGAGAGAGAGGAGAGCCCTGTGGCCCTCCGACGGCCTTCACCATGATGATCCAGCAGGATACGTCTCAGTATGATCTCAGATCCTTGAGGGATTGCATCAGTGCGGGAGAGTTCTTGGTAAAGATCTTCTGAACAAGAGCTAGAGAGAGAGAGAGGGAAGAAAGAGAAAGAGAGGAGAGCCCTATGGCCCTCCGGCGACCTTCACCATGATGATCCAGCAGGATACGTCTCAATACGGTCTAAGATCTTTGAGGGATTGCATCAGTGCGGGAGAGTTCTTGGTAAGATCTTCTGAACAAAAGCTAGATAGAGAGAGAGAGAGAGATAGAGAGAGAGAGAGAGGAGAGCCCTGTGGCCCTTCGACGGCCTTCACCATGATGATCCAGCAGGATACGTCTCAGTACGGTCTAAGATCCTTGAGGGATTGCATCAGTGCGGGAGAGTTCTTGGTAAGATCTTCTGAACAAGAGCTAGATAGAGAGAGAGAGAGAGAGAGAGAGAGAGAGAAGAGAGAGAGAGAGAAAGGAGTGCCCTATGGCCCTCTGACGGCCTTCACCATGATGATCCAGCAGGATACGTCGCAGTATGGTCTAAGATCCTCGAGAGATTGCATCAGTGCAAGAGAGTTCTTGGTAAAATCTTTGTCATCCTGAGAGGAATAGTGGTTGTGGAGTGTGAAGAATTGTTCATTTTGGTGAGCAAGATAAAATGAGACAGAAAGTATGGGAGGAGAAAATTAAGATATGAGTAGATGATGAAATATTGGGGAAGCAAAATTTGCTCCAGGCTTTTTTTCCGTCAAAGTTATAGGAATAGGGTTAGGGTTAAGTATATTCCTGGGTAAAGGGTTGAGGTTAAGGTTTTTTTTAATTTAATTTTTAAAACCTTTTATTTGTAAACTTTCTATTTGTGATTATTTTGTTCATTCATTTTGTCGTTGTGCATTTGTTAATTTTCTTATTTATTTATTTCTTGTTTATGTGTTTACTTTGTGTTTATGTGTTTACTTTGTATTTATTTGTTTTCTTTTTGTTTATCATTTAACTAGAACCCCGAGGTGAATCAAGCTTGGAAACAGGTCAGTGGTAATTACATCAGAGAAGGATACGGACAGACAGAAACGGTAAGTTTGTGAGAAAGGACGCTTTTCTCTTCTTACTAGTTGTTTTGTGTTTGGCCATGATTCTCTTTATTTCTACTGCTTTTATTCATTTTTACATTGTCGTTCTTTTTTCTTTTCTTATGTCTTCATCATTTCAATATCTGTAGAGCAATATCTCTTTTTTGTTAATTTCATCCCTTACTCATTTCTCAAATTCATTCTTCACTTGTATGACGGTTATTTCATTTTTGCTGATTTTTCTATTTCTGTTGTTAAATTTTAGTGTTTCTTCCTCTTCCTCCTCACGCTGTCAAATAATGATACAACTTACCTAATCAGGGTAATAAATCTTTACATCCATTCATTACTATGCTTTTTCAAGAATCATGTGTTGGATAAAACTGTAACATTAGTTAGATAAAGTAGTGGGAAATGCAAATTTCTGTCTGTCATTTCATGATATGAATGCTGTATATAATGCTAAAGTGTAGATGATGTTTATTAATTTTAATGATATATTGATGGTATTGCCTTGAATTAGAAAATGAGAAATAAATTCAAATTGAATCAAACCTCAATTTTCTCATTTTTTATGACCTTCTGATTTTACTTTCTCTCATATCTTCTCTTCCCCCTCTCCTTCTCCCTCTCTCTCTACCCAACTCACTCTTCCTTATACCCCCTCTCTCACTCTCTCACACACACTCTTCCTCCTTCTTTCCCTACTCCCTCTGTCTTTTTCACACAGGTACTAATGATAGGATCATTCCGATGCAACCAAGTCAAGCCGGGGTCCTGCGGTATGGCAGCGCCCGGCCACAACATGGCCATCGTCGATGAGGATGGTAATGAGCTTCCGAGAGGGAAGGAGGGCATCATCGGCGTCAAGGTGAAACCAGTCAGACCATTGGGACTCTTCACCCAGTATGTGGTAAGCAGTTTTAACAAATGCCAGATTTAGGGGGCATAACTGGTCTGTCCCCCCTACCCCTCCTTTAGAATCAAATTTGCATATTGTAATTACACAACCACAAAAATTTCCCCATACCAAATTTTCTGTTCAAATGTCACCTTCAAATTGTCATTAAATAATTAAAAAATGAAAGTTCAGGAAATTTTCTGTACATATCAAATTGGAGAGAAGCATGCATGATACGTCAGTGTTGCCAATTTGTGTTTTACTGGTGGCAACTTCAAAAATTCATGACTTTCTTTTTTTTAATTGGATATTGCTCAAACTTTCACTTAATCGTTTCTCTCATTTTCTGGTTTTATTAAAAAATATATCAAGGTGGACTTCCCCTTTAAATGGAGTTAAATAACTTCTTCCTTACTAGTTTTGACTTGATTTTATTTTCATTTCTTCTACGTTATTTAACAGGATGATCCAGAGAGGACGCAGTCTGTGTTTCGAGGCGATTACTACCTAACGGGAGATAAGGCCATACAAGATGAAGACGGTTACTACTGGATGATAGGTCGTAATGATGATGTCATAACATCAGCGGGGTATGGAATACCTTCATCATATGACATTTATTTTCCTTTCTATAAACTCAGATTGTGATGGATTGTAGCATAAGAAGCCATTTGGTCCACATCATCGGCATACCCAAATCGTTCTGCCTTGTTTTCCTCTCTCTCTCTCTCTCTCTCTCCACCTTCAGCATTATGTGGTTGAGGTATATGATGAATAGGAGTGGTGATAATACACATCCTTGTGTCACTCCCATATTGATAAAGAGGTAGTTTGCCCCTCTTGACCTCCCAGATCTGTGCTCTGCTGGTTTACTGTATGTGCTCTTGATAGCTGTGAGTAGTTTTTGTCTCGCCTGCGTAGCAAAAAGCGAGATATAGGCGCCGCTTTTCCGGTAATGGCGGCGGCGGCGGCGGCGGCGTCAACATAAAAAACTTAACCTAAGGTTAAGTTTTTAAATTTGTGATATAATGTTTAAAGTATCCCTAATCATGTGAGTAGAATTTCAGGTCACAAAGTCAAGGTCAAAGGTCATTTTAGGTCAACAGACTTGGACTATGTTGTGGCATCATCATCGAAAACTTAATCTAAGATCATTTTAGGTCAACAAACTTAGTCTTTGTTGTGGCATCAACATCAAGATTTTGAATTTTTAGCATATTTTCAAAATTGTTTGTTCAAATTCCATAAAACTTGTACTCCAGGGTTATCAAGTATCACAAATCATATGACACAAATTACAGGTCACAAGGTCAAAGGTCATTTTAGGTCAGTAGACTTGGATTATGTTTTCACAACTAAATATGAGAATTAATAAATCAATTTTGTTATCAATTTGTTCATATTTCATTCAAGTTATCGAACGTGATACAACTAGTAAATCATTCTTCTGATGATTCTTAGTCAATATTCACTTCAAAATGCTGATTATATTCAGAGGATTTAATTTGGGGGGGCCTGCTAATGGACCACCCTGCCTATAAATAATGTTCCAACCTCAATTTTTCATCATATCGAATTGCGTAATGCAGGCGAGACCGCCAAGAGCATTTCCCTTGTTTTACCTGTGAGTAGTTTTTTAACCTAATTTTAACCATATTTTTGTTGTGACAAGCATGATGATCATATATTATGATAAGTAAAGCAAATTCTTCTGTCATCAGTATAATTTAAGATTTTACTAGCTCTACCTTGAGATTAGTAATGGATTTTTTTTTGTTTTTCCATTAATTATTGCCATTTGTTTTTCTAGATATCGCATTGGTCCATTTGAAGTAGAGAGTGCTTTGATAGAGCACCCTGCAGTGGCTGAGGCAGCTGCAGTCAGTTCACCAGACCCCACAAGGGGAGAGGTAAGGAGTGTGATAATAATAATAATTCCGCTTTTATATAGCGCTTAATACATCTATGATGTCTGTAAGCGCTTGACAGATATACTATTACCCCAGTCATTGGATTCAATACTTTCCTGCACACACTGTGTGCACAATCTCCACTCCCTGGGGAGCATTCCAGCCAGGCGTTACTTGACACTCAAAACTGTTTGACCATCAATGACGGTTGCATCCTACCGGGTACCCATTTAACACCTGGGTGGAGAGTAGCAAGTGCAGGTTAATATCTTGCCAAAGGATATTAGTGGCATGTCAGGATTCGAACCCTCAACCTTTGCATCTCCAGTCAAGCGCCTTAAGCCACTCGACCATGGTTCCATGACATTAAGAAAAATACCACTTTCCATTTTCATAGCAATCACAGTTTTAACTATGATTACCACCACAACCACCATAAATGCCCTAATCTACTACTACCTAATGTTCATACGACCTCCACCACCAAGAGGTGCTACCAATACCACAAGCAAGATCTATACCTGACCAAATCAACATTACCAACATTTAACTATTTAATCACCATCGATATAACTACCACAACCAATGCCATAACTACCATTCAATTCATCAACAGCATCTTTACTCTGGCTGTAACGAATCCTACCACTTTTTGAATCATCATTGCCATCACTATGACAAGTGCCACTACCATGAAATTGACGAGGGGCAAATTTATTGACTGGTATACCCCAAATTACAAAAGGAAAGGGAAGGGGCATCTCAAGATGCTAGTGTTTTAAATCATATTCACCACTTTAATCCAAATGGAATTGATCTCGGGGAGAATGAATTACTTCATAGAATATTGGAAACAGAGTTGTGGCACTCCATGGTTGCCAACGTCTCAGGACATGGCATGTAGAGAGAGAGAGAATCCAAATGATAACCTCATGAGTATCAGTAGTCTTACTGTATTCTTTTCTCATCTTTTTGCTTTTTCCCCTGTCAGGTTGTGAAGGCATTTATAGTCTTAGCGGAGGAATACAAGACCAAAGATCAGTCTCAGCTGGTCACCGAGCTACAAGAACATACCAAGCAACTCACAGCACCATACAAATACCCTAGAAAGGTAGGTAGAGATTGATATGGAAAAACTGAATTCCAAGATTCTTATTGCAAAGCAGTTGTGTTTTGCATTGTTATGGACAGTCAACGTATTGGTTTAATTTGGCTTATAATTAATTGTCCTGTCATTTTTGTATTTTCTATCTTGATATCTATTCCTTTGTTTATAATG